>JAWNLU010000300.1:1002500-1602500 GCA_035042165.1 Drosophila kuntzei
CTTTTATTGAATGCTCGGGATTGAAGATCATTCGAACCATGCCCAATACATCCATGCAGGTGGGAGAGGGATGCACTGTGTACACGGGCAACTCGCACGTCTCGCATCAGGATCTGGAAAAGGTGCATCTCATGCTGAACTCATTGGGATTGGCCCAGCAGGTGCCGGAATCCATGATTGATGCGGTCACTGGCATTGCGGGCTGTGGACCCGCATTTGTTTATACCATTATCGAGGCTCTCGCCGACGGGGGAGTGAAGCAAGGAGTTCCCCGACAGATGGCCATACAATTTGCAGCCCAGACATTATTGGGAGCTGCCAAGACGGTTCTACTTACGGCCAAGCATCCGGCTGTACTGCGCGATGAAGTCTGCTCACCTGGTGGAGCCACCATCGTCGGCGTACACGAGCTCGAAAAGGGGAATCTCAGGTAGATGTTAATCAGTTATCACTGATTACTTATCAGTGCAATAAACAGAAATTTAACAACTGTTTTTATTTTAGAGCTACACTTATCAATGCTGTGGAAAAGTCATCACAGCGATCAGCTGAGCTGGGAAAGAAGTAAGGTGACCCCATTACCAGTCTATGCTCTCTAACTAGATGTTCCATTTAATTGTGTTGCATTAAATCATAGTATGTATTAACTACACATACATATGATATTCATATTATGAATATATATGTACATACATATGTGTTGCATTAACTGATATTATGTATTTACTAAATATATAAACTGTTTTGCATTAAATATTCGTATACGTACATATAAATTAATGCATATATATTTACATATATTTAATTGTGTTGCATTTAATAATATTATGTATTTACTATAAATGAAATTCATTTTATTATGTATTTACGAAATATATTAAATGTTTTGCATTAAATTAAATGATGTATGTAAATATATATTCATATATGAATTTCAAACTAAGAGTATAAATATAACAATTAAAGAAATAGTTAATTGTGTTGCATAAAATAATATTATGTATTTACTATATATGAAATTCATATTAAAATTATATACATGTGTTAAATTGAATGGTATTATGTATTTACTAAAAATATACAGTTAGACAAGAAATTGTTTTGACAAACAATAAGGTGTACATGTTTTATTTTATAAAAATCAATACAAATTATCTTTATTTCTTTAAATTTATTTAAAACGCAATGTGTTAAAACAATTACTTGACATGGTGTATATTTATTCACGATCCTTTTTGCTAACATACTCCACACACTTGGATGGATCAGTAGGAAAGTATTCCTGGCACTTAGTCATCAATCGTTTCAGCCCCTGGATGTATTTGCGCTGCGTTTCATCGTTCATCACGTGGGCTACGTTCTTGGAGAAGATCTTCTCTCGACCGGTTCTGGCGTGAATTCCCACCATGGTGACGCCAATGGGCCACGGAGCGTTGCCAATGGCCATTTCCAGGTAGGCATCGCTAGCAGAAATGTAGTTGCGATTGAGTAGATGCTTGCAGATGTCCCGCAAGCTGTCGAGGATGTCCTCGGGCAGCGTGTGATGCTTCAGCTTGCGGAATAATGGCTTCACATACTCCTTGGTCTGCGTGTAAATGACACGCGTCATTTTCACTTTGGTCGACATTTTCTCGTGCTTGGTGTAGCTGGCAATCTGATCGTTCCACAGCTTTAGGAGGAAGGTCAGTAGTGTAATGATCACATCCATGTCGTAATCCTTATTACGGCCCATCTTCTGGGCCATTGTTTGTATGCTCTCCCAAGAAATGGTTTCGTCCAGCTCGGCAAAGTCGGACTTCTTATCTTCTTTGGCTGTGGGCGTGTTGGCGAACATTTCCTGCAGGTATGCTGCATCCACCTGTTCCATTGCCTCCTGGAAATCGTTGCGGAAGCCACGATTCGCTTCTGGTTGTGAGATTTCGCAGGTTCGCAGTCTGTCAAATGCTTCTGGCTCCGTTTCACCAAACAATAAAACGGGTTCACCTCGCTCACGTAATCTACGTATTACCTCAGCTCGAGGCAAAATATTCTGTCCATCGGCTACAAAACTGTAGGCGCCTTCAGCGCGAGGCGCCTCGACGGATTCCTGCTTTTTATATCCCACCTTTTGCAGCACTTCCTCCGTGTCCTTGGCATTGAGTTCGCCACGGCGAAAATATTTCTTTTTGTCGTCCACCAACAGCTTCTGCTCGAGTAACTTGCGTTTGCGCGCAATTTCTGCTTTTAACACCTCCATTTCGTGTTATTTATTAATGCGAAATTAAAATGTAAACATAATAGAGATGTAAATAATGTCGCAATTAGAGATGTGTTGTGTACCGATTATATTAAAGTCTGGCAACCTTAATTATGACTTAAAATGTTAAGTTGCAGCCCTGAGTGGCTTGCAAATATATTTGCACATATGGCAACGCTAATTATTAGCAGTTATATTTGAATTCTGTTTTCGTTATTTGCTTAGAAATAATAAATGTGAATATGTTGTTATCCAAACAATTACTTGACTTACTGTATCTAAATGAACTATACTCAATCGCATTGCATAACGTTGTCCAAGTTCCCATTGTCGCTTTAAATTGAAATTTCATAGATAATGAACCATTTACAATTCGAGAAATGGATATTTCTTTTCAGCTCAAATCGAAATGGTCTGTCAATTGAAAAAGTCTTTACTATGTGCTATTCTCTGTCTCAGTGTTGCGGTTTTGGCTTTGGAAAACAAATTCAAGCCCACACACGATTACTGCAAAGTTAGTTTGTGTAATTGTGGAAAACATATGGCTTGTGGAGTCAATGGAAGTGTGAGTAAAACTATGTGACGCAGTGTGAAACTAACATTGTAAAGACAATCCATATCTATAATCCATGTGCTACTTTCGCAGGAATACGGTGATGAATGTGCAATAGATTCTGATGTGGTTTCCATGACAACCGCATTACAGGTACAGATGTATATACATAAATTCAATTAGAACATCGATTTTAACGGTTCCCTATTCGAATATCGAGAAATAATACTAAGAATACCAAAATTTGGAATTAAAAAAATATTAGGAAAACAAAATTAGGAATAATGTTATTAGGAATAATGTTATTTTGATGTATAATTGTTTTTCACATCACTTAATTACAGGAATTAATTCTAAATAAGTTTAATTGGATTCGCTCTATCTGGGCAAGAGGATACGGGGGGAACATTCCAGCAGCCCGGATGGCATCCATGCGTTGGAATGAGGAACTGGCATATCTAGCAACTATAAATGTCCTGCAGTGCAAATTGCACCGTGATCAATGTCGCAATACTGTAGAATATAAAAATGTTGGACAGACTGTGGCTTATCGTGCAATTAAGAGATATCGGACCTTTGACCTGTCAAAAAACATTAATTCGGTAATGATTGATTGGTTTCTTAATCTCTCCGGACTGGAGTGGATGGATGTTCGAAATTACACGTACAATCCTGGGTAAGATTCAAATATACGGAATAGGATAGCATATTTTCCTAATTATAATCTTCTACTTCTCTTATAGTCAACCCAAGGAGAACTATTTGCCAATTATCGTGGACTACTCCAATAAAGTGGGCTGTGCAGTTCTGCTACAGACCCGAAATTGGTGGCGCGAAATCTTTTTCACCTGTAACTATGCTCATTCACCTATTGTCGGCAAACCGATATATACCCAAATAAGTACAGTATGTGAAGACGAAAATGCGAATTGTGGTCACCCTGGTGACGCCTGCAAAAAGGGCCATCATAAAGACTATCCAGGTCTTTGTGATCCGGACGAGGTCTACGATGATCATGAAGATATTTCCGCTGCTACTTTGGAAGAGAAACCAGCTGAAAAACCAATTCCAGATAAGATAGATTCACAAATACCCGTACATAAAAACTTAACTGAGAAAGATGTGAATAACGATGCTGGAAACGAGATATATTTGCACAAGTTTGATCGATTAATGAATATTATTAAGAAGGCCGTACAATTAGCCAAGAAACGCAAAATTGTAATCATAACCAGCAACCACGAAGTGGACGCTAATGCTCAAATCAAACAGAATGTGGAAGAGGAACTCTTTGCCCCACGCACAAAACGCGTTAAGAACATTATGCGAACGGTACAGAAGCCTCTACATAATCGGAAATCCATACGTACCAAGAAACAATCCGTATTGTCTAGATTCTAGAGCACAGAAGTTAAATGGAGTACAATTTAATGATGATTAATCTAAATGATTTGTGAACTTTACACATTGAATAAAAATACACTATTTCAAATTATAATTCAACAAGTCTAAAAGACATGAAATAATTTAAATTTAAATAAAAACGTTGTTATTGACATCGATAACAACCAACCGAAGGAAGCCCTATATGTGAGCTTCAATCCGGGGTACAGCTCGTTCGTTCACTCGTTCATGATTCGATACAACTCTGCAGCCCTGGATAACATATGTTATCAAAATTCTGCCATTGCATATAGAAAATTCTTTTGGCAAAAATAAAAAAACGCTTAATTCCTGCGATTCAAAATGCCAAAGAAAATGGGAATTAATTCCAAGGCAGCGGAAGCACGTGACCGCAAGGAAGCCAACAAAAAGGCAGATCAAGAGCGCAATGCAAAGGAGGCCGAAGATCGTTTGTGGAAAGACGATGACAAGAACTTGGCAAAAAAACAACAGCGACGGGAAGAAGAAGAGCGAAAAAAGGCAGAAGCAGCGCGTCGCAAAGCCGAATCGAAAGCTTTATTGGATGAGGAGACCAGCTCAATTGTTACGCAGCGCAAGCAGCCCTTGGCTAAAATAAATCGACAGCAGATATTGGAAGAGCTGGAGAAGAAAAAGCGCGTTATGGATGCAATCAATGAAGCCAGTAAACCCCCTCCCACCCGTGTTGTTGTTGTACAACAAGACGTCATTGAGGAGAACATCAATCGATCCCTGGTCGATAGCAGCGTGGCAACAAATGTGGATCAGGCTCTGGCCGTGCTTAGGTATGACAATAGCTATCTAATAGAGACGAGAGATTTATTTATTAATTATTTCGATTTTGAATTAGCCGTTTAAAGTCATATATCACTTACTATTATCTATTATTCCCTTGCTATTAATCATTTTTAGTTGTTTATTAATTGATTACATTATTTAATTATTTATCTTCTTAGTGTCAATGATAAAGAGGAGGACATGCATCCTGAGAAACGCATGCGAGCAGCCTACAAAACTTTCGAAGCAAACAATCTGCCACGGGTTAAGGCTGAGAATCCCTCCTTGCGCCTGTCCCAGTGGAAACAGATCCTTATGAAGGAATGGAACAAGTCTCCAGATAATCCCTTCAATCAGGCCCGTTAATCAACCCCCGACTTGCGGCATATCTTGTGAATTTAAGGGATGTTCAACTGCCTAGCAGTGGGAACCCAATTAAGACCCCATAAAAATAAGCAGCAGCAACAATATAATATAATTTACAAATAGAATTTGATTTAAGAATGTCAACTTTATTTATTATACAAAGATATGCTACACAATTGTATACACAATTATTGTTAATGCATGAAGTGAACCTTATTTTATATGTAGAAATTGTTGGCTCCAAAGTTTACGTGCAATTTATTGCCAATTTACCAAATAATGGTTATGCAATGAGCAAACGAAAGCTGAGACCCAAAACCTTCATGGTATATGAGCACATCTGGGAGCTCAATTGTCGACTGTTTTCTTTCCAAAATTAAATAGCCAATAACGAGTTGTCTGCTCGTTTTATTTATTTCTTTTTTTTATTTTGTTTGGACTGATCTAGTTCCGGTTGCATTGCGTTCGAATCAAATGTAATTGTATTTATTATTATTATTGCGCTAGTTAAATATTTATCTTAAAGATTGCGCGAAATGGAAAATAATAGTTGCTTCCGCTTTCACTGATAAAAATCATTACAATGCTCATAATGAGTACAAAAGTAAAACCAGGTAAGAATGTCTTTAGAAAAACTGCATATTCAGCATATCACATTTTTAAGTCAAACTTAAATGAAACGATTTTTATTAATTATTCAAATTCATTATATCATATGATTTTTCATCGATATGTTTATAAAGCTATCGATATTAGAGTTAACAGTCTGTTAGCACTGTTTTTTTTTATCGAAAAGCGCGTGATTCAAATTTTAGCTAATTTTAGCTAAAATTTTTAAATAAAAATAAATTTTGGATGAAAATTTGTAATTCGAAATTATCTAAAATGAGTGGAATTTTTTTAATAAAGGTTTTAACCTCTTCACTCCTTGGGAGAAGAAGTTAGGAATTTAATTCTAAAAAAAATATCATAATATGGACAAAAATCCAAACAAAAATTTAAAAAAATCTAGCTTCAAAATTAAGAAATTGATATAAAAAAAAAACGTTTTCGGACAAATTACGAAATATGAATTTTGGCGCTGCCAGACGTTTTTTTTGCTGGGTGGCAACTCGGTTAAAGAGCTCAGCAGCTGCGCGCCCAACTCATCCGCCGTTCATTTGGGCTGTGCTTTCTTTTCAATAAAAATTTCTTTCGACGCATCGTCGCTTCATTCTTCATTCAGTGCGAGACCGTTAACAGCAACAGACGCGTCGCTAAAGCAAAGAGAGAGCGAGAGAGTGTGAAAAGACGACGACGACGTGCAAGAGAAATGTAAAACGCTAAAACCAATAGAAAGAAATACAATATTGGAATTTATTGTTAACTGTATAAGTGTGTGTCGAGTTCAACTCAAATAAAAAATAGAAAAAGAAAAGTGGAAGACGTGGAAGGAAAATAAATTTGATTTCGTACGCCGTCGCCATCGGAAATCGCAAAAAACGGTAATTGTGCCCTCTCGCTGTGTGCACTTGTTGTTGTTGTTGTTGCTGTGCGCCGAATAATTTGCTTGATATCAATTAACCGCTGATCAAATCGGCAAATGTAAACGTGAAAAGGAGTCAAAACTATTCAAAAATTAAAATAATATAAAGGGACAGCATATGGATATTAACAATTACATAAACGAATAACTAATTTAGTGAAATGACAAAGCAAAAACAGCCTGGAAAGAATATTTACCGTTACAGCTCATTAGTTTTCCAACAAGAAAGATAAAACAGTGTGACCATGTTTGTTTTTAGACTAAATCCCTTTAAACCAATTAAAAAGGACTAAAAAGGAAACCAAAAGATATCTCACGAACATTTTAAAATATTTACAGTCCATCAAGTAAATTTTTTGACAATGAAAGAATTCACAAATTTATTTTTAAAACTTGTTCTTAAAACTATAATAAAACTTTGAAGAACTAATTTTTAAAAATCAATACAATTACAATTATCTAAATTTTTTTTTGAGATATTTTTAATTTTTACTTGAGACACTGAAGAATACTAGTGTAGAGTATAAAAAACTATTTGCATAGGGTAGCTGCTAGTCGTTTGCACTCTTATGTTATTTATTGTATTTGTCAAGCTTGTCGTCACTTTTTGTTGTTGATTACTTTGATTGCAACCTTTTTGCTGATGTTTTTTTGCATTTGTTGACATATTTTTGTAACCTGGACAAGAACTTTTTTATCTAGATTATAGAGTTTTCTAGTACATTAGTTAACTTTTTGTTGAGTTCTATTCGATTGACCCACAAACATATGCTCCAGTTGTAAATAATTGTGAACTTAATGCATCTATTGGTAGGGTATATTACAGTAAGTAAGACACAAAGATATTGTATCTCAACTTAATTTCATCTTCCATAGAGCCGCTGTTTGCGTGTTTTGTTTATGTTTAATTATTTAATACATGCAACAAAGATGTTGCATATTACGGTTGTATAATTGATCAGAAACCAAATGAAGTAATTTGTATCGAATTTAGGTCAAATGAAGCCCAATCGAGGGCAATTTAAATAAAGCAAAACTGTTAAGCGACCCATTTATTTTCATGCCACGCACGGACGCACTCAAATCAATTGCAATTCTATTGAAAACACGACGCCAAGTTGCTTCTGCGTATTCTGCGCCAAAAAGTCAAGTGACCATAAACAAGATATGTTGCAAGCTGCAACATTGCCGCAAATTGTGGCACGCGGCAAGCTAAAGCTTTCAGCTTGTTGCCAACGGCTGCTTGGCCAAATATTTGAAAGCATATCAAGTGGATTTTGTTGCCAATATAAATAATTCATCTCACTTTTCCTTCCTTATCAGATCACTGACTATTTAATGAGTTAAAGTTAATTAAATTTTACAGCAGTTAAATTAAATGTAATTAAATTAACTATACTTTCAATTAGATTCTTGACTACATATTATTTTTAATATTTATTTAATTTTTCCTCTCTTTTTTTACCCATCAACTAATAGCAGTCGAAAAAAAGTTATTGAAAATTAGAAAATAAACAATTAAAGTAAATAAAATTATAAAAAAATGTTTAAAATAAAAAAAACGCTAAGAAGTTTAAACTTCTTAATTTTTAAATAAAAAAAAAAGATGAGTTGTCATGTAAATTTTTAATATTATTTTAAATTCAAATTTATATTTTCTTAAAAAAGTTTATATAATTTTTTGTTTTTCCTTAAAAATCTATTTAACTTCTATTTAAATTGTGACGGCTTAAAGTTAACAATAAATAAGTAAATAAATAAAAATGAAACGTATTAAGCATAAAACCACATTTTAAGTGTGTTTTTTAGTTAACTTTTATTTCGTTTTCCAACACAATTGTTGTTTAAATAATTGAATTCAATCACTTTAATTTGCGGTGACATGAACTACATTATATCCTTGCTACAGTGAGTGACACCTCAGTGCCCCAGTGTATTCATATATATGTCTGTCTACAGCACTTTCATTTTTTATTTGTCTGTTTGGGTAATTTTATTTACAACGAACTCTGAACAGCAAATTGTCATTAGGCGCTTTTTTTATTGTTTACTTTACTTAAAGACTTTTATTTCGTTTTGTTGAGACGATTGACCATCATTATACTAAGTACTGTACAATTTCTGTTTCGCCAACTAATTATGAACTTTTCAGACTTTTCAGCAACAACAACAAAAGTAACATTAACAACAATTTCACCATTTCTTTTTGTAGTAGTAGGAAATTAAACTAAAAATTTAAAGCACGCACTGGAAGTTTACCGGATTTAGTTAATGGGGTTATGCATTACTGAATGTAAATGAATTTGGAATCGGAATACTTTCTTTCTAGTGAAAATGGTGTAGGTCAAAACCTAACTGATTTTCATATCTATTTATTTGATAGGTCATAATACCTCAAATAGTGATTCACGGTGCTTTCCAAAGCCAAATTTGCAAGACTTAAACCACCAAACTGAAACTTGCTTTTGAACACAACCACAACAACAACAACGACAACAACAACAACAAGCGAGCCATAAAGATCATCCATGTATGTACATAACATACATTCATACATACATATGTACATTTGTACATTCGTCTGACTGTCTTTATGTAAATATGAATGGACGTCGCCGATTACGCACCTTAAAAAGTGAAATTTTTGGCATTGTTTTTTTATTTTTTATTTGGCTTTCTGTTTATAAGATTTGATCTTTTTCTTTTCAATAATAAATGCAAATTCGTTAACTAATACTATAATAAATTAATTTACAAAAATGTTCTGTTAACAAAGACCTGAGCAAAAAATTGCTTTATAAACACAATTTTATCTTTATTAATGTTTGGAATATTCCACCAATCTCTAGAGATTTTAAAGACAATTGCTTACGAATTGTAGGTATTACTGAAAGGTCAGAGATTTCATTTTCGGAGTCACAAAAATCAACTGCCATAAATGTATTTGGAATTTCCACATCTTAATTTTTATTATTATATTTAAAACAATAAAATACTTGTTGAAAGATTCAATAAAATTTAAAATTTATTGAATTCAATTAAATTCATTGCACAAAAAGAGGAAAAATATATTTTAAATTAATTTATTTATGGCAAAAAATAGACCAATAATTTTGTTGAATTGGAAATACAATAAAAATCTCTGATAAAAGCAATTGTCATTACAATCTTTAGATATTTAAAGAGCACATATGTATTTATGGATATTGAAGGTGAAATTGATAGAGCATAACTATTTAAAATGTTTGCTTAATTCTGAAGAAGTAAACTTTGTAGGCTCACAGATTTTATTTTACTTAAGAAAGCAAGAGAGGACAATAAGAGAAATAAGAGGACAAAGCACATACAAAACTTCCTAA
The DNA here is from genome assembly GCA_035042165.1 of Drosophila kuntzei. Lineage (NCBI taxonomy): Eukaryota > Metazoa > Arthropoda > Insecta > Diptera > Drosophilidae > Drosophila > Drosophila kuntzei. Next base: position 1,012,739 of record JAWNLU010000300.1, read on the forward strand.
TGTGGTAGTACGGAAATAAGAAACAATTCTTATGGTTTTCTTGAACAAAATAAGAAACACTTCATTAACATATTTGAAAATATGTTAACATTTTAAATTATTTCTATTCCAAAGAAACCATAACACTTTCTAGTCTCTTGGATCCCCTCAGTTATGCTTTAATATAAAAAAGGGCTCTTCTGAATTCCGAATTCCGAAGAAACCATAAGACATAACACTTTCTAGGCTCACAGCCTTTCTTTCAACAACTCTAAATAACATAAAAATTTAAACAGCAAATGTTATTAACAGAATGTTAAGAGAATGCGTCAGCCGGTTTGCTAAATTCAAATGTTGAATGTTGAATGTTGTATGTTAAATGTTGTATGTTTAATGGGCAAACGTTGAACAAATAGAGACTCGACTCTGACGCCAGCTGTTCGTCCACATTCCATTCAAGAAGGCGATGAAAAGTGTCAGACAGACAGGGAGGCAGACATGACAGAAGTAGACACTGTCCATTGAGTTTGAGTACTCGTAGTTGTTGCTTAACGAGGTCAACTTTTCAACTGACCTGCGCGTGTTTAAATCTAAATAAATTAAGATTAAATAGAAGAGCAAACCAAAAAAACAGAAGCAACACATCAGCTGAAGATCTTTAACTGAAGATGTAGTATATGTGGAGAACAAAACTAATTTCACTGATTTTCATTACATTTTTATTTTGTTTTTTTTTTTGTTTTTTGACTTACCATTCTGGTTTCGCCACTACGCTTTTGTTAGTGTGTATGTTTGTTAGTGGTTAAAGTTGAGCATAAAGTCGTTAAACCATAAATATTTCTCTCTCTTACACTGTGTGCGTCGTCATCGTCGTCAGAAGTTGAGCGAGAAATTTTTGGCTGTCAAAAGTGAAAGTTGCAGCTGCAGCCAATGCCGTTGAAAGAAATGTAGAAAAGTGGTAGCTGTGTGTACTGTTGTGTGCCCCGCCTGATGAATCAGCTTACTGGCGACAGTTTAAAGTTGAAATCGAGACTGAAGACTGAGACTGAGACTGAGACTGAGACTGGAAACCATCCCCCACTCCTCCAATATTAGCTACTTTTCCGATTTAAAACTGACTCAACAATCATTAACAACAAAAGCCTACAAATTTTTGGTTATTACGTTTGGCTCTCAAGTTTCGTAGACTTGAAGTTAATAATATAATTTGCCAAGTCATGTTAATTGCAGCGCATTATTATTATTATTATCATTATTATTATGATTATTATAATCTTTTAATTGTATTCCCATGTAATGCAGGGTGCCCAAAAGGAAAGTTTTAATTACCTACTATATTATGTAATGTGAAATTGAAGCATTAACTTAATTTATATAAATTTAGTTAGTCGTAGTTTTGATTAAATTTCCGCCTAGAAGTGGGTCAAAGCAAAGTCGTAGCACAGTTCGTTAAACTTTTGCCCACCGTCTGCCAACGGCAAATCAACGTACCGAGCCAGCTAGCCATAACTCTCTGAAAATATTTAAATTTTAATTAAATTAGCACTTTCTACACGTCGTCTCTCCTCTACAACGGACGTCGCCAACGACGGACTGTATTGATTTTTTGTCGCTGCTGCGTTTCATATTGAATAATAATTTCAAGCAATTAGCACAGTGACCCAAATGATTATATTAAGACAAATTCACTACAAGTTTAAATAAATATATGAAAATTATTATATGTCAATACATTTTTACATCAGTTTGTGTCTTAAGTCTTTCGTTTGCAACTTTAAATTAAACAAGAAAATTTTCCAGACTGAAGATGTTCCTTCTCAATGCTATGCACATATTTTGCACACTTAAAGAAATTGTTTTATACTCAAATGATATAATTTTTAAAATATAAATTATAAAATGAATTTTATTTGTTCGCAATTTTTTAAATTTTTGATAATTTTTATTTCGTATTTCTTTAATGTTTTCCAACTATCCACATAATTTTTCTTGTTTTTAACTCATAACACCTGGTTTTAATAAAAAAAAAAAATAATAAAATAAAACTGGAATTATATCACATTATTTATTTTATTATTTTTGTTATTTTTCAATTATAATAAAATAAATTCTTTAAGTTGTCAAGTTTGTGTCTTAAGTCTTTTGTTTACACTCTACAAATTATGTTCTTAAACACACATACATACACAAATATATAGGGTTTTTTATGAGTATTACTTGGAACGTGCAAGGCATATGAGAATAATACACAAGTTTGTGTCTTAAGTCTTTCGTATGCTAAATGCAAAGCTGTGAAAATGTTTGTGTACTATTAAAATATTAAAAACATTTGCATTTGTACATAGATACTCGTAAATTCATAAGTATATAAGTTAGATTGAATTAGGAATGTTCATGACACATATTCATACATACATGTAACAAGTTCGTGTCTTAAGTCTTTTGTTTGTTACCAACTAGTCAACAGCAAGTGTTGTGGGAGTAAAATGCTAAAAAAATACATACATATCTCCACATATGTCAATAGTATCGAATGTAGTATAAGGAATGTACATTGATCGCAATTGGAGACAAGTTTGTGCCTTAAGTCTTTCGTTTATTCCCTACAGCTGTGAAAATGTTAAAAAATGTACTCTCGTTCAATGTGTCGTGTGCTATTGACAGGTTTTTCGTGTTTTATATATGTATATACAAAAAAAAAACAGGACACATTGGCATCATTTTATGTTCTTTCAATACCCTGTAAAATGGGTTTTGGGTATAAACATGAATAAAATAAATAGTAATGTTAAATTAAATCTTTCGCTTCTCTCTTCAGACACTTTGTAGCTAAATCTGCATGTGCTTACTATTTACAGGGTATCTCTTAGTCGTATACTAATTATTTAAATTGTTAGTAGTGCTTACTTACTTGTAGGATCATCAAAAGTTGAATTCCTACATAATTTGCTACTTTTTCTGCATGCTCTGTTTATCTACAGGGTATTTTTAATTCGTATATGCACATTGATAATGATTTTTAGTTAGCATGCTGATAAAAAATAAGGCAAAGTCAACACGTTGTCGTTGTCGTGGACAGCATCATTGCTACTTGTGCGTATCGAGCATTACAAAGTAAACAAGTTTCCTAAATTATGACCCATTTACCCAGTTAACCAGTGTAGTTGTTGTTGTTGTTGTTGTGATCGTTGTTGTTGTTTTTATTGTGATCTGACAATTTTTTGAGTTATTCGCAATGCAAATAGCTGTTTAGTATCAAGATTCGTTGTTGTTTCTGATTTCGATTAAGAAACAAAAACAAAAAAAGAAAAGGAAATGAGAAAAGAAAAGGAAAAAGAAAAGGAAAAGAAAACGCAATTACGTGTAGTGTATACGAGAAGAGAGAGAGAGATACGGTCTTTAAGAATAATTGATAATTCGTTTGACAATTTAAATGAAAGTTGATTGCTACCTCCATCAAGTATCAAGTATCGAGTATCAAGTATCGAGTATCACTCAAAACCACTTGAAAGCAAAATACAATTCAACGTTAAACTTGTCGCCGTTTAATGGCCATGCAGAGTCATTGTGGCATTTGCTTGTGGCCAATTCACAATTGTCTTGCCACAATTGTTTTTTTAGATATTCAGAGCAAATCTCGATTAATTGCAAGCACAATTGAAGCTCAACTGATAAAAGATAAGAGCATGAAATGCTAAAGATTAAACAGTCATAAAACTAAAATTTGATGTGTTTATTATTTAATAATTTTAAAAAAATAATTTTAAATTTAAATAAAATACTGATGACAATTAGTTGAATTCATTTTTATTGTGGTCAACTTTTTGGCTTGCCTTTATTACAGGGTATTAACCAGCTAGATCTCAGCATCAGCAACAGCTGCTGTGCATTTGGAAAATTTTCACTTTTCCTTTTATTTGCTGTTTGCTGTTTGTTGTTTGTTGTTTGTTGTTTGGTTTTTTCTTCGCTTCATTTGAAAATCAAAGCATGCCAATCGCAAAGCAGCCTAAGCAGCGTAAGTGCCAGCTCCAAATCTGGCGAGATCTAGTTGGAGTTGAAGTCAAAGCTGAAGTTGAAGTTGAAATTGAAGTTGAAGTTGCACTTAAAGTTGGAAGTCAACACAACAAATTAAATGCCAAGTTGTAATCACAACAAATGCAACAAAAGCAAAAAAAAAGAGGCGTAAACGTAAAACAAAAATAACAACGCAACACTTCAGCGAGAGTTTACTGTAGACAGTGCATCACATAAGTAAAGATACATAAATACACTTGCCATACTTTGAAATGCGTAATAATAATAATAATAAACTATTTTTAGGTTGTCATAGTTTGCGAAATTTGGCAAGTTGAATAGTTCAACAAATGTTGTCACAAAATTGATATTAAAAGTTTTGGGAGTTAAATATACTCTTTCGTCAATATATCAGTTTTATTTATAAGTGATTTTTATATGAAATAATCTTACAGACTATTGATATATCTGATTTTAATTTATTTAGCTTAATTGAAAACTTGTACTACAATTTGCAGAATATACATGTTATTTTCATAGAAAATCTCAGTTTCCGACAAATCTTTTATTTGATTTTATGATGATATGATTTTTAAGATATTAAATGATATTTTACTACTATAGTTTTATTCTAAATATATATAATATATTAAACTTAAGTTTGTTTCTATATTTTCAATTATGAATTAAAATTGAATATAAAATAATTTCATTTTTACATTATAATTTTATTTAAAATTTAATTAATCATTTTTTCTGTCTGTCGAGTGCTTTTAGTCAACGTTAAATAAATAAATAAAATCAAGAATTTACATTTATTTTCTTTTTTTAATTCATTTCATATTAGATAAATATGTGTAATATAGTATTTTTTGAATAAAAAACAATAGTGTCAATATTGATGACAAAATATTCGTAAAAATAATAATATTTTTTTTTATACAAAAATGCATTTTTATGCCGTTTATTAAAGAGACAGCTAAATCAAAAAATTAGATCGGTTATCATAAGAAATTAGTTAGGATGATCAGAAATATACATGCTTTTATTAAACATTAATACAAATTTAATATGTAGTTATCAAATAATTTTCAAAGTAATAAAATGATTCTCATTAAAAATGTAATAATAATAACTTATCTAATTGAAATCTTTTAAAAATTCCATTGCAGTTGGCAGTAAAATAAATCGGTGCACCATGAGAGCCAGATACCCTTTCTTTGGGCTGTTTATCCTATTGTGTGGATCATGTGTGATTGCATCAAAGTCAACGGATGAGACGGCATCAGCATTGTTGCCATTGGAGGCACGTAATGTGGACATTTCTGGGGAGGATGATGTCATCTCCAATAGTTATGTGCTGCCCAATCAGATCTTCAATGATGGCAAACCCTATTACGCTAGACAGGATCCCATTTCGGGTCAACTGGACTTTACGGCCAAGAAACCAGCTGGCATTGAGCCGGAGGTCAACGAAGTGCTCAACTCCAAGGAGAAGATCGTATTGAATGGTGGCTCCAGTCCAAATATCCACGATTTTCTCAATCTTCCCGTCAAGTATTCGTCATCAAAGTTCGTTTATCCTTTGGTCTCCAGCTCCTATGCGAATCTGAAGTATCAGGGAAGCAACAAAAACTACGTGACGAACAAGAAACCCACTTCGGTGGTGGCACCTGTCACAGTGATACCTCCTCGCTACAGTCACAGTGAGCACTATTTACCAGTGACAACCACCAAACTGACGGCGGTAACTCCCACCGAGCCGGGTTATTACACCACCACCTCAACCAGGGCTTCCACTGTGAGTCCCACTACCAGGACAACGACCAGAACAACGCCCAGCACAACCACTGTGCGATACACGACTACAACACGTCGCACAGTGGGCGAATTCACCGATAAAGCGTAAGCAAATTTATAAAATTTATTTTAAAACAATTTTATAAATTTTTCAATCAAAATGTGTGTATCAAATTTGTAAACAAATCAAAATATAAGAAAGATTTTTTTTAAATTTTTTGTAAAATGGTTAATTAAAAAAATTTTAAAAATTGCTATTTTTCAATCAAAATAATTATCTTGAAGAAAACTTAGCTATTACCCAAGATTTTTTTCGGATTTTCATATTTAAAATATTAAATTTGTATATTGATATGTGTGCCAAATATTATATATTAAATTTAATGCATAAATAATACAATTGAAATTTAGAAAATCGCCTAAGGCGACTTGCTCTGAATTTTTTTAATTAGAAAATATTTTTCATAAATTATGAAGGAATTTTCTTAAATTTAGAAAGATTTTTTCTTAATCCTGGAGGTGAATTTTAAAAATTGTTTTGTAGAAAGAATATTATTATCTGAACTTTAGAATTTATATTGAAAAAGTGTGTTTCATGAATTATAGGCGAATTTTCTAAAGTTTAGAATGGTTTTTCCTGAATTTTAAAAATTGTTTTGTAGAAATTATGTATTTTACTTAAATTAAGGGCCAATGTTTCATTTAAAAAAGTAAAAAAATAGTGTTTTATAGTAGAGTTTTCTTAAATTAAAAAAATAAATTTAGTATATTGTGGCATTAGAAATATTTAATTAAAATAAATTAATAATAAAATCTCATTTTTAGATCGACTGATCGCCCTGTGGCCACAGTGAGCTCCAGCACATATGTGCCACCACCACGTTTGATAACCACCCGCAAGAAGTTTGTGCCGCTGAAGAAAACCACATTGAATCCCGCAACAACAACAACAACAGCAGCGACAACAACAACAACAACGAAACCCACCACGAAGTTCACCACACATCATCCGACGCCACCAGCTGCCATTTTCCCCACGGATCCCACAAGCACCACCAAAATGTATACAACGAGCACGAGTCGCCCTGTGGTATTTACAACGACAACAACGACTACGAAGATACCCTTTAAAGATGCCACAAAGCTGCCACATTTGGATCCCGCGGATGTTTATCACAAGCTGGAGCAGAGGAAGAAGGAGGAAGAGCAGGAGAAGGAGCAGGAGCAGGTGGTGCAACCACTGTCGAAGCCAACGATGACACTCAGTGACATCTTCAACAGTCTGTCGGAGGCGGAGGAGGAGGTGGCGGTGGCCAACAACAAGTACCAACAAAATCAGGGCATCGATGCCCAAGGCAATCTCATCGAGCCCATTGCACCATCTCAACCATCGCCATTTGCGATGCAGCCACAGTATCCAATGCGTCCCAATCCAATGAATCCCGGCAATCCCGGCCAGCACCAACAGATTCATCCCGAGAGCTATGGCAATGAGTATGTGTCATATCAGGTGCAGCAGCCAAATATGTTGCAATATCGTCCAATGCCGGGACAGATTAACAATGTGGTCATCTCACCTGGTCAGCAGTCGGCATCCTTTGTCCTCGGCAGCCAACAGCAGGTGGCACATGGTCATGTGAAGCAGCAGGAGCCACAGTTCCCCAAGGAACTAATGAACAATGCGGGTCAGGTGCAATACGGTCAGGTGATCAATGAGGATATCGGCAATATCAAGAGACCACAGCCAACACCACCAAGTAGTCACCAACAGATGCCGAATCTGCAGGTGAATAACAAATTCCAGCAGGTTCAACAGGTTCAACAGGAGGCAACTCCTCATGGAGTCGGAACTGCAACTGGAGCTTATCCAGAGCCACCGCCAGAGGCACCGACTCCCTACCAGCAACTGCCCCTCATTGGCTCCACTTTGCGTCCCACAAAGAAACAACCATCCAAACTGATGGACACCATTTCATCCGCCTCCGCCTCAATCTCGAAACCCGCAACGACTTTGAATCAAGCGCAGGACACCAAGGAACTCTTGGTATCCACCAACATACGGTTTCCAGCCAACGATGAGGAGCAGTCCATGGAGCAATCCTCATCTGGCATACTGCCTGGTCCTCCTGGTCCTCCTGGTCCTCCTGGTCCTCCTGCCGGTCCCAATATCAATGGACATGCGCAGCCCTTGAGTCTCCAGCAAATTCAACACGCCAATCCTGTTGTCTTTCCCAAGCTGAACGATGAGGATACCGTGCAAATCCAACAGCACGAGGTGCTCAACATCAATCAACATCAATCACAGCATCAACCACAACATCAACCCCAACATCAACATCCGCACAAGCAACAATTGGTAAAGTACACTCCAAAAATAATACTCTAAAATCGACCTTAATTAAAAATCTATTTTTAAGCGCAAATTTAAAGTTTCGACTTTAAATAATGTACTGAATTTTAAAAAATATTTTTCTTAAATCGATATTTAAAATATCCATTTTCGAGCTAATATTTACAATTTCGACCTTAAAAAGTGTCCTGATTTTCAAATAGTATTTTATTTTTCCAATCGAATTTTTTCTCAAATTTAGGTAAAGTAAACTCAAAAAAAAAGAACTATATCGACTTTAAAAAAATGTTTTGAGTCTAAAAAATTATTTTTGTTTAATTCAAAAGCAAAATTGTTTCTCTTTCAAAATTTCACTCATAAAGGGACTAGTTTTTCTAATTTTAAACAGATATTCTTAACTCTAAGGCGATGCGCTCGAATTATAAGAAAATATTTGCATTGCTTTATTTTTTTTTAAATCTTAAATACGTAATCAAAACTAAGTATTTTTTAAATGTGATTATATGTTTAGTCAAAATTTTCTCAAACTAAAAAGATACTTTCGGCATTCTATGATAAATATTTAAAAACACAATAAAAATGTTTTAATGACATTTTGTAGTGTCAATTTCGGACGTATAAAATCTTCCTAAATTTAAGAAAAATTATACATTTAAGAAAAATTATGCCTAACATTTTTTAAGATAATAATTTATATTTTTTTTTGATTTATTTTCTCTCAATAAAATTTAGTTTTTCGTAATTTTAATGCATTCTAAATTTTATGTCGACTTTCTTAAATACAGGAAGAAAAACTGACGAATAAAATCGACCTAAATTTTAGAAACATTTTCATTAAAGAAAAGTAATGCCTAAAAACATTTTTAAGAAATTACTTTCGATTTTTAAAATTTAAAAAGGACAGATATTAAAACTCAGTAAAATGGGTAATCATATTTTGTGATGACAAAAATCTCCCTAAATTTTAGAAAAATTTTATTTTTAAGAAAAATACTACTTAAAAACATTTTTTAAGATAATTCTTCCAATTTTTATAAGCTTTTTTTTGTTAATATGAAACAGATATTCTTAGTTTAAGTCGATTTTCTTGAATATAAAAACGTATTTTTCCGAGTTTAGTTTTGAAGAAATCTCTCCTTGGTTTTCTCTCATTGAATTATCTTTTATTTTTTAGACATTCCCTGCCCAGGGCAATCAGGAGCAAGCAGGACCCTCGCAGGAGATGCAACCACCGCCACCAAGTTATGCACCACAATCCCAATCTCAATCCCAATCTCAACCACAATCACAACCACAAACAAATCCCGGAAAGCGTCCACAGTTCTACAAGGAATTCGATCGGAAGTCACAGTCGGGTCCATCTGGACCACGTCCCAATCCCAATCTCAATTTGCCGAATATATTGCCGCAGTTTCGTCCCAATGCCAAGATCTCCAATGGCCACAATCCGCATGGGAAGCAGGAGCCGGGAAATATCCGACTGAACCATCAACAGCAGGGAGTCAAGATGAACTATAATCCTTCAACTGGTCCGCAGTTTGCACATCGTCAGCAACAGATCCAGAAGCGTTATCCCATGAATCGCATCTCGGAATATGGAGCAACAAATGGCGCCTTGGATGTGAATCGACGCATCTATCGACTGCCTCCCAGTGGAGTGCAGCGCATGGTGCCTCAACTGAGGGATCGTCTCTATGCCAGACACCCCAATCTTCCCAATCTTCCCAATCTTCCCAGTCTTCCCAGTCTTCCACCTCGCGCTGTCGTTGATGGTTATCCCGTGGAGCGTCATGCTCCAATTGCCGAGGCTTATAAGCTAAATCCTGGAGATCTAGATGATCTGGAGGAGGAGGATCTGGTCATCAATGATCCACCACAGGCACCCAACAAGGAACGCCAGTCACCAAGTGATTCCAAGCTGGAAGCTGTCGTCACCCTGCAAATGCTGCAATCCCAGAAGAAACCCCTCAATGCGGATGACACGGGAGCTGGCGAGATTCAGGTGACAGCTGACAATGATCCACAGGAAGAGCTCTATGCGGAGGCGAATCCCAGTGAGATTCGAGACACCACCGAGTATCAGAATACACCATTTTCGGTAATACGCGATCAGCCGCAGGAGCCGATCCTCAAGATCAACAAGAAGCCACAATCATTGCAGCAACAGACCAAAGGACAGCAGCTGCCCAAGCAAAAGTTCCCCTATCCCATCGAGAAACCAGATCCATCCTATACGGAACTGTCACAGGGAACTGGACAAGTGCCCGGTGTTCTCATTGCCCCCCGCATCACAAATAGCGGATTTAGCAGCTCCGGCACCGAAGCTCCCATTGCCATTGCCTATACACCAACGGAGCCCAATCTTCGCCAGCATCAGCATCAGCATTCCAATCCCAATCCCATTGCGGAATCCCAAACAGAGCAAGTGCTAAATAATGACTTTGATCTGCGTGGTCACAACTATGAGAAGGATTTCATGGCGCCGTTTTATCCCAGCGCCAGTTTAGGAGCCGCTGCCACGCCCACCAACTGGAAGATTGTCTCAGCTGCAGATACAGCGCCATCTATTTACGAGAAGAACAGCATTAATCGTGCCGATGTGGCGCCATCTATAGACGAGCAGAAACAGAAGCAGCAGCAGCAGCAGTTGGATGTGAAGAATTCCACGGATTTGACAACGGAAAAGTACTTGGAATTGGACAGCTTTCAGCCACAGTTGCAAGGTGGCTTCAAGCCAATTTATCCACCAAACTATAGGCAAGTGGAGGGCAAAAAAGGGGAGAGAGAAGAGGAGAAAGAAGAGAGAGAGGAGGCAGCAAAGAAACAACCTGTAGCTTTGGCTTTAACGGGTGCGCAGATTCTAAGCACTGGAGTTATCACCTCCTCCAGCTCCAGCTCAGCAACAACCACAACAACAACAACAACAGTTGCACCCACAACAACCACAACAACAACAACAACCACATCGAAAGCTACTCAAGTTCCAGCTAGTAATCCTCCCAAGAAATCCAGCTTTGAAACGAGTCTGGCAGCTCTGCTTTTCGGCGAAGATGATGAATTTGAGGATGGAGCCCGCAAAGCGGAATCCCAATCAGAATCCCAACCACAATCAGCATCCCAGTCCCAATCGGAATCAGTTAAGATCCCCAATGAACGAGCACCGTCTGGGCCAAGAAATGTGGCCAGAATGGGACCACGTAGTCTACGTAGCTAAGCACATTTAACTAAGCTCAAATCGCTTACAGTTAGTCAGGAAAATATTTTGACAAAATCGAAAATTTACACAACAAATATATATTTGATATAAATTCTTCTTTTAATACTCTTAGCTATGGTTCTTAGAACTAAACTATTGTGCATTTGTATTTTGTCAAAACACTTTCTTGACCAACTGTATTATGCTTAGTTCAATTTTAGTTTGTACTTTATTGTTGTATCTATAAATTATTTGCAACTTTGCAGAGCTTTTAAAGAAGCTTTTGCAGCTCAAATTAAGTCGTAAGCTCAACAATGGACTTAACAACATGTGTACATACATACATACATAATATATACATATGTATGTATGTATAGCGACTTTTGCGAGTCCAATTTGAAATATATATACAAATTATAAATCGATTTCTTATTGGACTCCCGAATCGTCGCATGTATTCAGATCTACGTACAAACCTCTTAAATATTTATGTATATTATGCATGACCACAGTAAACATTAATATTTATTTATTTATTTATGACACAAACACTTACAATAGACGAATAATTAAATAAAACTAACCATTTATCTGGTAAAAGTATATAAAAAACATACAAGTCTTTTTCTATTTTAGATGAATTTCACTTTCACAGAACTTCGTTTTATTTTATTTATTTACTAAATAAATTAAAAAAAGTAGTCAAAAAGGCAGTGGGTCAAATATGTTGGGTGCGACTGTAAGGGACATATTCCCACTTACACACAATGACTAATCACTTTTTTGGAGGCCACTGTTACCAGTTTCTGTTAGTTTCTGCTTGCTGTTAACTTATTAACAGCACACTGTTAATGCTTAATTTGTTATTGTGACGTCACATTTCAAGCTTTGAATCAGAAACACGCTGAAGCTTCCGCATCCAACCGTCAGCGACTACCAGGCGAACAGAACTGACAGCAAGTTTGCACCTACGCGACTTCCACAATTACTCATTCTTTCTCAATGGAAGCCACTGTTCCAACGTGCACTCTCTCTCTCTCTCTGGTTCTAAGCTGCTGCTAAGTTTCAGCAGGCTGTTAAATAACATTACAGCACGCTGTTAATTTTACAGTTGCAGTCCACAGTGGCGTCTATGTTGTGGATGCTGTCTGCTTAATGTTAGCGAGAGAGACAGAGAGCGCTGCAGTTGGTATCCACAATGGCGCGCTTATTTAAATAATTGAACGAACGTTAAATTTGAATTGTGTTAAATGATTTTAATTTAAAATAATAAAGAAAAACAATACTGTACTACCGTTTTTTCGCTTCTCCCAGTTAGTTTGCAATGCAAAATAGTTGTGTAAAAGACATATTTTTATTATAAAACTCGATTATCGACGTCACCAATTGAAATCGTGTTAATTTGTTTTTTTTATGATACACAATAATTTCCGGAACTTTCCCATTGACAGATAAATGTTCCATATGTATTGCCCGAATGTTAATGAGTTTTTAGTTTAATTTTTTAAAAACAATTGTAATATATGTAATACTTGAGTGTTATAGCCCTGTGTACACTGTACAGGTTTACAGGTCGTTAGATTGACACAAATATAAATTGAATAAATTTAACAATGTGCAATGGAGGTTGACGTGCTTTCAATGTGTGTTTTCAATGTTCACTTGGACGATTTTTGAATTGTAATGTTATAGTTAATTCATTTTACATATATACAACTTATATGCCAGCGACTTAAATAGACTATATACAGTTAGTACAGAAATTGTTTTGACAATATCGTAAGCTTACACATTTTTATAGTTTTATTTAATTATTCCTGTCTTTGGTTTCTAGAACCAGTTTGAAAAAAAGATAAATAATTTTAAATTTGTCAAAACACTTTCTTGACTAACTGTATATATGATAGATAGATAGATAGATAGCATGTTATATATTTTTCACTCTTAGAGTAATTAGAAGCCCTCAAATATCGACTCGTACTATATAAAGATCAGTTAATTAGTTAAATAATTAATCAATTGTTTGTCAATTATTTGTTATAGGGAAAACTACAACTAATCCACAAATTTAGACTCAGTCTTTGCCATGTTTTTCAATTTGCTAAATTCTAGACCAATTGCAGTCGAATTGACATCAATAATTAAATAATAATAAAAAAAACCATTGAAATAATATACTAAAAATGCAATTTCTACATTTTAATTGAATAATTCTATTCTATTTTATGTAATTGTTGTATTTTGTATCTTTCAAAAAATAAATCATATCATTGTTGATGTGTTTTTTTAATGGTATTTTCATGTCTTACAAGCTCGGGTTGAAAAAGTCTACGTTGATATTGTTGTGTTTATTAACTTGTAGCTTATACTAGAAAATTACACTTATATTTAGTTAATATGTAAGTATAATATTTATTGCAATTTGCCGTCATATAGTTTCTTATCATTTATTCATATGTTTGTATGTATGTATTATATATATATTTGTTTAAACTTACAAAATTTGGAAACAAAGATTTAAGAATTATCGAAACGAGAGTGCTCGAATCACCCGATACCCTGTAACTAGAACCAAATTATTGTGAACAATTACATACAAATACAAATATGTATATATATATATATATATATATTTACATGCATCAATTAATCATCACGAATATTAGACAGACAAATATATATATATATTTATTTAATAGGGTCGCATTTAGCTTTATTATACCCTCTTTAACCACATGAATAGATGCAGGGTATCCAAGAAAATATATGTATGTATATAATTTTATATAAATATGTTGATATACCGTATAATTATTACAGCTATGCCGTTTTCATTTGCTTTTTTTAAATCTAACAGTTATAGAACTAAATGATAATGATATAATAATAAATACTTTGCTTTGATTACATTTATATAACATTTACTAGTGTGTTTTTTTTTGTTGCTTTACATAATGGTTTGTTTTTGTTTTTGTTTTTTTATTATAAATATAAAAAGGACTAGGAACCAGTATCAAATATTTTAGAAAAGATGTTCCGAACAACAGACACTTCAATTTTTGTTGTCGATCTCAATAAATTTAGCTACAATTTCTCTGATTTCTTTCACTTTCATACTTTGTTTGGAAACTTAAGAGTTCAGTTGGCAATCAGAGGAAACTAAATGGAAATGGAACGAAAATCAAGAATCGTGAATCGTGAATCGTAAATCGATGAATTAATTTGTAAATCAACTTAAAATTAACCCCCCTGTTGTTGTTGTTGCTGCTGCTGCTGTTGCTGCTGTTGTTGTTGTAGTTGTTGCTGCTTCTTCTTGTCGAAGATGGACAACTTGGACTTGACAGCTCCTTCACAGACCATCATGCGTTGTTGTGCCGGCTTCTTGTCCAGATCGAAGCACAAGGAATCCGCATTCAAGTGTCGCTTAAAGTCGGAATAACGATGCGAATCATAGGATAGATAATTGGATCCCAATGCCGAGGCAGCAACAGCAGCGGCCACAGTTCCATTGCCACTCCGATGATGGACCGACGACGACGATGGCGGCGATAGATCCTGTCGCTTACGCTCAAAGTACTCGACAATCTTGGCTATCTGGGCGGACCGAGTGCTGGGCAGTGCCGTGAAGGAGCGATCATCCCAGAGCAACGAATCCGAACTAATGTCATCCGAACTGTCCGTGTAAATCGATGATGTGCGATTCTTGCAGTACAGCAATTGATTTGTGGCAAATGGACTGCGCTGCAGCAGCGAATGGATCTCCGAGTCCAATGCCAAGCGATTAAGGATTCCAGCTGTCGCCGACATCTGAGTGTCACTCACATTCCCACTCACAAACGCATGGTGACACGTGTAGCGACGTTGATGTTGCCGATGTGGTGCAATGATTTCCGCATCCAGTTCATCCATCGAGTCCAATGCTGTCGAGGATGATGTATTCCCTCCTCCTCCTCCTCCTCCTCCACCCGTAACGGCAGCAACATCGTTGTCAATAAGCAACACAGATGATGAGGTAGAGGGGGAATCATTTGCTTGTTGTTGTTGTTGTTGTTGCTGCTGCTGCTGATGTTGCTGCTGTGTCGCGGCAGCGGCAGCAACAATTGCTGCTGTGGATGAAGGCGTTGCATAGTAACAACAACGACACAAACTCGCCAGTTTATCACTGCAAAACAAAAGAATACATCAGGTTAATAAGGAAGATTCTATTTCAGGAATCGAAAACTTAAAATAAATTCAGTTAAATGTACAATTTTATTTGCATTTATCGAAATCCGCATAAAACTTTTTATTATAATTTATGCTATTGAAAACATATTTAATTTATATTTACAAGTTGCAAAACTCCTAATTATAATTTATACTATTGAAAACATATTTAATTTATATTATATTTATAGTTGCAAAATAGTAATTATTTATCTATTTATTATTTCATATTTATATTATATTACATATATTATATTTATATTACAAAATATTAATTTTACAAAAAATTAGTAGTCAAAGTAGTTTAAAAATGTTTTCAGTAAAAATCGAGAGTGAATAAAACTCTTTTTAAAATAATTATTGCAATTAAGTGCTGAATTACAATTATAATTAAAAATGTTAAGAAAAAAAGTTGCGTGACTTTAAAATAAAACTTGACAATTAATTGAATTATGTGTGGGAATTTAACAAAATTACTTATTAAAATTTTAATAAATTTGTAAAATAAAAGTTACTAAATAATTCTAATAAAAACAATATTTATAATAAACAGTAACGTTTTCTTATTATTCCTCAATTTTTAAATAAATATATCGAAATTCGAAATAAAAGTTAATAAAATTTAAGTGTAAAAAACGTTAGAATGTAATTATAACAACACAATTCAAATAAATAAATCAACTTTTGTTTTATATAGAATATAATTATAAATTTTTAAAACAAAAGCTTTGAAATAATTAAGTAATTTGAATAGTAAAAATCGCATTTAAATGTTATAACAAATAATTCTAAATGACCATTAAATAAATATTGAAGCATAATTATAATATTGCAATTTTTCAATAAAAATTAATTTATAATAAAATATAATAAGAATTAAAAAATAATTATTACATATTTTATTAAATATTTTTTTATAAATAAAGCAACACAACAATTACATGTTTGCAACTATTTGTAATTAAAATATTCTAATTTTTCATTAAAAATATAATAAGAATTGACAAAAATAATGATTATTAAATGAAAATTATTGCAATTATTTGTGTGTAATTTAAATACATATTAAAGCATAATTATAATATTGCAATATTTAATAAAAAATTCATTAAGAATAAAATATAAGAATTCAAAATAATTATTACATATTTAATTAAATAAAAATTTAAAGTAATAAACCAATATAACAATTACATATTTGCAATTATTTGTAATTATAATATTCTAATTTTTCATTACAAATATAATAAGAATTGACAAAAATAATGATTATTAAATGAAAATTATTGTAATTATTTGTGTGTAATTTAAATACATATTAAAGCATAATTATAATATTGCAATATTTAATACAAAATTCATCAAGAATAAAATATATTAAGAATTGAAAGAATAATGATAATTAAATACAAATTATTGCAATTATTTGTGTGTAATTTAAATACATTTTAATTAAAAATTCATCAGTGTTGTTTCTTACTTGATTTTATTACTCGCTGCCGTTTCGAGGATCAATTGGGATTTGAGTTGCTCGTAGCAGCAGCTGGAAGCAACATTTGAAGTGGCACCAGCAACAACCTGGAACTGGGAACTGATGCCACACAGCTGTCGATTGTAGCTCGTGTTGGTGATGGCTGCATCCGACTCCTCATTGAAGCAGGAATAGAAGCCGCTTTCGATGGAATCGCGTCTCGTTACATTTCGTTTGAGAGGTGGCAAAAATTCGCAGGAATTCTTCAGTTCATTTAAATTCAATTCCAAATCCGCATACGAAATGGATAACGATGTCTCCGGCTCCTGGACAGAGGAGCATGTGGTTGTTGCTGTTGCTGGTGTTGATATTGTTGTTGATGTTGCTGGTGTTACAGATGTTGCTGATGTTGCCGATGTTGCTGATGTTGTTGTTATGCAATCCATTTCATTGCTCATCAATTCCTTGGACTTTTGCTCATCTGTGGTGGGTGCAGGAGGAGATGGAGGAGTCACACTGTTTGTGGTGCATCCTTTGAGTTCCATCTCGCTGTTGCTGTACTTTAAGATGCTGCCGCTGCTGCCACGGAATAATGGATGTGTATAGAGGGAATTGGCGCGATATTTGCGTGCGGTGGGAATCGTTGATGGTCTAACGGCGCTATCATCGCTACTCGACTCGGCATCGGCACAATTGCCGCCACCATCCTCCTGATCCTCCCCCTCGGACTCATCGCAATCATCGATCTCGGCTGTTGGAGCTTTCGTCGATCTCTGTGGCAACTTCAACTCGATGGCGCTGTATTTTCTGGTCAACTGCGGGGAGACGGGCAAACTCTTTGGCTCATCCGCGACTTCTGTGGCCAATGATTTGACCAATTCCTTGAAGAACGGCGCCGACATTTCAAAGCACGAACTAAATAAATCTCCCACTCCAGCTGCATAAGTCTTGGGATTGGCACCCAGTATCTTTTTGACACCTCGGAGCTGCGCCAGCGCCGTAAATGGATTCGGTTTGACACCATTGTGATCCTTGTTGGTCGATGGTTTGTATTGTGGATCCTTCAAGCACATGGTCTCACCCACTTTGCGTAGTGTTAGCACCGCCGAAACGGGTGGTGGCAACGGCGGTGGCTCCGGCACCACAACAACATTTGCAATCGGTAGCAACACCACAGCCGTTTGGGATCCAATCTGTCGCGGCGGCGTTGGCGAATGCGTCGAGGATCGTTGACGCTGCATTTGATGACAACGCGCCTTGTCACTGGGTGATGTGTGCAATGGAAAGTGTATGATGTTCTCGCTCAGCGAGCGACGATGCAGTAGAATCTCAGCCTCCAATTTCTGGGTGACACGACGCACCCGAGACTTCAGTAGATGCAGTTCATCATAGTCCGTCCAGTTGGGTGTACAAGGCAGAGCAGCTGATGCCGATTTACAGCTGACGGGGAAACGAAAACCATTCTCATCCACATCACGTCTCCGATGATGATGATGATGGTGATGATGATTGTGATGATGATGATGTCGTGGCGTCACAGCTCCCGCTTCAACTGGCGCTGTACTTATGGCCGACACTGTCGCCGTATCCGAATCGCTGCCAATTGGCGAACAATTAATCAATTCCAATGAACTCATTGGACTCGCACCTGTCGATGATTCCTCCGAGTATTTCTCCAGGAGCAGCGTCAACTTTTTGATCGCATCCGCAAATGTTGGTCGACTCTTCGGATCGTACTGTAAAACAAGAGTTCTCTTCATTATTTTCAGGGATCGCAACGTAATTTAGTAAACAAATTATATTTTGATTTTTATAAAAAATTGAAAAATAATTTTTATTCAAAAAAATTGAATAATTTGAATTAAAAAATAATATATATTTTTATTCTTACTTAAAAAGTTAAAAGATAATTTTTATTTTGAATTTTTGTTATAAAAATTAAAGGTAATTATTTTTAATTTGTATTTTAAAAATTGAAAAATAGTTTTCATAATAATAATTTTAATAAAAAAAGTTGAAAAATAATTTTTATTCAACAAAATTTAATAGATTTAATTGAAAAAAAATATATTTTTATTTTTATTTAAAAAATTGAAAAATAATTTTTTATCTTTCACTTTTATTTTAAAGATTGAAAGATAATTACTTTTAATTTTATCCTTAATTTATATTTAAATAATAATTAAGTAATAAAACATAACTAATTTTTATTTTAAAAATTGAAAAACAATTACTTTTATCATTTTTATTTTTAATTTAAATATAAATAGTTTTATTCTTAATTTATAGCTTTAGGATTGAAAAATAATTATTTTAAAAGTTGAAATATAATTCATTTTTATTAAAAAAATTGAAATATTATTTTTTGTTTAATTTAAAAAAAGTTTTTTCTTATTTTGTTGGAATTAATTAAATGAATATTCTCTTGAGATATCTCAAAAAACATATAAGTTTTTCTCATTTTGTAATCTAAAAATTGATTAATAACTTTAATTTTTATTTTTATAGTAAAAATACAAATTTATTTTATAATTTTAATAGTAAAAACAAAAAGTTATTTTTCAAATTTTAAATAGAAATTGAAATTTAATTATATTATAATTTCTATGATTTGATCAAAAAATATGATTAATTTTTATGATTAAAATAAATAATATAATTATTCTCTTCACTCTCTCTTTGGTTCTCTTTTTGTTTCTCTTCACTTACCAGACAACAGTAGAATGCCAGTCGGAGAAACACTGGTGGCGTATCCATTGGACAGAGTTCAACAAACGCCAGATAATCCAATCCAAATGAGGCTGTTCTTGGCATCAGATCTGGATCTGCCTCGATTCTGGCTATAATCTCGCATTGTATGATGCCAAAGGAGAAAACATCACTTGTCTGATCGTACCATTGACCCTTCAGACACTCCGGGCTAACCCAATAGGGCGATCCAACAGTCTCCAGTCGTGATCTGCGACTGCAAAGACAAATGCAACAAATTGTAGTATAACAAGCGAAGCTCGACAATAGGATACCCTATAATAAATGCTCTTGCAGTGAACCAAATTTGATCAGAATATATAGTTGGACTTAATAAAATAAATATTCTGTTGAGATATATCAAAAAACATAAAAGTTTTTTTCATACTAAAACTTAATTTTTGACAGATCGTTCCTATGGTAGCTATATGATATAGTTGACCGATTCAAAAATAAAAATAAAATTGACCTGCGTATGTTATCCAGGAATCAACATACTAAAATTGAAGCCTCTAGCTCTTATAATTTCTGAGATCGCGACTCGGCTATTGATACTGATCAAGACTATATATTATAATAATTTTCAATTATTAATTATTGTTAAATAATAATTATATGTATAATAATATTATAATAATTTTCAATTATTAATTATTGTTAAATAACATTTATTATTATTAAACGTATATTTATCTTTATTAATTACAATTTTTATTTATTATTCATTGATTTATATTATGAATATATTGAATCGATCAAGTATTTGTCTGTTATAAATGCTTTTAAATAAATTGCGAATAGTTAAACACTTTTAACACTGTTTATAGGGTATATTATATACATATACATATAAGAATAATTTTCCAACTTACGTTTTCTCTGGTATTTTAGCAGCTAATCCAAAGTCACCAACGACAGCTTCATATTGTTCATTTGCGAGTTGACGAATAAGTACATTCTGTTTTTTTAAGGGATTACAAATTGTGAGCATAAAGCATATTTAAATGAGGGAGATGATGTACTCACCTTGCTTGTCAAATCCCTATGGAATATTCCCGCGTCGTGAACATATGTCATTCCGCGCGCTATACCCAGCGCCAGTCTTATTTTCTGGGCAGCACAGAGCACCACCTCTTTGTTGGCCAACAGCTGCTCCAATGAGCCACCGTTAATATACTCGGTCAGTGCATGCAGTTGGCCTTCGTGCACGCAGACTCCCATAAAACTATCAAATTAAGAGACCAAAATAAACACAAAATATTAATAACTGATCAAAAATCTAATCTAATTTTTCTAATTAAAAGAAATGTTTCTTATTTATTTTTAATTATTTCTTCAGTAATTTTTTATTATTTTATTTTCATTTGTCATAACAAATATCATAACAAATAAATATATATTTGATCAAAAATCATCAAACGATCTTTCGAATAGAAATGCTCCTTATTCATTTTTTATTATTTCTTCAGGTATTTTTTAATATTTTATTTCAAATTTTATTTGTTGCATCATTTTAAAGATCATAGCAAATAATTATATATTTGATTAAAAATCATCAAACGATCTTTATAATAGAAAAGTTCCTTATTTATTTTTGATTATTTTCCAGACATTTTGTATTATTTTATTTTAATTTTTATTTGTCTTAAAAATGTTCTTCTTAAATATCACACAAAATAAAAATATATTTAATTATGTTACATATATTATTATTTATTTTATCTAATTTAAGTCTGTTAACGTAACGATTATCCATTTTTTCATTTTTTGAATACATTTAATTTTATAACAATTTAATTTATATTATATTTTCAGTTAAATATCATAAAACACTTCTTGTTTCCCATTGTTAATTATTACGATTCAAACTAAAAGTAGTTTTTAAATTTTGTATATTAAAAGTAAATACCAAATTAATTAAATACTTGATTTAAATTATAGAACTGCCGAATCTCATCATATTGATCCTACTCTTGTATGCCAAGAACTCCCAATTCTCTTAATTTATTTGTTTGTTCCAATGATGACCCAACTCTTTTGTTTGTTCCTAAATTTATTTAATGAACAATGAACTTTGCAGCTGTTTAATTAATATTTTGTATTTCTTTTGTTAACAATTTAATATTTCGCTTTTAACGTTTTTCGTGTTTGCTCTAATCAGTCAAAAATTCTCTTATCATTGGGCACATGTTCGTATAATAATTTGTATTTTAAAAGCTTTTATTACTTACAGTCTAGATAAGATTTATAGGGTACTGTAAGTCATGCTGGCATATATCGGTTATTATACCCTATATAATCTAATCATCATTGCAAACTCATGCTTAATATCTTGCCATGAAAATATTCAAAAAATAATAATAATACAATGTCCAGACTACAAAAGAAAAATGTTTAATTCAACAAAAAAAAATTAAACTGCCAAAAATCCATCCAAAAGGGGGGATAATATAATATATATAATAAAGATCTTTAAGAATACGTTTAAAATAAAACAAGTAATAACAAAAAAAGTATTATAAAAATATAAAACAAATATATAAAAATATAAACAAATTAATAAAAAAATTTAAATAATAAAAATATAAATAATTAAAAAATATATAAATAAATAAAAAAATATATAAACTATTATAAATTATAAAAAATATATATAAAATATTATAGATAATAAAAAATATATAAAACATTATTGATAATAAAAAATTATAAACCAAATAAAAATAATATATACAAAAATATAAATTTTTCTACCCATCATATGTTAAAACCTATACTTAATTTCACATTTTAATAATTTTAAAAACTAAGTCAAAAAAATTACTTAATAAAAACAATTATAGAAAACATTAATTAAATAGATTTTTCCCTCTGTCTCTACAGTTAGATGGCCAAAACAAAAGCTGTGAGGGGAACAATGAATACGGCTTTAAAAGAAAGCGAACCGTAGATATTGCATAAATTTGAATAGTTAATGGTGCATTTGTTGTGCAAAGTTGATTGAAGTATATTGAAATTGATTGAAAGTTGATGACATAATTTTTGTCAACACAACACAAAACATAAACAATTCATTGAAAGTGAATGTTTGTGCTTGCAAAATGCAACTCCATTCGATTATTGTTATAAATCGATCGATCGATTATCGATTACTTAAAATTCGACTGTAATTCTGAACGAAACAAAAATTAATTAAATAACAGGAAGTATACATAATACATATATTAAGTATACAACACACGATTATATATCAAAGTCAAGTTCAGTATTGTATTTAAATATTTATTGCCAGTTACGCTCTTTTGATTTTATGATTAGCTATAGTTTTTCTTAATGCCTGAATGACTCAGTTTATGAACAGACGAGACAGACTTATAGCTAGTATATGGAATTTAAAAACTCGTGCCAATCGCGTTGCAAATGAAAAATGGAAAATGAAAAATGTCAAGTTGCAGGGCCTAAAAAAAAAACAATTGGCGTGCGACAAAAACAACAACAACTAAAAATAAAATTGAGAATGAGAAAGACGCTTCAACTGGCGAGTTCATATGACTAACTACTTTATCTGAACTTGAACTTAGCACAGCCTCGCACAATGCCAACAACACACGACAACACGAGAGATTGTCTACTATATTTATACTCTAACACAGGCTGCATTTTTAATGTCACAAACTGTGTAACGATGCGAGAAAATAGAGACATAAATTCTCTCAATATTCCTTATAGATCGGTTGGTCTATTGATCGAAAGTTTATACAATGTGACTGATCGAAAAGAAATTCTCTCTATTCAAATTAATTTAATTTTTAAATATAAAAAAATGTTCCTATTTATTTTTTATTATTTCTCCAGATATTTGTAATATAATATTTTAACTTTTATTTGTCTAAAAAATATTTCTTCTTTTAAATATCTGTTCAAAAATCATTAAACGATATTTCTAATTAAAAGAAATGTTTCTTATTTACTTTTGATTATTTATCCAGTTTTTTTTATTACAATATTTTAATTTTTTTACTTGAAAAATGTTCCATCATTTAAAATATATAACTAATCAAAACTCATTAAACAACTTTTCAAATAAAAATGATTCGTATTCATTTTTGATTATTTCTCCAGATATTTTGTATTATTTTATTTCAAATTATATTTATTTGAAAAATGTTCCTTCTTTTTAAAGATTATAACATATAAATATATATTTGATCAAAAATTATCAAACGATATTTCTAATGAAAATAAATGTTACTTATTTATTTTTGATTATTTCTCCAGATATTTTATTATTATTTTATTTCAATTTTTATTTGTCTGAAAAATGTTGCATCATTTTAAATATCATAACAAATAAATATATATTTGATCAAAAATCATCAAACGATCATAATAATAGAAATGTTCAATCATTAAACAATCTTTCGAATAGAAATGTCCCTTATTATTTTTTTATTATTTCTCCAGTTTTTTTTTATTATTATATTGTTTCTCCAGATATTTTTTTATTATTTTAATTTAATTTTTTATTTGTCTGAAAAGTGTTTCTTTTTAAATATCAGACGAAATAAAAATATGTTTGACTATACTACATATTTATTTATTTTTGTATATATATATCTATTTTTGAAAGATTGGTACTCACCTCAAAATATTGGGATGAGATAATTTGTTAAGCAACTGAACTTCCCGCAGCATATTCGGTCGATTTGCGCGCAGTTGATTCATTTTCAGAACCATCACCTGTCCCGTTGTACGATGTGTGACCTAGAAATAAAAGAGAAAACATTTCGAATATTAGTTTAAAATATTTTTTTATTTAGAGTTGTGCTCGAAAAGCGCATAGAATTAAACCTGAAATGCAACTTTAAATGGGAAATTCGAGGTGATACTTGTATAATAATAATATAAAGTACAGCAAGTATTTTCTCAACAAGTTTCTGGGAAAAAAAACAAGGGAAACTTTGGGAAACAAATATATAAATATCATAAATAAATGTAATTTAAAAAAAATCAATAGCAAGCGGAATTGCGATATTCAGCAACAAATATAATAATTACAGCTTAGTTAAACACTCCCGCAAACTGGTTTTAATCACATGTTTTAAGATGCATGATCATAATTTACTCATTTTATGCATCTGCCAAAGTCGCAACTTTTTGTTATGTCAACATTTCGTTTTAGCTTGTTGCATTTTTTCTGGTATTTTCACTTTCAACCAGGCAGCAAAAAAATAATGGCCATTGCGGAAATAAAACAACAACGAAAGCGACCAAAAAAAAAATACAAGAAATACAAAAAATTCAAATTCAAAAAAATAAAAACATCCTTTTTCCACCAAAAACTGCAACAAGATGGAGCTGTATCTCCAGAAAACCAGTCGAACGTCCGTTTGAAGCAAAGTTGACAGCGAATAACACGAAAATAAAAAAAGGAAAGAGGCGAAAAAAACGAAGAAGACAAAAAAACTAGTCGGAAAGGTTATAGTCGAGCTTCCGACTATAGGATACCCGTTACTTCCTTGAATATATACAAAGTATTTTGCGAATTTTAAACTCTAAAGATATAAAAACTCAAAGTTTTTAGTGATAATTGCAAACAATTAAAGTTAACTCCATAAAAGTACTTTAAATTAATAACTATTCGACAAAACATTTATTTCATATGGAATATTCCTAAAATACAGAAAGGGGCCCTGATTGTTACAAGGGCAACTAAATGATATAGTGAACCGATTAAAACCAAATTCATTCAGGACGTATAAGGCAAGAGAATATTCATAATCAGCGAGGGATTGACATATCTCCAGAAACATACCATAATTTTCACCCTAATCCTTAATTATCGACCTTTTCTTTCTATGGCAGCTATATGATATAGTTGACCGATCTTAACCTATTTTAGTCAGGATGTATAAAACCAATTATAATGCATATTCTGTTAAATTGGTTAAGATATCTCGGAGAACAAAAAAGTTTTTCATACTAAAACTTGATTTTCGACCGATCGTTGCTATGGCAACTATATGATATAGTAGTCCGATTTGAACCAATTTTAGTCAGAATGTATAAAACCAATTAAAATGCATATTCTGTCAAATTGGTTAAGATATCTCGGAAAACATAAAAATTTTCCATACTAAAACTTGATTTTCGACCGATCGTTTCTATGGGAGCTATATGATATAGTGGTCCGATCGAAAATTTAAAACAAACTTGATATGCGTGGGGTATATAAAAGTCTGTGTACCAAATTTGGTTGCTCTATCTCTTATAGTCTCTGAGAACTAGGCGCTCACACGGAAGGAAGGACGGACAGACGGACTGACAGACGGACGGACAAATGGACACGATATAGTCGATATATCGACTTGGCTGCTGATGCTGAACAGGAATATATATACTTTATAGGGTCTGCCACGCCTTCTTCTGCCTGTTACGCACATTTGCACGAATACAATATACCCTCTTACTTAATTTTTATGTAACGGGTATAAAAAAGTAAACCCGCCTGTATTTTGTTTGTTACATGGTCAATTCAGCTGCAGATTTACCTGTAAGCTCCACTCTTTTCCAGCTGGAGAAGAAACACGTTTGTTGAAACGGCATTGACCACGTGTGACATCGATTACTATTATTATTACTATTACTATTATTATTATTATTATTATTGTTGCATTGCACCGGCAACTTTGAAATTATTTCAACTATTTCCACACGCAGTTAACAAATATTTAATACGACTTAAAGGTTGCATTGCATTTTTCGATTTTCGTATTTCGTTTTTCAATTTTTCATTTATCAAGAGCTGCGAACTCGAACTCGTTCGAAATGCCGAAATGCCGAAAGAGATCAACTTTTTCAATCATCATTCAACAACTTCAACTTCAACTTCAACTTGTTGCAACCACAACAATTTCAACGCTTAGCGGTACAATGTCACAGAGAGAAAGAGAAAGAAACGAAACGAAACGTGTTCTGCCCCCAGAGAAATACCTCAACTAAGCATAAATACCCTGTAATAATAGAGTGTATGAGCATTTACCCCTCCCCATTTAATGCAGCCTTTTTGGAATACCCTTTAAAATCTATCATAAGTATCAGGCACCATAACTTTTATAAGTTTTAATATAAATATTGTAATCCAAGAATTATTTTCAGACTTTTATTTAAAAGTTACGAAATAACTATTTTTTAATTTGATTTAAAAAATTCAATATATTAATTAAATTTTCATTTTTATTTATAAGTTACGAATTAACACTTATTTTGTATTTTTTCAAAAGATATTCAATTTAACTTTAATTTTTTACTTTTTAAGTTAAAGATACGGAATAACACTTATTTTTAGCTTTTAAAATAAAAATAACTCTTATTTATTATACGTGTTATTTCGCATATTAAAAAAAAAAATTAATCTTTAATATTTATTTTGAATTTCTTAAATAAAAATTAAAAATAAGAATTAAAATAGGAGTTTTAGTGTAATCTTTTTCTGAAAAACTTTTAAATAAAAATTGATCTTTGATAATTATATCAAATTTTTAAAATAAACTTAAAAAATAAAAATTAAAAAATATTTATATTATATAAATTGTAAATACTTAGAAGTTTTCGGCTGATTTTAGTGTATTCTTTTTTTTGAAAAACGTTTAAATAAAAATTGATCCTTAATAATTATATCCAATTTTTAAATTTACATTAAAAATAAGAATTAAAAATGATTTATGTTAAATAAATTGTAAATAGAAGTTTTCGTCTGATATCCCTAGTTAAGAATTAAAATAGGAATTTTAGGAATTTTCTATCAATGAAAATTGATCTTTAATAATTATATTAAATTTAAAAAAAAAAATTAAAAATTATTTAAATTATATAAATTATAAATACTTAGAAGTTTTTGTCTGATATCGCTATTTAAGACTAAAATAGGAATTTTAGTGTATTCCATGTTTCCGTCACATATTTCCTTCACATTGATTTATTTAGTTAAAATTTGCATTCATAACTCTTATTTGGGGTACTTGACAAATGGCCTGTAATGATGGAGTCCCTGGAATATCCTTCAAAATCTATCATAAATATATGTATCTTTAATAAGACCAATTTTGGTCGAAAGGTGTCGTTTTATGCTGTTGAAGTTGTGGAGTTCTTAAATTGAGGTCGTTGCCATTAGCAAAACAAACTGTTAGCCAGTTAGTCGACCGGCTTGAATGGAATCTGACCTAGTTTGCTTTCTTTCACGCCTGCCTAGAGTCTCGTCTCGTCTTGTGTCGTGTCGTCTCGTCTTATGTCGTCTCGTCTTAACTTGCTTTCCGTTGCTTTTTGGACATGCTTCTTCTCCGTTGTGCAACTCTTCAACGTCAAAGAAGCCAACACTAAGTGGCCTTCATTCCTATAATCAGTTATAATAAACTTGAAGACAACGTTTACATTTCTACACGCAACTACTTATTAGCTAAAATCGTGAAATGGTCAAGTGCGAATCCAATCTAATCTAAAGACCACCCCACACGAGCCAACAATTTCAGAAAAACTCAAACAACTTAATGTTATAATTAAGTATTAATAGTTTAAGTTCTCATATTTCAATATACCATTGATATTTGTTAAGTAAATTCAAATTCAAATTTACAATCGAAGTGTAAAAATTGCAAATGAAAGAAGGAAATTTTCGATTCATCTCATATAAAGTTTAAAAATTAGAATCAGGGACCCTAAATAAGACTTATGAGTTTAAAAAAATAGAGGCACAAAAAAGCCTCCAAGAAGAGTGAGAAAAATAAACATTTGATATTTTTATACGGCAAATTCAAAAACAGGCTAAATTTGTATTTGCAATTTTTTATTTTTAAATTATTTTTAATTATTAAAATTAATTTATTTGATAAAAATAAAAAATAATTTAGACTGTGGTTGTTAATTCTTGAGTTTCTTTATGTATATTATTTATAATTAATATGTATAATTCATTAAAATCCTGGGAACATAACTGTTATGAGGAATAAGCTAAATAAAATCTTTTTAAATGGTTACTAAAAGACTCTTATTTTATAAATCAAATTTAATCATTATTTGTGATTTTAAATTTTGATGTTTAAATTTTCAGTCGTTTATAAGAGTTTTTGATGATTAAAACCTTTTAAAAACCTTTTAAAGACTATTATTTTTGAGGAATAAAGTAATAGAATTTAAATTCTTTTTACTTTACTATTTGAAAATTTTTGGATAGAAGTTGATTTGTTTAGTTGAATTTTTCATCAATATTTAAATTATTTGTATTATATTTATTTGATTTTCAATTCTGTTAATTCTGCAAAAATAAATATAATTTTAAATGGTTACTTAAAGACTTTTATAAATCAAATTTAATCATTATTTGTGATTTTAAATTTTGATTTTTATTTTATCAGTCTTTTAATTGAGAGTTCTTGATGATTTTTTTTGAATAAAATCTTTTAAAGACTATTAATTTGGAGGAATAAAATAAAAGTCTTCAAAGACTTTAACTATTCGAAAACTTTTGGATAAAAGTTGATTTGTTTAGTTGAATTTTTCATCAATATATTAATTATTTTTATTATAATTATATTATTTTCAATTCTGTTAATATTTTTGCTTCTATTTTGTACTACACAAGCAAAACAAGAAAGGGTCGATTTGTTATTAAAATTAAGATAACTTTAACTCAATTTATAAAAAATCCTATTAAAGTAGATTACAAAAATTGTTTCATCTATGTAATTTTTACATCACTCGATATAATTAATGATTATATCTACTATTATTAGTTTCGGCATCATATATCAATAATGTATTAACATTAAGCTTGGTGTTAATTTCATAGATATCATTAAGCAAGATTTTACACAATAATTGATTGATCCCGTTACGTCGAATGTTTTATGTTTTATGTTTTATTTTGTTTTTTGTTACCAATTTCATTTCAACGGCCCAATGCATTTTATGTGCTTTTAATTGTTAACGGAAAGTCTGCAGTTATGCAAATGTTTTGCTTCGTTTGTTGCCTTTTTTACCTTTCATTTGTGCCAAATGTTTAACAAATTTGTTATTTCGAGTTAGGCAAATAACTTAACTAGACACATGATGTTATTCAACAACGATTTGGCGCCCAACATATGTGTGTTTTTTATGTTTTATCAGCATAGTTAGCATAGAAATTTTTTAATTAAACAAAATAATGTTCTACTAATAAATTCGCCACTAAGAATGCCGTATTTAACAATATTTGGCGCCCAACGTCTGTAAAATATTATGTTAATATACTAATTAATGTTGTAGACAGTTTTAAGAAATCTAAAGTTAAGTGATCGACTAGTAGTTACCCATTAAATGTCATGTTATTATATAAAATTCTCTCATTCATTAAATTTTGGCGCCCATCGATTGTATTTATTACGTTTCAGTCTTTAATTTAAATTTAAAATTAACTTAATTGTTAAATTTCAATATAATGTTTAGTCTCATTTTTATTTTAATTTTTTTAGCACTTCATTTTATTTCTGCCGACTGCTTTGAGTCGTGTTTAAATAAATAAATTAATAATCTTATTTTTTATAGCATCCCTACTGAAGAGTGATCGAAAAGTAGTTACCCATTAAATACACATGTTAATATTAAAGTTATATTATTCATGTTAGCACCAAAGATTGCATCATATTATTATATCGACTTCAGTGTTTGATTTAAATTTAACATTAATTTAATTGTTAAATTTTAATATAATATTTAGTTTAATTTTTATTTTAATTTTCTTTCTGTCGATTGCTTTGAGTCGTGTATAAATAAATTAATAATCTCATTTTTTGTAGCATCTCCAATAAAGAGTGATTGACTAGTAATTACTCATTAAATGTACATGTTATTATTAATTCAACAAATGTTGGCGCCCAACGATTGCATCATATTTACATTAATGTATTATAATTTTTTGTAGCAAGTTTCATCATCTTTAATGGCGCCCAACGCATAAATAGAAACTATTGCATAATATTAAATATTTCTAGCAAAATTTTCTCAACTCGTCAAACCCATTATAAGCACATTTTAAAGAAACGGACATGCTAGAATTAAGTATGTAGTGAGAACGGTATACTCTATTTAATACCCCGTAAGTGTGTTCCACATTTAATTTCTTTCACTTTACTTTTCTTTCTATCTATTAAATAGGTAACGTCGTATGACGCCGCAAAAAAATCAATTAGATTTTGCCAGTCTTTACGTAAGTGTACTCAAAACAGAACACCGAAGACCGAAGACTGAAGACCGAAGACTGAAGACCGAAGACAGCTCAATGTGTGCTAAATAACAACAAAAACTGAATTCCTCTTTTGATTCGCTAATTGGATATTCAGACTGAAAATCGAATGTCGTCGTATGACGTTTAAACATGTGACTTGCAATAAAAAACAACAACAAATAGATAACGTAAAGAAAACAACATCAAACTGGAATATATTAAATTGTGATCAGTAAATAAATCTTAAAAATAACATTGATAGAAAGACAGTTAAAATCAGGGATCATAACTATGTTATGAGAAATAAGCAAATAATATCACATTTAATGGTTATTTAAAGACTTTTATTTTTAAAAACAAATTTAATTATAATTTTTGATTTAAAATAAAAAAAAAATTATTATCATTAGTGATTTTAATTTTTGTTAGTCTTTTAAAAGAGTATTTCATGATTTTTTGAATAAAAGTCTTTAAAGACTATTATTTTTGAGAAATAAAATAAAAGTCTTTAAAGACTATTATTATTTAAAACTGAAAAAAAAATCAATAATAATAAATATTTTTAATTTTTTTTTTTGTAAATCCCAAATAATTATTAAATTTGATTTTTAAAATAAAAGTCTTTAAATAACCCCTAAAAGTGATTTATAATTTTAAAATTCTTAAATATAAGTTTATTAGCTGTTTGCACAAATATTGCCAATACAATAAAATTTGCTATATTTGATACAATAATTGCATTCGATCTTAAAGTTGATTTTTCTTGTAGTTAAATTTTTAATCAATAGCGATTATTTGGAGTCCCTGGTTAAAATCAATTCAATGTAATTGTAGGCAAATCACAGACATAGACAAAAGTATAGGCGCCCAAATACCATTTAGAATGAACAACGTGCATTGAATGAGTAATGCAATTTGAATGGATTCATCGTCCAACCTTAAACGTTACCACACACACTCACACACACTCATTCAAATAACTCTGATGCACACACTCAATATTGTGAAATTTAATGAGATTCTAAAGGAAAAATACAACCGTCACAATCACGCGTCGTTTGCTGTTGTTAAGCTGAGAAGTGTTTCTGTAATTAAACTTTAATTGCTGTGAGTACATTACCTTTATACTCTACTCCATTCATTTATAAGCCTGGTTATAGAACCATTAAATGTTTCACTCTCATCTCAAGAAATCAAGCAGCTTTACTTGAGTCAAAAACTCGGACCGGAAACAGAAATGTTACAAAAATCATGACGAATTCATTAAACTCTTTAAAGGTGTGACAAACATTTCCTTTTTTTTTTATATGACAATCGTGTCGCGACTTCTTTAGATGTTATCACTGATTATATAAGCCCGAAAAAAACATGAGATTGCCATTAACCCCGTGTTGACAACTTTTGACGGTCGGTCAAGTTCAACGTCAAGGGTTAAGACCCAAAGTTTCCACTTTAGAATTTCATTTTTGTACTTCAAATAAAAGTGTACTACTCACTTTTTAGATAAGTTTTGTTAAATATATTTTCTGATTAAAAAATGAAAGCAAAGAGTTAACACATGTTCATTATTTTTGTCATCAATTTAATTAATTGTTAATTGCTTTACAAATTTATCTTCAATTTTTGGAATTTTTTCATTCAATTTAAAGTGAGAATCAATTATTTAGCTGGCACACCCACATACGTAATTAAAGGGAAACAACTGTTCAATATAATCCTCTCTAAAAAATCGATGCACTTTTTAGCTATCTACTAATTCAAGGACAGCATTTCAATTGCTGACTTTTCATTGTTGTTATACCCTGTAAAAAACACACAGAATTTGTCTATATATATGTAGAAACTTTTACAATCTTAGAGACAGCTTGCGCTATTATTATATATAATGTATTCAAAAGTAATATATTATAAAATAAAAGAAATCTAAGAATTATTTCCAAATTTTTATTTAAAAGTTACGAATTAACACTTATTTTTATATTTCTTTGAAAAAATTCAAAATAATAATTAAATTACAATTTTTATTTATAAGTTACGAAACAACATTTATTTTCTCTTAAAAATCAAAAATAAGAGTTATTTCTAACTTCAAAAAAAAAATTTCTTAACGAAGTAAAAGTCTAGTGACGAAACCTCCTTCATGCCCCAAAATTTCTGTTATCCAATTTTGTTACGAAAAATATTTAATTTAATATATAAAATATAAAAAAAAAAGTTTGGCATTCGGCACTGCGCATAGAAGTTATTTTTAGGTATAAAGAATCGTTATCTTTTTGCGCTTTTTATATATTAAATTAAATATTGTATATTAATATAAAAATCGTTGGAGCCGTTTTCGAATAAAGCGCCAAAATGTGAGCCAAAAAAACATAGTATTTTACCTGAGCACTTTGCAAAAAAAATATTCAAGGCACGTCTAAAAGCCCTTAAAAATACCATTCTAATGACATATAGAACACACCTTTAGCTTCTTTGGATTGGAAACTATGGGTGTTTCAAATGTATCGAGTTTTAGCTATTTCCCGCCAAAGTCGTAGAACAAAAGTTTCTACGTTTGTTGCTTTCGTCACTAACGCGGACTGCCGTCTACAGACATCATTCTATTTCTATCTATTTATCTCATAAATAATTCGTGCGAAG
Source organism: Drosophila kuntzei (assembly GCA_035042165.1). Lineage (NCBI taxonomy): Eukaryota > Metazoa > Arthropoda > Insecta > Diptera > Drosophilidae > Drosophila > Drosophila kuntzei. The sequence continues at coordinate 1,046,400 of JAWNLU010000300.1, forward strand.
GAATTTGAATTAGTTAATTTCTACAGGTTGAACCGTTTCGACTAGAGAATAATCTCGTATTATTATTAGAAATTCTTTATGGCAGAGAGTACTCTCAGATGTGTCAACAGTTGACTGTTGACTGTTTTTAATGGACCAACTTAAGCTTTGCGTGTTGTTTAATTGAATCTAATTAGTTAGTGGGGAAAAAAACGAGTTGAACTGGTTGCGACTTTCAAGTTGAAGTTCATCAATCAGTCGCAAGAATTTTTGTAGAATTGTAATAAAAGAAGATAAATAAAAAATAATAAGATAAGAGAAAACAACAAACTTTAAAAGAAAATATCATTTATTAATGAGATACACAAAGATAGAGGAGAGAGATAAAAAGATACCGGGTGAAATAGATACGTATCTTTATATCTTTTGTTAGCGGCAATGAACTTAAGCAATTAATAAACTCACTGTTATCTGGATAAACAATAACAAGTGAGAGAAGAGAGTGCAAAATTATATATACAAAATATTTGCAACGCTTCAAAACAAAGTCGAAAAGTGAAATGCTCGTAAATAATTGTTGGATTTTTTTGTGTTGTTTTTATTTGGGCCCTCTTTTAAGATGGGTACAGTTGGCTGAACAATTAAAGCATTGGCCATGGCCAAAGGCACGCCAACTACCAAACTACACAGAGCGAAAAAATCAAGTATTTCGTACTTAAAACGCCACATTTCGAACTTGATTTCTCACTAAGATTGAAATTATTAAAGTCGAGTACTTTGATCTTATTTCAAGTACGATATTTAAGTATTTTAGTATTTTCCAATTTAAATTAACTTTAAAACGTACTTGATTTAAGTATAAATGAACTTGTTCCAAGTCCTTTTAATTCATAAAATTATTTAAATCAGAAGCGTGGGTGTAAAAAACTTATCCTGCTTAATAAAGTTATATGTTCTCAGTGATCCTCGAACTATCCTCATAGCAAATACGCTAGAACTAGTTGGGAATTCGAAGCAAGCGAACGCTAAATTGATATAAGAATTAAAAGACTTGATTTAAGATTTTTCATACTTGATCTGTGAATCGAACTTGTAGCTCGAACTTATTTAAAGAATTTGCGTACTCATTTCTAGTAATTTTAGAGTTTTCCTTTTTTAAAAATTTTTTGTTCTTATATAAAGATTGTTAGTACTTGGTCATAGAATTTTAAAGGCTCATTTGAAGTATTATTTTTAAATATCGAAAATACTTAATTAGTACGGCTTTTTTCTCTCAGTGTATACCAACGCTTCAGCTAACTCTATTTCATCTATTTCAAATGTGAGAAAAATTATGTTTCCACTTGAAAACTGTTCAAGTTGCTGTTGTTGTTGTTGCCTTCATTGTTGTTAGTAGTTCGTAAACCCGACGGGCAATTTATTATCCGTACACTTCACGCACCCACCACAATAGTAACTGTCATACCCCCTCTTCCCACCTCTTGTATACCCCTTGTTATACCTCCTTAATACCCTACAACTTGTCGCGTGTTCACTTGAAATGGAAAGTGTGCATTAATTGCGTTTGTTTTCATTTCTGCTGTTGTTTTTTTTTTTTTTGAATTTTTTCAATCACATGCAGCGAGTAAATATTTAAAAAACAAATTAAAAAATATATGCTAAAATATTTCAAATTCATTTTCCCACAATCAATTTCTTCCCACAATTTTTTCCCTCAGTAAAATTAATATTTGTGCATCATATTTTACCATATTTTTTTGGAACTTTTAATACTTCAATTTTTTATTAACATTTGTTTTTAAATATGTAGTTGATATTGAAATTAAATTAAGTAGTGTGTGCATATACCCGCTTGATACCCTCTGCATTATTATTCCAATTGTGTAGTATCACATAATGTTTTTTATTGCTCAATTTCAGATACCCAACAAACAACACAACCATAAAAGATACAATAACAACAAATACCGCAAATATCAAGATAAGTTATCAGCGCAACAAAATCAAATGACAAAATTGCTTTGCCAAATTCGCGGTCACAAATAAAATTGAAAAAAAAAATGATGTCAGTTAAATGAAATTGTTAATAAAACTGTGCTGGCTAAATTTAGATTCTTACACTTATTGTTAGCTATGCAATTTAGTATAATAAAAACAGGGATCGTATTTTAAAATAAAAATTGCAATCTCAGAATTATTTTTAAATTTGTATTCCAAAGTTACGAATGCAAACTAATAATTAAATTTCGATTTTCATTTATAAGTTACGAAATAACAATTATTTTTAAATTTTATTTAAATAATGCAAAATAATAATAAAAATTCGATTTTTATTTAAAAGTTATGAAATAATACATATTTTTAATTTTTATTTAAGATATGCAAAATAATAATTAAATTTCGATTTTTATTTATAAGTTACGAAAAAACACTTTATTTTAATTTGTATTAAAAAAAGGCAAAATAATTAAATTTCAACTTTTATTTAAAAGTTACAAAATAACACTTATTTTTAATTTTTATTTAAAAAATGCAAAATAATAATTAAATTTCGATTTTAATTGATAATTTCCGAAAAACTCTTAATTTTTATTTAAAAAATGCAAAATAACACTTGTTTTTAATTTTATTTAAATTTTAATTAAATTTCTATTTTATATTTATTTAAAAAATGCAAAATAAGTTTCAATTTATTTATAAGTTACAAAATAACATGACAATTTATATCATGGTAAATTTTGAAACGAAAACTAACTGGAAAATTGTGGCCAGGCCAAAACGACTTGGCCAAAATTGTAGACCCAAAGCAACCTGTTATGCTTAACCCGAAGCCACCTTTCCCAGTCCAACTTGACATAGCTGTAATACGTAGATTTTCATTTTTTCTCTTCTTTTTTTTTAGCCCAGGCTCAAAGTAAACAAGCGCTTATGAGTTTGTGATAGTGTCAGTCTATTTGTAAAGCAACCAAATCATACTATTCTATATTTAGACCAAGATCTAGTTTGTTTTAGAATTTTGCAACGCCATCTGACGATCCAAATAGTTAAAAATTGAGTAATATGATCAATTTTAAAGCTATGATCTTGAGATTGGGCTTACGGAATTTTGAATATTTTACAACCGTTTGCTTCAAATTTCAGCTCGATCGGTTGATAAATTGGGACATTAAAAACTAAAAATATTTTAATGCAGATACATTTTTATTATTATTTTTGGCTTCCTCTATATTTTAATATTTGTATTACTCATTAAATATTTGTATTCTTTTTTTTAAATTTGTATTTCATTTATGGTGACTGAATTAAATTCAAAGATACGTGTACTGGGCATCTAGCGATCGAGCACGCCGACTTTAGCATTCTTAATTGTTTTTTTTTCTATTAATTTAATTTAAAGTAGACCTCCAAAGTAGTGCACAGAGTAAGGTAAACAGTTTGTCTCCTGCCTGATTCTCAAAAGCAAAAACTCATTCGGAAACACCAATCTGTCAGCTTTTGACTGAAGAAACAATGAAGAAGAAAAAAGAAAAAGAAAAAGAGAACACACAACGAGTTCAGAAGTTGCCATTGTTTATCATCGAGGCGAAATGCGAACGACATTTGTTGCGCCACAATTTCCGCTCTCTTATGCCCAATTCAAATTTCCAGTGCCGATAAATCTTATCTGTCTTCAGTTTTATGTCAGTCATAACCTCAAATCATATTGATTATAATGCTTTTGTCTTTAAACAAATTCCGCATCGTCTCTAATATGCCAGTTATCGATCGAGAATATATATTTCTATATATAACAAACAAATTAATTACTGAACATACGATCGTCGGGGATTTTAGGAGTCAGTGACACTTCCCAAGGTCCCAACCATAATGACGACTATAATAATTGGGAGGGGTAGAAGTCTTTGTGGACCGATCTGTGATGACATATATTATATGTTAATAAATGTTCTTTATCCTTTATACATTGTTCATTCATTCATTATATATCATTGTCAGTGATGGATTTCCGCATAAATGAAACTACACTCAGAAAAATAATCAAGATTGTCATACTAAAAGAGGGGATATTTAAGTAGAAACGATCTCAAAAGCGGCCTAAGCTCGGAATTTCCAAAACTGAGAACTTAAATCTTATTTCAAGTTCAATTTACGCAAGTCCGGATTTCTTTAAAAAATGGGAATACTTTTGAGATACTTTAAGTACGTTTTGGGATTAATTAAAGAATGTAAAATATCGAAAGTGCAGAAAAATGTTGATATAATCCCTAAATGTACTTGTTTCTAGTAAAAAACATTCTTATATTTAGGTTAATTTCAATCTTGAAAAAAACTATGTTAAGTACAAAAAAATCTTAAGCTAGTTTAAATAAATAACTGTGTTGTTTTTTTGAAAATATCTAAACGAGACTCACAGATTTTATATTTGCAAAGATCTTATAAATTCTGATTAAGTTTGTTAAAAATCGGACTATTATTTCAGATAAAATATAAGATCGATTCACACTTAATTTAAGATTTAAGTACACAGCAATCTTAAAATTTAAAAAAGAAAGTCGATAAATTTAAGTACGGTCGTACCTAATTTTAGGATGACATATTTTTCTGAGTGTACAGTGTTACTTTGATATAGACAACTCAGCAAAAAAACTTATTACAACTCATTTATTGAATTTTTTTTATAGAGACATTTGTTATAGTTAGACTCCACTGTCTGTGCCTGTGTATGTATGACCTTGACCCACTGTGCCGCTTGATGACATTAGTCACAATCTAAGTGTATGTGAATCAAGTGAATAGAGAATATTTAATGGAGCTCCCAACTGATTCCCATTACATTCCATTACAGACTCTCGGACCCTGTTGATGATGAGTCAACATCAACATTCTCATAATATTACGAGAGATCTCCGACAATTGTAATTACGTACATTCGTATTATACAAAGAACATATATACTCGTAAATTCCATTGTTCAACTATATAAATAGAGTCTATCTAGGTGAATACTCAATGGAATTGTTTTTGTATATATGCATCCCAGATTTACGCTTGAGGTGTGAAATTAATGGATAATGAGTTTAATTGAGTTTTTTAATACCTAAATAACTTCAGTATTTATTAAGCTATTGCTGTGAAACTATGAGCACTTAAAATAGTTAAACTAAAGAAATACTATTCCAAATTTCATATAAAACCCATTCTTTTTAGAGATTATAATAATAATTAAATGGGTTTCTTTTATTTTTAAATAACTTCAATATTTATTAATCGATTGCTATTAAACTTTGAGCATATAAAATAGATATACTAAAGAAATATTATTCCTAATTTCATATGAAATCCATTCTTCCTATAGATTATAATCGAATTACAAGGCAATTTTTGCAGCTCAACCCACGCTGTTGATAAATATCGAATATTTGAGAGTTGGCCAACTATAACCAAATATTCAAAGCAGAAAATAATTTTGTACTATATAAAGAGCAGAGGAAATGCTTAGAATAACTACAAAAAAAAAAAGAAATATAAAGACCAATTCAAACCGTGAATCATGTTGAAAAGTCTTGCAAAATAGGAAATTTCTTATATTTCAGCTAACAAACGAGGTGTTTACAAATTAAGGCGGTGCAAAGCAGCGTAAAATGATGAAAAATCGAAAAAGAAGCCAAAAATGATTTTGAAAACATTTTGAAAACAATGGGAGAGACGGCAGGGGGAAGGGAGGGGCGGTTCAAATGGTTTGGCAACGACGGATGCCGACCACAAATATACAAATGTATGAATGCTTGAATATATTTATTTTTTTATACATATATGTATATTATGTATAAATACATCAGACAGTGGCTTAGTAAGAGCAAGAAACGTAAACAATTCATTAATGAATTTTCAAAGTATTCATACAATTTTATATGCTACCACACTAAGCTGCGGTAACACTATTAAGTGTGACCATTCTATAATCACAAGAGAACTTCCCAAGCTAAACTAATATAAAAATAAGTGTGACTAAGTGTGAACATTTCATGGAAACATCATGTAACGAAATCATTTTATGAATGAATATTACATAATATTGAATAATAAAACTAATAATGTTATATATTTTATTTATTTCTAATACTGCGCAACTATTTAAGACTTCGAATAAAAATCATAAAATAATATGTCTTATTTAAATCTTCAAATAAATTTAGATAATTTACAAAAAATTATTTTATGAATGATTTTAATATAATATTTAATAATAAAACTACTTATGAAATATATTTTATTATTTTCTATATATATTTTAAAATCATAAAATAACATGTCTTATTTAAATCTTCAAATTAATTTGGATTATTTACAATAATTTATTTTCGGAATGAATACAACTCGTTATTAAACAGGGTATTTTCTATTTGCCTACTGAATAACAAAATTTGTAATACATACAATAAATTCTAGTATAATATTATTTCTTGACAAACTAGGGGTCTTACTTCAAAAATACAATCAATTATATATTTATCTTTGGGCACAAGGGAAACCCCTCTTTTGCTTATATACAACATACATACATATCATAATATATTACTCATGCATACTTTTTTTATTGCCACATACTATACACAAAAAAAAAAAAAAAAAAATATATGTATGTGTCGCATATATAATAATTCAATTTTTGAATCATACTCAAAGCGTTAAATATTTGGCACACACTCAACACCCAAACACTCAAACACTGAATACAGTGTCACAAATCGTACAAATTTGTGGGCTGAATGAGGCGGGCGTGGCGGGTTTTGTGGCATGCGACGTGGGACAGAAATAGCAACACATAAGTGAGAGCGCCACAGTCGAGGGGCTCGACCGTCAGATGCCCTGTACTCACCACAAAATTAAAAAAAAATTAATAAAAGAAAAAAACTAATTTAAAAAAATAATAAAAGAAAATAATAAATTAAAAATAAAAAATATAAAAAAAGTAAAAAAGAAATAAAAAATTAAAAAATACAAATTTAAAAAAAATTTAAAAAACATTATAAAAAAAATAATAAAATATTAAAAAAAAAAAAAATAGAACTGACAACTTTCCCCCGTTAGCAAATAATTCTGAACCTAAAGTGAACCTGAACCGAACCGAACTTTTTATATTATAAAGATTGGTTCGAAATAAAATGAAATAAATTTTATTCTTTTCTAATACTCTACAACTATATGAAACTTCGAATAAAGATCATTAAATAATAATTCCTATTTTAATCTTCTAATTAATTTTGAATTATTTACCATATTCGAATTTTTTCAATAATAAACTTAAATAAATCAATGAAAGAAATTTGTTGTATTCATTTAAAATTGCTGCAATTTTGTTGGTATCTTCTTTATTAACCTTCCGGATAAAGAAATCTCAGGGCTTCATTTGGCTTTCAAAATTGGTTAATATAAGTTTTATAACTCTCTGAGATCTACGCTGATAAAAAAAAAGATTCCAAAATTCAGATTTTGGTCTCAGAACTAAAATTCTTGATCTTAAGAACATTTCAAATAAAAACGAACCAAGTTTAAACAGTTTTTAATACTCAGGACAACAAAAAATTAAAAAAGTCCGGCTTGGAGTTATATTTTTATAAATATTTCGGATTCAAACCCGCGCTTGTTTTAAAACTTAAGCGGTGACTCTAAAAAGAACACTACTTGACCACAATTCCTTACACATGATAAAATATAACATTATCATATTTTCCTAACCAGTTAAGATTTTAAATCTTATATTAAGAATGCCGGTTTTTTTAATTAATATTCTTAGTATTACTATTAATATTCTTGATATTATAAATTAGTCTTTTTTTCCGAGTGTAGGTATCACAAACGCCATAGCGTTTATACACTTTGGGTACTGGGCAACACATACGAAAAGTGGGTGTGTGTGGTGTAATGTTTATAAAGACAGCTTAACAGATGACAAAGCATAAGATTTAGTGAATGTTTTGGTAAAAGGCCCATAGAATGCAATAGATGTTGTGAAGGGCCAAGTTTGGTTGTTGTACTTGTAGTTTGTGGATAATTCTATGCGAATGTTTTACCCACTCTGAAGAGAGGTGAATGAATCTGAAAATATGTCTCCACGCTAGTTGCACACGTAATTGTTGCTTGTTGTGGATCCATCCAGTGGAGGCTGCTTGCCACATGCCACATGCCCCACATGCCCCAACTGCCAACTGCATGTGCAACCAGTCGACGCATCGTGTTGGCCATACATCTTTGGCTTATCATATATTGGCAGCGAGATGAAGTGAGAAGTGCTGATATATAGAGAGAGAGAGATGCACTCTATTCGCATTTTGACTTGTTGATTGGCATCTGTTGCCACTTTGCAACTGCAACAGCGATTCTATAAATGTCGTATATGATATATTGCATATGCACTATATATGTAAATATCACAAGTATCTATACACTGAACAAAAAGATCAACTTTTAAAATCAAGTACATTCATCATAACAATAAGACTATTTAAAAACAAATCACAAATACTAAGCGTATTAATCTTAAAAATCGCAGTTGTTAATCTATATATATATAAAACTCTTTGTCCTGACTGACTGACTGACTAACTGACTGACTGACACATTAACGTGTAAGCCAAAGGGCTAAAGGTAAAAAGCTGAACACACAACATAAATGAGACAATTTCATCGTGCAATAAGACGGCGTTTTGCAAAATTTCACCTGCAAGTGCCTCAATATGAGGTCAGAGGTCATGGAACTGCTTTGTACGAAAAACTTGTTTGTTTCTTAAGATATCTTAACCAAACGTACAGATTATATGTTTGGGACTAACATCCTGATGACTATATCATATAGCTGCCATAGGAAAGATCGGATACAAATTAACCTTTAGTAAGATAAACTATTTTGTTGCTTAAGATATCCCAACCAAACTTTTACTCAAGGTTAATTTTCATTTCCGCGAGCGAAGCGAGCAGGGCGGAGCCCCCAAGTATAAGAATAAAAATTTAAAATTTTTAGAAAAATATGAATATGTTATATTTTTATTGTAACTCATTTGGACCCGTGGTGTTCTGGTTAGAGTCACTTCTTAAGTTTAAAGAAAAATATATCAAAGGAATATTTAAAAATAAAATCAATGAAAATATTATCTTGACTTTAGTATTAACAACTTTTTGGTTTATAAAAAAAAACAAATATTCTTATACTTATATTTGTGGTCTTGAAAATATAAGAATTTTTTATCTTATTAATAAGAACTTGGTTTTAATTGAAATGTTCTTCAAATCGAGACGTGTTTTCTCTTTTTTTTAAAAATGTAATGCTTCCGACGCATTTCTTTGACCAAAATTCGTAATTGTAAGGCAAAAATCTTGTTTGTAAAACCTTTTTTTTATCAGTGTACGCATACATATATAATAAGTATCTATACACATATTTATACGAGCATCACATTCGAGAACTGTCGCTGTTTTGACAGCATCAACAACAGATTCTTGTGTCGCCTTGAGAAAACGATTACTTTTCGGCTCTGTTAAATAAATAATAATAATGGCATATTATAAATGATAAAACTTGTAGTAGTTTTCAGATGGCACAACAAAACATGGCATTCATTTCATTATTCAATTTGCCCTTATTCTTTGCATTTGATTCAACTGTCAACTTAACATTCCATTTAACATTTGTTGTTAACAGACAACTGTTAAGCTGCTATATATGGCGTTTTGAATTTAATTTAAATAGTACAAAATAAGATACTCTACAAATAATATACAACTGGTTTTATCCTGCAATTTTTAATTTCAATAAATTCCCTAAATTTAATTAAAATTTTTTTAAATATGACTTAAAGGAAATAAAAACGTTATCAATATTAAAGGCTGTTAACTTAACATTATTTTAAAAACTGTTAACATGCGTAAAATTGTTATACCGGACTGTTATACTGCTAGATATACCAAATTCAGTTCTTATTTATAATTGTTATAAATTACTTACAAATATTGCAAACTAATTTGGAATTAATTTTAATTTTTACTTAAGAGATTGTCATATATTTATTAATTCCATTTTCAATAACACTCGAAAAATAATAATTATAATTTACAACAATATTAAACTGAACATTCTATTTAAAATACTGTTAAATATGAACAGCAAACTGTTACACTACTAAATTATATTTAGCTAACACTCCTGCATAATAGGCTAAAAATAATTTACTATTGGAATTTATAATAATATTCATATTTTGCAATATATTGATTTTAATTGAAAAATGCCCGCTTAACAGACTGTTAACTGTGACAAATTACTGTTAACAGCAAACTGTTATACGTAGCTCGAATTTATTAATAAATGTATTAATAATAGTATAGTGATAAAAAGCCCAAGCTAAAAATAAATTACAACTATTTGTTGACAAAAGTCGTTGGCAAATTTCGTAGCTGAACGTTAACTGTGATAAATACAAAAATAAATACACAATACGTATACTATCTGCGGTTACACTATATAGGATAGTATAATCGTTATATGGCACATACCAAATGATTACGGTAAATGTTTGAATGAAATGTTTATTATATAAGTTCCTAAAGACTTTCGGTTTTTGCATTTCCCATTCAGCGTTTAAGCTTTTGTTATTGTTATTGAAATTGATTTTTTTGTTTTTGTTTTTCTTTATATTTTTTTTTGCCTGACTGATTAGTGCGTTAAGCTTTTTGAATTTTCGCCAAAAGCAAACCAAGTTATGGTTATTGTTATTGTTATTGTTGTTGCTTATGTAAATAAATTTTTTATTTCAAGTTTTGTATTTTGTTTAAAGTGATTAAGACAATTACAATTAATTAATTTCATTTACAGTAGACATTTTAATTAAAAAAATTAATTAATGAAAGCGAGAAAAATAGAATTTTGTTGTGTAATGAACTTATGGCCAATTTGAGTTCTTAAATTGAAATAAGCCATAAGTTATCGCTGCCCACTCAAGACTTCCAGTTGTGCCTCATAAACTAAGAATGCAACTGGGCGTATACGTATTATCGCAATCAATTTCACGTGATTATGGCGCCCAACGAAATGAAAAAGAAAAGCAAACATATAACGATATCTATTCAGAATCTTTAATACACTGATAAAAGAAAGGTAATGTTTTATTTATTTATTTAGTACATTTTATAAATGTATTTACTTTATTTTATTTATTTGAATAGAAGAAATTTCTTAGTTTGTAGACTCATTAAAATTGGTTTACTTTTACTACTTTATATTACATTTATTAAAATTATTTATTTTATTAAATAGATTTATAAATGTAATTACTTTATTTATTTTATTAGACGAAATTTCTTAATTTGTAGTCTAATTTAAATTTGTTTATTTTTTCTATTTTATTACTTTATTTATTTATTTATTACTTTACTTTATTTATTTATTAAACTTAATTTCTTAATTTGTAGTCTAATTTAAATTTGTTTCTTTTTTCTATTTTATTTTATTTAATAGTTATTGAAATTATTTATTTTATTAGATAGATTTGTAGTCTAATTTAAATTTGTTTACTTTTTCAATTTTATTTTATATTATATTTATTTTGTTAGATAAATGTATAAATTTATTTACTTTATTTTATTTATTTTATTAGACGAAATTTCATATATTATTTTTAAATAGTCTTATTTTCAAGTAGTCTCATTCAGAAAAGTTTCTATATTTCCAAAGGAATATTCTTGACTTTTTTAGACCGTTCTTTATATCACTGTAAGCTAATTATTGATATGATAATAGACATTGCCCTCAAAATAATTCAATTCAAATTTATGGTCTGGCTGTTATCAATTGGAATTAACTTTAGCTGCATTCGATTGAAGATTATTGAATTGATAGATATAGATATCAAATTGATGACTACTCAATTAGCTTCAACTTGGAATGATGCACGTTCTTTGTAACTTAACGGCAATTACACTGCAACATAAATAGGGGAAGTACTCGTGGCAACAACACATTAATTGCCCCCCAATCCAACATTGCAATGCGGAAATGTAAACGAAACAAACGGAATAACGGACAAATGAACGCACTTCACACGCAAAAGAGAAAAACGCAGAAAAATACAAAACAAAACTAAAAAAAAAGAAAAACATAAAACAGAGGCAGAAGCGTATCTGTGAGATACATATGTTCGATCATTCACCGCGCTTATCTTCAAGATACTCTCGCGAAAAATTCGCACGCAATTCACGGCGATAGAAAGTACATAAATTATAATTACAACTCAATAATTTTCACCAATAAACAACAATTAAATCATGTGCATAATACCCAAAGCCCTTTTATCGTACTTTCATTCAACAAAATAAAAATGTCTGTAGTTATAGTTTTGCAACAATTTCTATCATTGTTACACATGGCATGAGAAAGCAAAAGAAAATAGTTACAAATTTAACAACAAATGCTCGTAAAACACAAAGAAAAATTGTATAAATAACAAAATAACAAAATAGAAAAATTAAAATGAAAATGAAAATGAAAGTCTCAAAACACATAACCGAAAAATTTTCTTTGAAATATGTTAGTCGAGAAAGTTATTATAGGCAAAGCGTTGCGAAGGTTATTACCAATAACTGCGATTTCATTGAACTACAATGTCACGATGTACATCAACTAATATGTATGTATGTAGATAGATAGATAGATACATAGATAGATAGATAGAAAGGAGGCAACACTCAATTGAGATACGACATCTAATACACTCGTGGTCAATCGAATAGGTTTCGATTATGTTTATCAGACTCGTGACACTCACATTCTACAACTTGTACTTATTGCAATCTAATCTCACTTCTTATAACCAAATTAACTGTGTAAAATGATTCTTATAAATGTTATTTAACTGATTTTCAATATTTATTAAATATATTTATATTTCTTCATAAATTTCCTAGTTATTGTATATATTTTATTAACCTTTCTAAATTGTTGAAAATTATAGTATTATAATTAAAATACTATTATTACTATTATTATATTTTTTTAATACCCCCAGATTTTTAACTTTATTACTTATTATTATAAACTTGTTAATTAAATGTATCTTAAATTTTAATATCTTACACATATTTTATTATTTTCGAGTGCAAAGGTAGATACATTTTTAGATAAATTATTTTTATAAGTAATTTCCATATGAACTTCAGACCCAATCAGCATATTCTTATTGATTATTTTTTAATAATCCCTACTGACCTATCTACGTACATTTGCCAAAGAAAAAACCCTGTTACTCAAGTGGAAATCGACACTCGAAAATTTAATAAGTAGACTTTAGACAATATCAAGTCAAGTGTCCACTATATATATAATTTAAAGAGTGTAAAGAGACTACATGGAAGCCTTAAGCTGCTATTTAAACTAACACACTATCTTTCTCACATATGAACTTGAGAAGCAAGGAAAATTTTTCAAATATTATATTTTTTTTATTAAGTTACAGCTATTAACAAATATTATCTAAAACAGCGTTTACGTCTGGTAACTTGGCGTAATTACTAAAGATTAAAATTGACTGATCCTCTGTTTATTTTTATTGAAAAAATATCAAAAATAAGTGTTATTTCGCAATTTTTAAATGAAAATTGATCTTTAATAATTATTTTGAATTTTTTAAATAAGAATTAAAAATAATTTATAATTTACTGATTTTTAATAGCAGTTTTTGGCTGATATCGCTTATTAAGACATTGAAGTACTTGTTGGATATAATGTTCGGAATATCAACCCCTTAACCGTTAGTGAGTGAGTAGTAAAGTAAATACAGAGGAACGAGTACATAATTCAAATGAGTACTTATACAGCGTTGCCAGATTGTTTTTTTTTTGCTTATTTAAATGCTAATTGGCATTTTATTTTCAACAGTACTCACCCTATAAACTTCGGAAAAGAAGCCAGAACCGATTTTCTCCTTGACAAAGTCATCCACCGAATATAATGCTGAGACGGCGGTGCGTAGAGCGAGACAGGAGGAGCCGGTGACCAGACGATCCGATGATATGGTGCGAGTAACTGGAGGTGGAGTAATCCCATTTCCAATGCCATTGCCATTGATTTGAAGGTTGTCCGTTGGAGGAGCATCGCCATTGGTCATTTTGAGGACCGGACCGGAAGAGGTGTGAGCTCGGTATGATGGGGAGGAGGTGATGGTGGAGGAGGAGCTGCACATGCCTGATGTGCTGATGTCCTGCCAAAGGAATGGCGCCGAATCCACTTGATCGCACGACATTTGGATTGTCAGGTTACTCTCTGGCGGACCAGGACCACTATGTTGGTTTAGACTCATGTTTATCAGCTACGTCGTATGTTGTAGTTGGTATTTATAATTATTTGATTTGTAGTTGCGTGTGGAAAGAATCTCGAATTGAGGAAGTAGGCCTTGGCCTCCGTTTATTCTAATCACATTGACCGAGGAACGGGAACGGGAACAGGAACAGGAGCGGGGCGGAATAACACAAACATTAACACTGAAGACAAACAGGAAAACAGGAAAATTCCTTTTAACGTTGCCCAATCAAATTTTAATATATATGTAACTTATTTTTTTTTCTCAGGCACCCGAAAAACACATTAACATAATCTATTTGGCAAACGAAATTGACAAGTTTCGAAAATATCGAATATTATTAATCACACAATTTTCTGTTGAATGGAAAACTTCAGTAACTGTGACGTCATTAGCACTTCAATTTGGCACAATTGAAGGAAGATTTTGTGAGGAAGCGCCGTAGAAACGGAAGTCTGTAAAAGAAACGGAAAAATTGAATAAAAATATTAATTAATATTTACATTTTGAAAAAAAAAATTATAATAATAAATTGTATAACTACAGGTATAAAGTCGACGAGGATCATAATATTTAAACCGCATTGAGAATTTTATTTATTATACAAATAAATAAAAATAAAATAATATTCATTCTTTTTTATCTTTAAGGTTCAACCCAAAAAAATATATATATTTAAAAAAACAGGTGCCAGCCAGACGCACAAGCAAAACTCTGATATATCAAAGAACGGCGCAGGAAAGAACATAATATTTATAACCCATTGATAATGTAATTTATTAAGTAAAGAAATTAAATGCATTCTTTTTCATTTTTAATATTTAAGCCCGATGGATTTTACTCTTTCTTATAATAAAATTCGAAAAAAATGTATTTTAAAAAAAAGATGCCAGCCAGACGCCCAACCAAAATTCTGTATATCTATGAATTAAATTATACGCATTAAATAATTCGTTCTCACCACTGGTCTAAACAATTACTTGACATACTGTAGAATAATTTGAAGTTTTATTTATTTACTCTTATGTAAAATTATTGTATAATGAGAAATAAAGGAATATTAATACTATTTTTCGGTTTATTTATTATTTTTGAAAGTTGATATATTATAATTTATGTAATATAATTTAATGTATATATATTTATTGGAATATTTAGTTAATCTCATGTTTATTGCGTCAACTAAATATGAAATGCAGCTTATCAATAAAGTAGAAATGATTAGCTCATAGAAAAAGATACTTTGAGTATCTGGAGTTTCCGATTTGATTTCCTCTGTTGTCATGTCAACTGATAACAGTTTTAAATATATATTTTAATTACATTCAAACAATCTATATTTAAAAACTTAAAGTCACCTGCACAACATTTTTCTTTAATTTGTTGCACTTGTTTCGTCACTAGCAGAAGTTTTTATCAAGGTTTTTTGTTTTTAGATAACAACCTTCATTTGCTTTTGAGGGCGATAAAAATGGCAGCACACACCTTGAAATCTAAATATTCAGATAAGACCAATTTTCTAGTTGAACTGTGTACACTGTACATTGTGATTACACTACTTTTGTGTACTTATGGGGCGAAACAACAACTTACAATTAAATTCCGCTCAAGTACGAAAAAATGTTGTTTACGATTCGCGATTGTCGATTTCGAGCACAGTCCTCGAGCCGAAAATGCCGTGCAGCTGAGCTGATAAATGATGACATAACAAATTATTTTCTATTATTCTTTTCTTTTCTTATTTTTTTTTGTTGTTTTTGGTGTGCTCTAATCAGAAAGAACAGCGGGTTGGCAATTTGATTTTGCACCTTGTTATCAGGGACATTGCGATAAGATAATAGCGCAAAAAATAGCTCAGCAAATCTATGAAATTGGCCAGAAACACACCAAAAAGCAGGTGCCCAAAATTTATATATTATAAGCCGGGTACCGCAACGATTATAATTTTAAAATATTAATTATCAAATAAAAATACTTTGTATTTTAATCAAAAAAACTATTAAAGAGTTATTTTTATTTTCTTAAAAAAAATGAATTTTCAATTTAATTTAAAAAAAATTATTAACTTTTGAAAATAAAATAAAAACTAATGCAGATTATTTTGTACATACAAATTTAAATATACTTTTAATTTTATAGTTTTTCCAAGTTCAATTAAAAAATGAATTTAAAATAAATGTGTCTTAAATTTTAGCATTCCTCAAATGACATTTTTTAAGTTTGATTTTTCTTAGCTCCTAACACTTACTAACGATATTTGTTATAAGCATAGTATTACATAGAGTTTCGAAATAATAATAAGCATAATAAATTGACATCGTATAGCAATGCTTAAATTTGATATTCCCCCCAAAAAAAAAATAACTCGCTGACTTCAATTACTAAGCACATTTTTTTCTTTTTTGCTCAACCGTCTTAAGATTTCTTTAAAATACAACAAAACGTTACTAGCAAAAAAAAAAATAAAGAAAAAAAACAGCAGCCCATAATTAGGGTCAATTGCGGCGAGTAACTGACGCCGCCAATTGACAAAACAACAAGACGACATGACAACAACAACAACAACTATAACAACAACAACAAAAGAGTTAACCTGAAACCTGCTACACTTCATTAGGCTCCATGACAAACTATGTTAAACACACCTGAGCAGCAACTCTTCACCTGTCTGTCTGTCTCTCTCCCTTTCTCCCCTCACCATTCTCTCCCCTTTTGGGTTCGACACCAGTGTTGCCACTTTAACAATTTTATTGCTAGATTTAGTACTTTAACTATTGTAAAAGCTAGGAAAATCTAGCTAACTAAATATCTAGCTAACTAGAAATCTAGCTAACTAAAAATCTAGCTAACTAGAATATAGCTAACTAGAAATTTTGCAATTTATATAAATTATTTATTATTATTTATTTTAATAGATTTGCTAGATTTTAAAATTTTATAATTGCCAGAAATCTAGAAAATTTTGAAAAATTAATATACTTTTCGTCAGAAAATTTATATTGTCATTCAAATGGTAGAACAATTGAGACCTCGTATAATTTATGTAAATTTACAAATATGAACTTAAAAGAAGTTAAAAATGATTTAGTAATCCGAAATATTTTAATATAAAATAAGATAATAAACATTTTGTGTTTAATCTAAATCCGTAAAAAAAAGAAGCAATTTGTTAAGCACGTTATAATTTTGTTTTAGCTATTTCTGACTATTTTTTGATTGTCAATCTAGCTATTTTAGCGAATAATATTCTGTCAACACTGGTTCGACACAAACATAAACAAAGCTAGAAATGCAAATGTTGTCACTACTCGCGGATGAGAATTTTTAATCAGGCCATCATACTTATTATCATTTCACAGCTTAAACAGCGTTGATTAAGGTATTCGCAAAAGCATTTCAAATATTTGCTGAATCCCTTTTAGCTCTTATCTCTTATTTAAAAAAGTTTTCCTGCTGATGCTGTATTTACAGTTAAATCTATAAAAAAAATATTGACACTAGATTTTGCTAAATTCCTCATCCGTTATGCAAATGGCGACTGTGGCTGTAAAAATAAAGCTAGAAAAAATATTATGATAGACAGGAATTTCACGTCTTCTTCAAAGTCCAAAAAAAAGTTTACAAAAGTAATACATTTATCAAAAATTGTATGAAATACAAGAATTTCAGAAAGGAAATTTTACAAATATACAATAATGTTGGAAGGGAATTATTTAGAAATATTATTTCTACAGGTTGGAAAATTATACTTATTTGGAGTATTATTATTTGAATTTATTTTAGACGAATATTGAGCCAGATTCCGTCAGAAATTCAGCAAAATACAAGTATTTTAGAAAACAAATACTATAGTTGTTGAAAAAAAAATTATTATAGCAACTTTACTCCAACGGGACGGAAATTAATGAAAATTTGCATAGAAATTTTAAATATGTCATATAGATTTTCTTTGGAAAATTATAAAATCAGTATAAACTGATTAAGAAAGTAGAAAAATTCATGTTATATTAAAAAGAAAATTCGTTAAAGCGAATTCCAAATATAAAAGGATTATTATTCAAATGAAAACTGATTATAGCAAACGAAATGCAATTTTTGAGATGCTTTAAATTTGTATAAGCAAACAGCGAGTCAAACTTATCAAAAACAAAAATAAAACAAATACAATAAACAAATGGAACAAGATACACAATAGAAACACAGATGAGATACATGGAATATGAAATTGATGTTGTCGTCGTCGTCGTCGCCGTCGTCGTCGCGCTTCATCAGTTTTAGTATCTTTAAGATACACACTCACACACAGAGAGACAAAGATACATTCACTCATACAGAGATAAAGTCGACAGACTGTAAATTACCAAATTATTTAGTTCATGACACCAAGCAATGCATATACAAATATTAAATTGGCCAAGTATAGAAACGTTTTAGGGCCATTTTCTTTAACTTTTATGTTTAGCGACAGGTCATTCTAATTTCTAAAGAAATTTCATCGAGATTTGTTTGTTTATAATTTGGAGATCTAAGCTGAATATTTTCTAGAGAAAGTGAGCTCTCAGTCAATTTAAAAGTTAAGTTTCTGAAGTTTTGCCACTCATTTTCTTTCATGGTTGTTTCTTAATGCCCTTTCTCGAGGGTATTATAATTTTGTCACTTGACCTTATAAACATAAATTTTGTTATCTATAATACTTCAATGAAAATCAAACTGTCAAAATATTGAAGAAATTCAGAGTCATATTAAATATTTTAATAAACTATTTCTACAAATTAATTTAACTTTCGATAAATTTGTGTATTTAACACTTTCTAGTGATTAAAATCATATTAATATTAGAATACAATTTAAACTAATGATTCGGCTAGGGTATTTAAGCGTCGACTACCCTTGGGCTAAAAAGAAAGTCAAAATAAGTCCGATCTAGATAATAAATACATGATATTTTACATATTCTAAAGCTGCTATAGAAAAGATCAATTCAAAAACTATTGTTTACATCACACGCACACATACAGACATACATAGATTGTATGTTTGTATATGTGGAGCAATAGGCTTGGTCTCAATGTGCTGTTCTAATTGGAATATTGGCAAGTATTCACTTTCTAGTAACTGCAAACTTTGAACTAAATCACGTGAACGAACACCACGAGTAAGAGGGAGCGGAAGAGAGCGGAGGGAGAGTAAAAGAGTGAGAACTATAGGGGCTCGTGCACAATGAAAACGTCGCCCCAAAAAGCAAAGCAAATTAACTTTAAATAATAAAAGGCAAAACAGAACAACAGAAAAAGAAACAAAAACAAAAAGAAATTGTTTTATTTTCGACTTCAAGTGCAAGTAACATAAGAAATTGGCGAGAAACTAAACTAGAAGAACGAAGAAGAAAACAAACGATAGCGCATAGTACACACATACAAACACAGACAGACACACACACACACACACACATACATAAGTGCATCTGCCAAAGCGCCAAAGCGAAAAAAGGTGCAAAACGGAAACAAATGGCGCATTTGGCGCTTCTTGTTGTTGCTCTTGTTTTTAAGCTACAGCAAACTAAAAAGAACAAAATAGAAGAAAAGAAAAGAAACAAAAATAAGGCCGCACTGTTTACAAATTCCCTAAACAGCACAAAATGCACTTGGCATCCACATGCCACAATCCACACCAACACCGCCACCACCACCACCACCACCATCATCAACAAATCCAATAAGCAGCAGCTGAATCATTCACTCAATTTGGTGGTAAATAGTTGTCTGAATATATGAATGGATTCACAGAGCAAACCAGCAAACAAACAAACATGAAGCGAAACATCTGTCGCAGCATTTGCATTTTCCGTTGAAAAGTGGCTTTCCACTCTCCAAACAGCAGCAGTCAAAGAAGCACGAAACTGGGTATAAAAACTGATGGAATTGGAAAAACGTCTGATGAGCTTCTTCATCATCTGCGCTGCTTTTTATTTTAGTTTTAGTCTGATGTGTTGCAAATGTGTTTGTGTTATTTTTACATTTCCGCTGCTTACAAAAATATTTACATGCATATGTATGTATGTGTGTATGTATATCGGCGCGCGTATTAAACAGCATTCCAAGCGCACACACACATAGAGAGGCGCGTCGTTACCCTCCAGTTCCAGAATTCCTTTTCCTTTATATTCCCTAACGTTTCCTGGACGTTGTTGTCATTTGTTGACGTTTTATGGTTTATTATTTAAAGGAAACGTTAGGGAATCCTATTAAATTCATCAGCGTTACTCATACAAATTCCATAAGCTTTCCCTAGTGATAATGAATATTTCTCGACGATTCCTAAGCTTTTCCTTGCAGATTCGAACTGAAGGGTACAGAGAAGAAGCAGAGCAGACTTCATGTTTGTATGTATGTTACATGGACATGCATTTGGAAATGTATTTATGTTATAGCATAAAATGTGTCTAATTTCGATTTAAAATTTTGTTTTACAAAAACATAATATTATTATTGGTGTACTCTCCCCTCCCTCCCTCTTCCAAGCAAAGGTCACATCTATGGCAGCGGCGGCGGATCCGACGAAAATGCAGCAGAAAAGAGAACGAAACATGCACACACACATACACAAGCACACGCTCACAGACAACGGCATGCACACGCCTACACGTACATAGCAAAGCGCAGGCATAGATACATATATATATATATATATACAGCAGAAATCTCATTAAAAGAAAATCAAGAAAGCGTCGTGAACTAAATTCACAATTTGAACATTTCTTATTGGCATTATTAAACATTAAACATTATTTACCAATTGTTGTAGTTGTTGTATTTATCCAATAAGTGCGTACTGTTTTATTTTTTGTCTGCTGCAGTTGTATTAATTTAAGCACAAACACAAGCTCAACGCGGCATTAATTTTGTCCAACGAAAATATGTACAATAATACAATTTTATTATATGGAAGCAAAATTTCACTAAGTATTATTATGCTGTCTTGTTTACTGCATGCTGTATACAATCACACGCACATACACACCTATGTATGTATATGCGTTTTATTAGACGCTACACTGCCCATTCAAAATTTGATTGTGGTTTTTTCTTTCGTATTTCGACGACTTTGCTTCAGTTAATGCACCGGCCACCTTTCTTTATTAAAGGATAAAGTCGAATTTGCAGTAAACGAGCATTTGTTATATTTATGTTCGCACTCGCGTAAAACCGATTGCAAAATAATCACGACGCGCATCCACGTCAAGCTTCGTTTCTGTCTCGATAATTTTTAACAATTATTTTGTCAGTGTGGCTGCTAGCAGTAGTGAAAATATGCCACAACAATAATACCATATACCGAGTGCCGAGAAATTTGGTATTTTTTGGGATTTATTAAATTAATACGCAAACCATGCGCATAGTGCTGCCAGACTTACATAACAAATTTACAATGTTTTTATTTATTACAAATAACAAATGACTATCTATTTCTTTTTAATATACTTCATGTACTTTTTGGCATTAAAGTTATCCTCCACTTCTTCCATAATCTTGACCTTCTTGCGCGGCTTTCTTGCCTCCAAGCGCGCCTTGCGTTCCACATCGGACAATGTGCTCAAATCCAGCGGCAACTTAAGGAAATAAGTAAATGCATTAATTTATGCAGTTTTCAAAGGATATTTAGCTTATGTAATTACCTTGATTATTTTACGTGGCTCATGATAACGAATAGTCGTTGTGGATCCATCCGGATGCACAACAACAGTTGGGTAATTGCGGCAATACACTGATCGATGTAAACGCGTCACGGATGCTGTTGCCGACGAAAGGGCGCGCACCTGTTGCAGTCCAAAAGGTATCACTTTAAGCATTTTAATTCAAGAATTCCACTAAATTGCTATATTTTCTACAGCAAATTAAAAACAAATGCACAGATGTGCCGACAGTGTGACCGTATTACCGTATGTTAACGACAGAGATGTAATCAACACGTAAAGTACCGCACACATATCGACTAGAATTATTCGATTGGTCAGTGTTGCCAATTCATCAAGGCCTAAAAAGGCTACATCAATATTTAAAAATAGCTAGAAAAAGCTGGGAGATCTAGAAGAAAGCCAGGTAAACAATTTGTATGCTTCTTAGGTTTACTTTATATTATATATATTATATTACAACTATATACAACAGTAATCTAGTAGTAATAATTTGGAATAAGCCTCGTAGTTCTTTTAACTTAAAAAATGCTAGAACGCGATTGCTATCAAAACACGCCAAATCTGACGGAAAAAAAGCTGACTTGACAACACTGCGATTGGTTGCACACGCTGATTCGATAATAAATACATTGTTCAAGTAAGTGTGTGTGAAAAAACGTACGTAAAAATAAATTATTAAAATCTAGAAAAATCAAGTAAAAGTATACAAGATAAATGCAGGAAAATAAGCGTGCGATTGCAATATTGCTAGCCTGACAAATATGTTTAGTTGAAGCACAAGTTTTGCAGTGCGTTTTCTGCTGCGGCAAAAATTACATAATTATTGCAGACCAAAGAATTTTCAATGTGATTAAAAGTTGCAAAAAGTGAACAAAATCAGTGTTCAGACCTAGTTATATCAACATTAACTTCAAATAGCTAGGAAATCTTCAAGAAAGCCAGATAAAAAGCCTTTATAGGTTGAGTTGAGTTTATACCCTGTTACCATTGAAAGTGGGGTATAATGGCCCTATAAAACATATATTCTGTTCATCTGTCAGATCTCAGAGATTTTAATTAACACAACTCATACTTGCAATATCATTTACTATTATCAAGAAAGCTTGAAAAAATTAAATCAAAAAAGAGCACAACTATATACAATCTGGCAACACTGAACAGGATTAAGTAATCGATAGATAACGTAATCGATTGAAATGGAATATCCTGCTGAGCGATAAGCTGATAATAGAATTCTTGTTTGTTGTTTTCAGTATAATGGCCGCCCGACGCATCGCCCAATCTTCAATTAACTGGTCTGCTCTGGCAGAACGTGTGCCAGCGAATCAGAAGAGCAGCTTTGGCGCCTTCAAGACCAAGGCGGACATTTATGTGCGCGCTGTGATGGCCAATCCGGAGAATCCACCAAAGATCGATTGGGCGCATTACAAGAACTTGGTGCCCGTTGCCGGTCTGGTCGATAGCTTCCAGAAGCAATACGACGCCTTGTCGGTGCCATATCCCAAGGACACTTACTCGTCCCAGGTTGATACGGAGATTGAACAGTCCAAGACCGAAATTTCGGCCTATAAGAAGTCTTCGGAGGAGCGCATTAAGAACTACCAGAAGGACATTGGACATTTGAAATCGTTGCTGCCATACGAGCAAATGACAATGGAGGATTATCGTGATGCATTCCCCGAGGCTGCTTTGGATCCCATCAACAAGCCCACTTTCTGGCCCCATACTGCCGAGGAACAGGTTGGCTACAAGTCCAAGGAGCAGATCGATGCTGAGAAGCAGGGACATCATTAAGAATTACACATTTTATTGCAAATAATGTTCTTTATCGAAATGTCCACAATTGTTGTTGGAGTTGAATTAAAGTCGCATTGAAAACGAATGGAAGTTAAAGTAAATGATGTTGAAGATTTATTTAAAAGGTGCCGACATACATACATATGTGTTAGAACTGATAATAATAAAAAGCTTTAAATGCAAATGTTGAAAATCCAAACAATTTTTCACCTTTATATTTAATCTCGAATTAAAAATTTTCTAACAAATTTTATATTTCTAAAAAATATTTAAATTGCGCGCTGTGCATATTTTTAATCTACAACAAACCCATAGGTGGCGTATTTATGTTTCGGAAAACAGACGAGAGCTGGCGCCACATTTTGAAACTTGTGGCAGCACTGGTTTTCAAGAAAACAACGACTTCCATTTTTGGGCCTTTTTTATAAAGGTTTGTTTTTCTGGCTTTAAAACGAAATATTCTTTGGCATTTTTACTAATTTTGAAATTAAGTCCGCTTTCCTTATAAAAATTGGTAGAGCTTCGATTTTTTTTAAATTAAATGGTAAAATAAAGCAATTATAAAATAATTTAAATTGCTCGCCAATGTTGCTTTAACATCAACAGTTAAGTGGCTCTCATACGTTAACAGTGCGTATTTTATTAAGTGGCAACCGTGGCGTTGACTGCTGTCAGCTTACGTTGCATGCGTTACGTTGCTGATTTTGCCATTACGTAGGTACGTAAGTGCCGTAGTGCTTTGCATTTCTCTACAAAATGCCCAAATATTGTCTGAAAAGGTAAACAAAGCTATTTGAAATGATAACTAAACAAAACAAAAGTGTAAACAATTATGTGATGAATGTGGAACAACAAATGCAATGGAGAAATAAAGTTAAAACGCTTGGGATAATTGAAAAAACAAAAGGCACATCGATATGTATGTAGACTACACACTGTTGCTGTTGTTGGGAAATGGAAATGAAGACAGAAAAGAGAGAAAATTAAAATCAATAATTCAATCAGAAAATCAAAACACGAATTTGAGGCTGAATGATAAATTATGCAATTGTGCCAATTATGCATTTAGAATGTTTCTATTTTTGTTGTGTTTTTGTGTCATTGCAGTTGCAGTTACAGTTGATAAAATTCAAATGTTTATGCTTGACATTTGCATTTGTTGTTGTTGCCGTTTTTGTTGTTGTTGCTCTTGTTGTTGTTGTACACGCTTGGGAAAATGGAGCAGGAGATTGGCACCTGGGACTCGGTGCTGTTGGAAAACCTCTCCGAGGATAGTTTCATAAACAACATACATCAGCGTTACAAACGCGATCACATATATGTAAGTTTTTTACAGTAACATCGACAGTTACTCAAAGAATTCTATTGACAATAATCAAAATATTGAAACTTAATTTTTACAAATATTTGACTGTTTATAAATTGATTATTTATCTTAAATAATATAAAACCCAAAGGAGTCATAATTATTTATTATTTAAAATAAATTACTTTACTAACTACATATTAAATATAAATAAGTTGTATAATTACTCAAAGAATTCTTTTGACAAGCACCAAAATATTTGACTGATTCTAAATTGATTATTATTTATTTTAAAATATTATTTTTTTTAATTCAAATTTAATTAGAGCCTATTTAGTTTTGTCAAAATAAATTACTTTACTAACTACATATTAAATATAAATTAGTTATACAGTTAGTCAAGTAATTGTTTTGACAGCAACGAAAATAAACATTTACAAATATTGGAATTTAATTTTTTAAAATAATATTTTTAACTTGTTCTAAATTGATTGCTATTTATTTTAAAAAATATTTAAAATAAAATAAATTACTTTACTAACTATATATTAAACATAAATTAGTTATACAGTTAGTCAAGTAATTGTTTTGACAGCAACCAAAATAAACATTCAGAAATATTAAAATTATAATTTTTGTTTACCTTATTCTAAATTGTTTGTTATTTATTTGAAAAAATATTTATACCAAATGTCATTATTGTATTTTTGAAATTAGTTTTTTTATTTAAATTTAATTAGTTCCTATTTAAATTTGTCAAAATAAATTACTTTACTAACTTTAGTTATATTAAGTACAAGTTACACAGTTAGTCAAGTAATTGTTGTGACAACAAAAATTGGAGTAATATTTGCTTAAAATTTTTACAAATATTTAAACCTAATGGGATGTGAATTTATAAGCTTGTCAAAATAACTACTTGAAAAACTGTATTGTAGAATATAGACTCGGACTAATTAATCTCAATTCCCTCGATTCGATTCTGATTTTAGACCTATATTGGCACTTCAGTTGTGGCTTTGAATCCATATCATCACATATCGGAGCATTCGTTGGAGAATATACGCAACTATGGCAATAAAGGCATCTTCCAGTTGCCGCCACACATGTAAGTCAAGTTGATTTCCACACAGACAGACAGTTTATTAATGTATCTTCTTTGAATCCTCGCTAGTTATGGTCTTACCAACTTGGCCTATCAGTCGCTCAAGGATCAGAGCGAGGATCAGTGTGTGCTGCTGACGGGCGAAGGTGGAGCTGGCAAAACGGAGACGTTCAAAATGATTGTCAATTTCCTAACACACATCCAGGACAAATGCAATACAAATCCGTTGCGCAAGCAATCCTCGAGCAGTTCAGCAACTGGAGCACGACGAGCATCGAGCAGTTGCTCCGGCAATGCCAATTTTATCATTTGCAAGAACAATGCAACTGGCACGAATTCACGTCGTCAGTCGCCGTCGCCGTCACCGTCGCCGTCAGCTGGTCCAGCAGCTTGTCCAGCGACGCAGCGTTCCCGATCGCACACGGAGAGCATTGAGAGGCAGGCGAGACGCAATCTGCGTGAGAAATATGTTGACTTTGATTTCTCGCATCACAAAAGCACCGAAAATATAAGCACACTGTTGGAAACAACAACTGCCACGCCCATGTCCACTCCGACGCCCACTCCGGCGCCTGGACATTTGCATCCAACGAAATCCTGCTTTAAGCATCAACAGACACAAGTAAACACCTGCACTGCCAACGTCTCCAGGATGACAGCGAAGCATTTGCACGCCGGCTGTCGTCAATGTGGACACAGCAAATGCACACGCGCCCAGAGCTTGGAGAAAGAGGAGCGTGATGCCGCCTTGCAAATGCTACGCGGCAGCAACAATCGCCTCTCATCTCAATCGCAATCTCAATCGCAATCCCAATTGCAACTGCAGCGCGGCAGTTGCTCCAATTTGGTGCGACAACATTCCACTGAGAGTCAACCGGAGAGACAAGCAATCGCCATGGGATCGACTCAACGGATCTCGCTCTATGATGCACACAAGTTGAGCAAGGTACTTGGGAGCAGTTCCATTTCTCCGACGCCTTCAGCCAGCTCCTCATCGACGCTGCATCGACGCCACAAGTCGCCCAGTCAACGTCTCAGGGAATGCGTCACCTGCGCCGATGTCTTCCTCGAGGCCATGGGCAATGCCTGCACCTTGAAGAACAACAATTCCAGCAGATATGTAAACATACCTTTTATCTACAACTAAATTCAATTTGTTGATCATATTTCTTATATTATATTTATTGCTTGCAGGGTAAACTCTTTGACATTGAGATTGACTTCAAGGGCGATCCCATGGGCGTACACATCACACACTGTAAGTAACTCCCCATATATAACCAATCTTTAAAATTATCCACACTCAAATCATCTCATTATCGAGATGAATTACATAAATCTCAATTAAAATAAATAATATTTTTATTTGATGAAGAATACATTTTTATTTTAAATCTTTTTTAAAATAAATACATATTAACTCTTAAATTTTCGTTATATTAAAATAATATAATGGTAATATTTAAATGAGACATTCTAAAAAAAATTACATTTTTATTATAAATCTTTTGCAGTAAATTAATTTTAATGCTTTTATTTTTGTAATATAAAAAATTATTTAATTTGAATTAAGTATTCTGAGAAGTTTTATATTTTTATTTTAAATTTTCTTGAAATAAACTAATTTTAAATCTTATTTTTTTTTCAAAAAATTAAATCTATTTTTAAATCTTATATTTTCGTAATATTTTTATATTATTTTATTTTAATTCTTTTAATTAAATGAAGCATTCTAAAAAAGATAACATTTTTATTTACAAATTTTTGAATAAATTAATTTTATCTCTTTTTTTACTATAAAACATTGTTTTTTTAATACGGCATCCTCGAAAAGAACACATTTTTATCTTAAATTTAATTGAAAAAAATTAACTCTCATTTTTTTATTATTGAAAAATTTTGGGTTTAGTATTCAACTTTAAAAAAAAATTAAGTTTTACTTTTGTTTTTTTTATTTAAGTAGTACAAAATTATTATTTTTGAATATAGTTTCCTGGAAAAGGAGAAATTTATATTTAACATTTTTTTACGTAAATTAATCTTAATGCTTATTTTTTTATATATGTAAATAAAAAATTTTGTGTTTTCGAGTAAAATAAAATAATTACTTATTTTAATTATGCTTAATTATTAATTAATAATAGCTATATTATAATTTCTAAATAAAAACTAAATTTATTTATTACATCCAGTTAGATTACAAAAAAAAAATTATTAAATTGTTGATAAATGTAAACCGATTATTTTAATTTTATTATAATCATTAAGATTTCTTAACATAACTTAATCTTAGTAATACTATAATATTAATGAATAATATATTTTTAAATGTTATTTCCATGTCTGTTTCGCAATCTTAAGATATGCTGGAAAAGGTTTGATTTATAGCCGCATATCAACTATAATTAAATGATTTTTTGTTTAATTCTTATTCAATTTATTATTCACAGACTCGCATTACGGATACCGTGATTGGAGAGCGCAATTTTCATATATTTTATCAATTGCTGTTGGGTGCGGATCTGCAGCTCTTAAGTGAGTTTCCAATTGATGAATATATCCGGGTCATTTACTAATTATTCCATCATTCTCTTTAAGAATCCTTGAAGCTCTTTCGCAATGTGGAAAAGTATGAACTGCTTCGTAATACGACTGCCATTGAAGAGGATCGTGCCAATTTTCATTACACAAAGGTAATAAATAAATAAAAACAATAAAGAATTAAAAAATAAAAATAATGACTATGTATATATATATATATATTCGTAATCAGCATGATTAGTTAAGTAAGTATAGATATATCTAAAAACTAGTGAACTGAATTACATAAAATAATTTGCCTCTTGATATAATAAATCAATAAATCTCACAATTTGTTTATTTATAAATATTTTATACATCTTAATCTAAATTTTCCTAAGCTTGGCGGTCAAAAGATTAGCCAAAAATTTTATTTTATATATCAAAGTTAAACTTAAACTTAATTAAATTAAATAGAAACTATTTTATCTTTTGTGATGAACTTACATAATTTAATACTCAATGGAAGACAATGTTAATTTAAGATTTTCGTCATTAACTAAGTACAATTGCCAACATTTTAATAAGATAAAACAATTTAAAAAACGGAAAAATTTTTCTATATTTTGTTGTTAAATTCTACCGAACAAAAGTTTTCGCTTCTTTTCATCAATAATTAAATAAATCATTATAACTAATTATATTATATTTTAAATCTTATATTATCACAAATATTATTATTATATTTTTAAAATGTGCGCGAGCCTATTTATTATTGTTTATTAATCAGTAATGACAAATATACACAACAATATTATAAATAATTAAATTTTAATGAAAGTTTTCGATTCTTATTATAAATAATAATTAATACAATTTAATTCTAAATTTTGTTGTTAAATTCTACCAAACAAAAGTTTTCGATTCTTTTCATCAATAATTTAATAAATCATTTTAACTAATTATATTATATTTTAAATCTTATATTATCACAATTATTATTATTATATTTTTTAAAAATGCGCAGGCCTATTTATTATAGTTTATTAATCAGTAATGACAAATATACACAATATTATAAATAATTAAATTTTAATGAAAGTTTCCGATTCGTGTTATAAATAATAATTAATACAATTTATTTCTAAATTTTGTTGTTAAATTCTACCAAACAAAAGTTTTCGATTCTTTTCATCAATAATTTAATAAATCATTATAAATAATTATATTATATTTTAAATGTTATATTATTACAAATATTATAATTATATTTATTTTTATTTATTCCTGATATATTATTTTTATATTAATCAGTAATGACAAATACACACAATATTAAAAATGATTAAATTTTAATGAAAGTTTTCGATTCTTATTATAAATAATAATAATTAATAAAATTTATATTTAGCGCTCTTTGGATGTGCTCGGTCTGAGCTGTGATGAAACCAACTCGATTTTTCGTGTTATTGCCGTCGTTTTGAAGCTGGGAAACTTTATTTTTGTGCCCGTAACGAATATTGAAGGCACCGAAGGCTGTCAAATATCCAATGTTTATGGTGAGTATGAATGGAAATTACATTTTTAATATATAAAATAATAAAATTACCTTGATTTGATTGGGATTTATATAGAGGTGCAGGAGACGGCACAGCTGCTCAATTTGGAAGCTCAAATTTTAATCAATTGCCTGACGAGAGCGAACAGCACGAGCAGCACACAGGAGGATGTGGGCTTGGAAATGGATGCCAGACAGGCAGCTAGCTATCGTAACACACTCTGCCGTACATTATACAGTCGCCTATTCACCTGGCTGGTCAACAAGATCAATGAGACACTCAAGTCAACGCAGCGTGAAAAGAATCTTGCCCTCCTCGACTTTTATGGCTTCGAGGTGCTCGAGCATAATTCCTTTGAACAGTTTGCCATCAACTACAGTGCGGAGAAAACACATCAGGTATGTTTCTCAGCCATAAATCATTGTTTAGACCCTGTACTCTGTAAATAAAAATTGTGTAAATTTTAATGCTAAATTTTTAATTTTCTTTAATATAAAGCTATATGGCGTTTACAATAAATAAATAAATAATTGGCAAAGAAAAAAATGCACTAATTTTAATTTAATAACAATTTTCATATATTTTGCGATAAAATACATGTTTTTTTTATTTTATTCAAGTTACTTGTGATTTTGAAAATAAATTTACATTTATATACAATTTTTTTAAATTTCAATGGTTAATTTTGATTTTCTTTATTTTAAAATTATATTAATAAATAATTGACAATTTGTAAGATTTATTGGGTTTAATTAATTTTCAAAATTACATTTAAATATGTGATCTTTTTTTGTTTTGTCCAAACAATTACAATTACAATTATTAACAGTATGTCGTTGCTTAAAGTTCTTAGAAAATGATAAAAACAAATTTACGTTTAAATAAAGTTTTTGTAAATTTTAATGGTTATTCTAGGATTTTTTTTATATGATATAATAAATAATTGACAATTGTTAAGATTTATTGGATTTAATTAATTTTCCGGAGTTTATTCAAATATGTGATTTTTTTATGTTTTGTCCAGACAATTACTTGACATATTTATAATATTTATAAATAATGCTAATATTTGTAATTTTCCTACAGAACTTTGTGTTTAATGTCTTGCGTGCGGAGCAGGAGTTGTATTTGAGGGAAGGTTTGGAATGGTCACGCATTGATTACTTTGATAACGAGTCCATTTGCGAGTTGATTGATAAGCCCAGCTATGGCATCCTGAGTCTGATCAATGAGCCACATCTGAGTAGCAATGAGGCGCTCCTCCTGCGCGTCCAGCAATGTTGTGCGGGTCATCCCAATTTCATGACCAGCGGTAGCAATTCCATGTGCTTTCAGTGAGTCCAATTTACCTCTGGAAAACAGAGATTTTATTTATCAAAATTTTGTATTTTAAAAATCATTCCTTAACAGTTGTTTCTTTTTATTAATATTTATCACTTATATCTATTATTTTTACTCTTTTTTATAAATCATAAGTTACATAAAAAATTTAAATGTCTGAGACTATTTTTATTCATTATTATAGATAATATTTAATTTAATATTAAAAAGAAACTGCATTTTATTTTTTGAATTTAAAAATCAAAGTCAATGTCTGATTTTTTCGTTATTCAACATTTTTGCCTCTAATTTAGGGAAATCATTCCTTAACATTTGTTTCTTTAAATTAAAATTTATCACTTATAACTATTATTTTTAATCTTTTTTATGTATATAAATCATAAATTATATAAAAATTTTAAATGATTGGAACTATTTTTATTTTCATTAAGCTTGTTTATATTTTTATTCATTATTATAGATAATATTTTAATTTAATATTAAAAACAAACTGCATTTTATATTGTGAATGCCTGATTTTTTAATTATAATAATTTTTCTCTCTAGAATGCAGGGAACTTTCTATTAAAAAAAATCAATCCTTAATAGTTGTTTTTTTTTAAATTAAAAATATATATTTTTTGTTAAGTAATTGAATTATACATTAATTTAGAATTCATAAGACTAAAATTAAATATTCTTATTATTATTTTTTAGTTAAGAATTTATAAAACTCTAATCAAATATTATTTTTATTTTTTTAGCTTAGAATTTATAAAACTATAATCAAATATTATTATTTTTTTTAGTTTAGAATTTATAAAACTAATCAAATATTATTTTTATTTTTTTTTAGTTTAGAATTTATAAAACTACAATCAAATATTGTTATTCTTATTTTTTCATATCAAATGAATTTATCATAAATATTAATAATAAATTATAAATTGTTTATTCACAGAATTCGTCACTTTGCCAACGTTGTGAACTATTCGATACATCGATTTCTGGAGAAGAATTCGGACATGTTGCCCAAGTATATTAGCACTGGATTTTATCAGAGCAAACTGACGCTGGTGCAGAGTCTATTCCCGGAGGGGAATCCCCGACGACAGGCGAGCAAAAAGCCGACGACACTCAGCACGAATATACGAACGCAGCTGCAAACATTGCTGGCCATTGTGAAGCATCGTCGTGCCCATTATGTGTTCTGCATTAAGCCCAATGAGTGCAAGCAGTCGCATCAGTTTGATATGGCGCTGGTGCAGCACCAGGTGCGTTATATGTCACTGATGCCGCTGGTTCATCTGTGCCGCACTGGACACTGTTATCATTTGACGCACTCGAAGTTCTTTCATCGCTACAAGCTGCTCAATAGTCTCACCTGGCCGCACTTCCATGGCGGCAGTCAAGTGGAGGGCATCGCCCTCATCATACGCAATCTACCGCTGCCCTCGGCCGAGTTTACGCTCGGCACCAAAAATGTGTTCGTCCGCAGTCCGCGCACTGTCTATGAGTTGGAACAGTTTCGACGGCTGCGCATCTCCGAGCTGGCCGTGCTCATCCAGAAGATGTTTCGCATGTATCATGCGAGGAAGCGATATCGACGCATGCGTCACAGCCAAATGGTCATCTCGAGTGCGTGGCGCACGTGGCGTGTAAGTAATTGGATGCACTGCACTATGGGCAATTTGTCCCATTTTTTGGAATTAATTAAATTAATAACTCGAGAACGAAACAAGATATTTTAGTCTCGTTTTTTGCATTAGGCATCTAATATTAATATGCAACAGGCCTAGAAAACTGGGCGTGGTACCGCCTTAATCCTTGATTTCGCGATATTCAAATTTTTTGGTTTTTCAAGCTATCCGAACCAAACTTTCAGGTTTGCTGTGTTACTATGCTACAGACTTGTTGCTAAAATATGATCCAAATCGGACAACTATATCATATATAAATAATAGAAATTATCGGTTGAAAACCTTTTTTTTCCTGAAAAACTTGTTATTTTTCAATATTTTCAGGCCAAACTCACCAGATTTGAGTGATTTTAAGTTTCTGACAATTTGTCCAACTATTGACTACTATATCATATAGAGAAATCGGTATTAAAACGCCTTTTTTTTAGTGCAATGAACATTTTTATTTTACTTTAGTTAATCTTATGCTCAGAACGCAGAGAAAATCCTTTAGTTTTATCTCAAAATTACGAGGACAATACGACCAAATTTTTCAATCCAAACACTAAAACACATAGTAAAAACCTCTTTCAATAGACTGCATAGCATAGCTTTCTGATTTTATAACGAAAATTACGAATTTTATTTGTCTAAAGTTTGGTTAAAAATCAAACAATTTTGACAACTGTGTTTGCTCTGTTAAAACTTAACAGAGGCGAGCTCTGTAAAAATTTCTGTTATGTAACATTACAGTTTGGACATTTCCTGATCGATTGCTGTTATTAATAACGTGTTTTAACAACTTTCAAATACTGCATTTATTCCAAAAAATCGGGCAAATTCCCCATAGTGCACTATGGACTCAACTCTCTTGCATGCGCCTCTTTTATACTATTTTTATTCAATTTTATTCAATTTATTTTCATCATCTAGGAGTGCCGATTTGGCATTCCCTTCACGGGCCGTAGGCACTTGTGGAGTTTATATCGCGTTGTAAGCATTGCATGTTCTTCTTTCCCCTCTCTTTAATTAATTTAAACTACTTTTTTTATTTAAAATCATATTTTAAATTTCATTTTTTTATTATAGTAAATATTTTTGTTGACTGCATTTAGTTGACGCTAAATAAAAATAAAAAATAAATTTCATATCATTTAGAAATCATATATTATTTCATTTAAATAGCAAAAAAAAATTAAAGTTCTTTATTTTGTGCACTGCAAAAAATACATAGAATTTACAATAAGTGAATTATTAATTTGTATAATAAATAAATACATTTAAAATTTAAATTTTTGTCGACTTCATTATTCGACGTTAAGAAAAGCTAAAGTTATTTTTCAATTATCTTAAATAAAAATTATTTATTCAAATTGAAAAATAAAAAAAAAAATAAAACCAAGTGCTATAATAATTTAAATATATTATTGTGACTCTTATTTTCAATATGTATTTCAAATTTAAAGTCTGTTTTCAATTTGTATATTAAAAAATCTGAAAAATTAGTGTTGTAATACTCTGTAATCATATTTATCGACACAAATACTAATCCCAATTGAACAATCTTTATTCCCAGGCACGTGAAGAGTATCGTACACTGAAATACAAACGTCAAGTTAAATGGGCCGTCGATGTGATTGCCAGATATTATCATCAGTGGAAGATACGACAATATTTGCTCACAATTCCATTGCGTCTGCCGCCAAATACATTGAGTCCCCTCTCCGCCGAGTGGCCAGCGGCACCGAATTTTCTGCTGGATGCATCACGTATCTTGAGGGCCATCTATCATCGCTGGAAGTGCTATATATATCGCAATTCCTTCGATCAGACGGCACGCAATCGCATGAGAGAAAAGGTTACGGCCAGCATTATATTCAAGGATCGCAAGGCTTCCTATGCGCGCAGGTATCAATTGATTATATTCAATAATAATCGTAAATTAAATTTATAAAATTTAAAATAATTATCAATAAATTTTTAATAATTTCTGCTTATTTATTATATTTTTATTTACTCTGTTAAATCTTTATGTTTAATATTCAAAATTATAAATTACTTGAATATCCATTTTTAAGCTCCTTTTTTATAAAATGCTATTTGAGTATTTTATTTTAAATTTTATTAAATATTATTTTTGATTGAAATAAAAAATAAGTATCAAATTTGATTAAGAAATCATTTAATTATTTTTAATGTTTGCTATAGCTTTTAAATTCAATTTGTATTTAAAAACTTAAAATAATAATAATTGAAAGACTTAATAATTGATTTCCTAGTTTAAACTAGCTAGAAAATATGTGTCTTAAAATTGAAAATGTATGATTTTTAAGTATACATTTAAATTGAATTATTATTTAACAACTTCTTATTATTTGTTATATTTTAATTACCTTTGTTAAACTCTTAATACTTTTTTAAGCTTTTTAGTTTGAATATTCAAAATTTTAAATTACTCAAATATTAATTTTAAAGCTCTTTTTCAATAAAATGATATTTGAATATTTTATTTTAAATTGTAATAAATATTATAATTCATAAAATTTTAAATCATTATCAATAAATTATTAACAATTTCATCTTATTCATTATATTTATATTAACTTTGTTAAACTCTTAATTCTCTTTTATACTTTTTAGTTTAAACTCTTAATTCTCTTTTATACTTTTTAGTTTAATATTCAAAATTTTAAATTACTTGGATATTAAATTTTAAACTCCTTTTTTAAAAAAATCCTATTTGAATATTGTATTTTAATTTGTAATAAATATTATTTTTGACTGAAAATTAAGTAACCCTCAAATTTGATTAAGAAATCATTTAGTATTACATTTATTTATTTATATTAAATTTTTGTTATAGCTTTTATATTAAATTTCTATTTAAAAATTCAAAGAATATATTACTCAAATTTTTAATATGTGATTTTATAATTACAAAAATATTTTACAAATCAAAAATTTTGATTTAAAGATATTTTTCAATTTGTATAATAAACATTTTAATTTTAATAAATTTGACAGAAATAATAATTAAGTCTCAAATTTGATTAAGTATTTTTTAATGTTTATATTAAATTTTTTGAAACGCTTTAAAATACTGTTTGTATTTAAAAATTTAAATTATTTTTCAAATAATTGAAAGAGTTCATATGTTTTAAATTAAAGATATATTTACATTAAAAAAAAGTCAACAAATAAGAGTTGCAATAATTTAAAGAGTATGATTTTTAAATTGAAATTATTAAATTAATTTGAATTAATAATTAATAAATTTGTTTTATAAATTGTTTATCCTTTTGGCAGCGTGGCGCATCCTTTTGTGGGCGACTATGTGAGATTGCGTCACAATCAGCAGTGGAAGAAGATTTGTGCCGAGACCAATGATCAATATGTAGTTTTTGCGGATATAATCAACAAGATAGCACGCTCCAGTGGCAAGGTTGGATCATAAAATAATTCTCTTACTCTAAATACATTAACTAATTTTCAATTGACCACTTTATCCACAGTTTGTGCCCATTTTGTTGGTGTTGTCGACGTCATCATTGCTGTTGTTGGATCAACGAACGCTGCAAATCAAATATCGAGTGCCTGCCTCGGAGATTTATCGCATGTCTCTGAGCCCTTATCTAGATGACATTGCCGTCTTTCACGTCAAGGCGGTAAATATTTCCAATAAGTCTACTATCAAATAAATATTTAATCAATTTCAATTTCCTTTCCTATTTTGCAGTCGGAATTTGGTCGCAAAAAAGGCGATTTTGTATTCCAAACGGGGCATGTCATTGAAATTGTCACCAAAATGTTTCTGGTCATTCAAAATGCGACAGGAAAACCGCCAGAGATACACATAAGCACAGAGTGAGTGATCAATAAATATATATACATATATTTCATGAATTAAAATAATAATTAAATTGTTAAAAAAAATGTCAAATCTTTTCTTTGTAATTCAAAAAGTACCTCTATCTCTGAAATTATAAGAGCTAGAGACTCCAATATTCTTATGGGCATAAATGATTTAAAAAAATATTGACTAAATTAATTTAAAATTCATATTCATATTTTGTTTGATAAGCTACATTTTATTTTTCCCTACTAAAGTTTATTTATTATTTATTTAAAGTTGACTTAAAGCAGTCGACATAGAGAGAAAAAATTAATTCATTTAAAATTCATATTCTTTAATTTTGTTTGATATGCTAAAAATTATTTTTCCCTACTAAAGTTTATTTATTATTTATTTAACGTAGACTAAAAGCAGTCGACATAGAGAAAAAAATTAATTCATTTAAAATTCATATTCTTTAATTTTGTTTGATATGCTAAATATTATTTTTCCTCATTAAAGTTTATTATTTATTTAAAGTTGACTAAAAGCAGTCGACATAGAGAGAAAAATGAATTAAAGTTTATTTATATATAAAATAAATATGTAAAATTAAATTACATTATAAAAATAATAAAATTTATGTTTAAATTAAAGTTAAATAAATCAATAAATATATTTACTTGATTATTTCATTAATTAATTGTATGTTTACTTTGCAGATTCGAGGCGAATTTTGGTCAACAGACGGTCATCTTCTCATTTAAATACGGCGGAATGTCGGATTTGGCACAAGGGCCGCCAAAGGTCACGCGCAAGGCGAATCGCATGGAGATCATTGTATGATCATTGATCAGTATCCGGATCGGAATCAGGGTCCAGCTGAGAGAAACAAAACTCAACATTTGAACACTCAATTTATTGTTTACCATATGCACTGTGTGTTTCTTTTTTTTAAGTCTCTTTGACTTGGTCCCCGGGACCAAAAAACGATTTTAGCCATATTCAAAAACAGAGGGAAAACTTTCATTAATTTGCTCACAACTGACAATCAGTCTTAGAAAATTTGTTGTCAAAAATTGTGCCAAAGAAAACAAAAGAAACAAAAAAATTACATTTATGAAAAACTGCAAAACATTTCTTTCAAATGAAATATATTTAATGTTCGAATGTAATTAAATTAAGTAAAAGTAACTAAATGAAACGAAATGAACAACTGAATTTATTTAACTAATTTGTCGACATTAGGTTTAATTGTAAGTGAAGCACCAAAAGTCGATTAGCATTGCAAAAAACAACAAAATGAAAAATAGAAAAAGAAAACAACTACGTTAGACATTTTACACAAATACAAGAAATTTAAAATAAACAATTTACGATGATAATTTCCGTTAATAGAAGAAACCAAGGCATTTCTCTTAAATTTAAGGTTTCATACACAATAATTAGTGAACTAATGCTAGAGAACAAAAGTATAATAAACAATATATATATATATATATATATATATACAATATCCCGTGAGAGAGAGAATACAATATAAAATAAAACTTTTTCCCAAAACTGTTAATTAAGCAACTATTTACAAAGCCAGAACAATGTAGTTAAATATTTAAAATATATATATATATATCTATATATACATGCATAATACATAATAGAAATATATACATATAGACAGAAAGATGATATAAAGAATGTTTGTTAATATCGTACTTACAGATACAATTGCAAATGTATACAAATGTAATAACATTATATGCATGTATGTAGTTGTTTATATATATAGTATATATTATATGTAACTTGTTATTGTTAGTTCAGACATAAACAACAAATGTAACTAATCGTGTGTCTCATTTCAAATATATATAGACATATAGTATAATACATATTATGTATGTATAATATGTGACTATCTATGAAGAATAGTTTTTATTTTAGATTTTAAAAAGCCAAATACAAGACAAGTATAAATCTATATTTTAAGTTTAAACACAATCCAACCAGTTGGTAGTTTATAAAACACATTGAAAAGAAACCATAGTTTAGTAATAATAATTATAATAAAGCGTAAACTGTAATGGAAACAATTCGAATTTGTACAACAAATGATTTGTAACGCATTCTATTTAATAGTTTACAACTTGGACTTTGGCTTCTTCAACATTTCACGTAGCACACGTCGCAATATTTTGCCACTGGGATTTTTGGGTATCTCATCGATGAAGATGACGCCACCACGTATACGCTTGGCTGGAGATGCGCGCTCGTGCACAAATTTAATGACATCATCCTCGGTGAGCTGGACATTGGCCTGCTTGACCACAAATGCCATGGGCAGCTCGCCAGCCTCCTCATCGGGTTTGCCAATGACGGCAGCATCTTTAATCTTATCGTTGGTCAGCAGCAATGCTTCGATTTCAGCTGGTGGCACCTGGAAGCCCTTGTATTTGATCAGCTCCTTAATGCGATCCACAATAAAGAACTCGAATTCATTATCGTAATAACCGATGTCACCAGTGTGCAGCCAGCCATCCTTGATAGCCGTCTGTGTGGACTTTGTGTCGCCAATGTATCCCTTCATGATGCCATCACCTTTGAAGCAAAGCTCGCCACGTTCATTGGCGCCCAGAAGTTTGCCCGTATCGGGATCAATAACCTTGGCATAGATGCCAACCTTGAGGACGCCAACGCTGCCTGGTTTGCAGAAATCATCGTTCTGCACCAGCACACTCAGCGTGGACTCGCTTAATCCATAACCTTGACGAATGAATGGCACTCCGATGCGTTCCTTAATCTGATCCTCGGTCTCACGACTCAGCGGCGCAGCACCGCAAAGCAGAATCATCAACGAGGACAGATCATACTTGTCCACAATGGGATGCTTGGCCAGGAATACCATCAATGGTGGCACCATGAATGCCATCATCACACGGTATTTCTACAAATTCAATTGATTAACATCTAGTAAATTCTCATATATTATATAAATTAGTTACCTCAATGGCGGAGAGGAAGAGATTCTCCTCGAACTTGGGCAAATAAACCAGACGTGTTCCCATCGTCGCCGTTGTGATGAGCGTGAGACAACCGAAGGCATGGAACCAGGGAATCACTGTCAACAGCGTTATCTCATTAAGCGGAACCATGGTAGGTGTGCTATTTATAAGAAATACAAATTTCAATTTATTTATTATTTTTTATTTAAAAAAAGACAAAAAAAAATAAGTAAGAAACATATTTTTAATTTTTTACTTAATAAAAAGTCTGATTAAAAAATGCTGAATAAATATTTGTACTTCAAATACCAATAGTTCAATTTATTAAAAATAATTATTCATTATTCTAACTTCTTTTTTTACTTTTAAATTTATTTTTATTCTTACAAAAACTATTTACAAATAATTATTCATTTTTTGTAAATTGAACTATTAATAAAATATAAATATATGTAGTTCAAATACCAATGGTTAAATGTATTCAAAATAATTATTGATTATTCTAAATTTGTATTTATTCTAATCAGAAATAATTATAAATTTTTAGTAAATTGAACTATTAATATTTTAACAACATATGTTTATTCAAATTAAGAAAATCACGCGATTTTTAATGAAAAATTTTTGATTTCCGATTTTTCTTAAATTTTGCCTTCCCAATTTATTTCTAACTCAAATTCCTAATTAAAATTATTCTAATTATGTACGCATTTATGCATTTTAATAATTTATTTTGTTTTAAAAATTTAATTTTTCTTTTTCCTAATTTTAATTGCCTAATTGAATTTTTTCTAAGTTTTGGTTTTCAATAATATATTAAAAAAAATTTAATAGATCTTTTTAAATTTGTTAAGTGTATATAAATTTTAAGTATTTAGTACTTTTTTTATGTTTAGGGTTTAATTAAAATCAATTTTTTAATAAGATTTTTTAATTTTCCTAGTTCTTGCCTACCCAATATAATATTCCTAATTTGAATTTCGTAATAATATTTTTACTAATAATAGTTTCTAAAATATTTTGCTGCAATTAATTTTAATATTTTTTTTTTTCCTAATTTTCGTGTAAAAATTTTTATTTTCTACTTTTTGATCGGGTTCCTAATTTATTTTTATAGAAATTTTGTACAAATTTTGATATTCTTCGTAATAATTGTAAAAATTCATATCATGCCACTTACATTTGGGAGTCGAGGGTGGCCAGGAGATTGAACTGTGTCAGCTGGACACCTTTGGGCAGTCCTGTGGTGCCCGAGGAGCAGACAATTAATGCCACATCCTCACTTTTGTTGGCCTTGGGAGTTGTAAAATCGGGACTCGTCTTGAACTTGTCGTTGTTCATGAGATCCGTGAAGGAATGGACATTGGGATGATTTGTCGAGGTGCCGCTGAGTGCGATGATGGCCTTAACAAACTTATTGCTTTTGGCCACCTTGGCAACGCGATCCACGGTGATCTTCGAGGCGAATATAACCTTTGGTTTCGATAGATTAATCGCATGATCAACCTCACGATCCGAATAGGTGACATTCAAAGGGGCAACAGTGGCGCCCACTGCAAATCCCGCAAACATGGCAATGGCAAAACCAACGCTATTCTCACTCGACAATCCAACGACATCGTTATGCTTGACACCCAATTTCTGGAGGATTTGGGCCAATCGCACAATCGAATCGTACATGAACTTTGCACTGTATTCGGTACCAGAGACAGCATCAATCATCACCGTCTGGTCACCAAAGCTCTTGTACTTATCCAACACATACTGTCCCAAGGATCGATAGTTCTGTGCCACCTGGCTGGGAATGGGGCCTCCAAAAACAATATTACCGGGCAACAACTGCGAAGTCATGATGAGCTGCAAGTACAAGTGATAAATTCCACATTATAGGGTGCTTTTTATATAGCAAACTACCCCTGACAAACATTTAACTAAATTTTATCCATACAGTCAGTCAAAATATTATTTTGACAAAATCAAATATTCACGTATGTATATAATTTTTTAAGTATTTTATTTTCAGTATTTTTAGTATAGGAAATAATAATTTAAAAACTTACTAACTGATATACAGTTAATCAAGTAATTCTTTTGATAAAATATAAAGTAGAAATTAAAAAATATAATTATTTTTTTTGTAAAATAAATAAATTAAAAAAATAATAAAAAGAATATATATTTATTTTTTAAATTTTGATTTTGGTCAAGAGACTGATTTGAGCAACTGTAGATTTTAATTTTTTTTGGAATACCCTTTGAACCGTCTTGGCGACTAATCTTATCGAGCACTGAGATAGATACTCTCTCCGTGTGGTTTAAGCTAATCAATCGATTTAGAAACTGCTATCTATAAAAAATAAGTAAGTATGCATATTTTCAATTTGAGGGCCGTTCCAAAGGTCAGGCGTTTGTTTATGGAAATTTTGGAGGACATCTCTCTGTTGTCTCAGTACCATCACAATTGTCAAACGTTTATCTTTAATTGCAACTACTAAAAATATAAAACTTAGTTTTATTTTATCTTACTTACTCAACGTAATTTTATAGGTTACAACTGCAAGAGAATTAGGAGCACAGAGAGAGAGAGAGCGAATTGGACACACTCCCGTTTGTTTGCGGCTTCGACGACCAACTGTTTTTGACCGACCGCACAGTGTACGCGGATCCAGAGTTTCAATATAAATGGCACGATTAGATTAAAAAGATAAGCTTAGTGTACATCGCGCAGGCGCTTTAGGTAACTTTACGCTGATTTAATACTTTAAAGTAGTTAAACATATATGCACTATGGACCAGCCTACTTTGCAAATATTTTACGTGAGAGCGAGAGTGAGAGCGTTGACTATTGTAACATGTTATTCATGTTAACTCTGTTAACAGCTGATTGCATTTGCTTCGCCATTTAATCGAATTCAATTATCGATATATTTAACATTGAATTTTGTACATTTCTGCTTATCAGCAAAGTATAAATTGTGAGCTGAAGGTCAACTTTAACTATTTCTTTTTCCAATCACATAACTTTACTATCGTTTTATTTTTAGTGATTGATAATATGGCTATTAAAATTTAAAAGTTATGATAAGAAATTAATAACATCATAAACTTACAGTGTCCGTTAATATAAATTCTGTTCAAAATGGCTCTGTTTTACTCAATTGGGTCTGTTATTTTTTACACTATTTTGGAGTCAATAAACAGTGTTGCCATTTCAGCTCATTTGGAGCTTAAAAGTATTTAAATTAATAAAGAAGTACACCAATCATAAAATGCATTCTTTGTGTTATGAGTGCATTTAAGTTCAGCGTTATTTAAGAATTTTTCTAGGTTTTTTAAAACTGCTGCAGTCAATTATTTTCACTTTAAAGAAAGCCAGATTTGACGGGGAAAAGCTGCTTTTGCAACACTGCTTAAAATATTAGTGCTCGCTGTTAATAACATGTTAAGATTATGTTAATTATCTTGTCTTTTTTGTTTTTAATAAGCAGCCATGACGCATTAATTGTTCGCTGCTTATAACAACAATAAGCTTAAGTTTTGCTCAATTAAAAAAACAATAAAGTATTATAAATGAGAAGATGCAAGACAGCAGAAGCGTTTGATATACTGAGAACATTCCTAAAGGATCAGTTAATAACTTAACGGCCATCGAAGCGGATCGTCAATTCGCCGTAGTGTTAAAAGTAATCACACACCCACACACACACACAACACACACAAATGTGAGTAAGGTCTGTAGATTGCACATACAGTTAGTCAAGAAAGTGTTTTGACAATAACAATACAATTCATACATTTTTAAAATTTAAAAACAAAATAAAATATGAAATAAAATACAAATCCATAGAAATTTTGTAATTTTTTAATTTGGTCAAAACACTTTCTGGACTAGCTGTACCATATACCGCCCATAAGAAAGAAGTATGTATTAATACTCAGTTTTTTGATAGCGCTGACAGGAAAACCGATCAAGATAAACGTAATCAGTTATTTGTGGATTCGTATTGCGTTCTTAAAAATCAAATATCTGCTGAAATGCAAAAGTTTTACAAATTGGATATTAATCGAACGGAATGGGAAGTACCGGAAATGTATCAGCAGTTGCAGCCCGTGGGATCGGGCGCCTACGGACAGGTGTGTAAGGCGACGGTGCGTGGAAGTAATATGCATGTGGCCATTAAGAAACTCTCGCGTCCCTTCCAATCGACGGTGCATGCGAAGCGAACGTATCGGGAATTGATGCTGCTCAAGCATATGGATCATGAGAATGTTATTGGACTGCTGGACATATTTCATCCACATGCGCCGCAGTCGACGCTGGAAGACTTTCAGCATGTCTATCTGGTGACACATCTGATGGACGCGGATCTCAATAATATTATTAAGATGCAAAATCTATCCGATGATCATGTACAGTTCTTGGTTTATCAAATCCTGCGAGGTCTGAAGTATATTCATAGTGCCGGTATCATTCATCGGGATCTAAAGCCATCCAATATTGCCGTAAATGAGGATTGTGAGCTGCGGATTCTGGATTTCGGTTTGGCGCGACCAACGGAGAACGAGATGACGGGTTATGTGGCCACCAGATGGTATCGTGCTCCCGAAATCATGCTCAACTGGATGCATTATAGTCAGACTGTTGATATCTGG
The DNA here is from genome assembly GCA_035042165.1 of Drosophila kuntzei. NCBI lineage: Eukaryota > Metazoa > Arthropoda > Insecta > Diptera > Drosophilidae > Drosophila > Drosophila kuntzei. Next base: position 1,091,196 of record JAWNLU010000300.1, read on the forward strand.
TCGGTTGGTTGTATTATGGCCGAGCTGATTACACGGCGTACACTCTTTCCCGGCACGGATCACATCCATCAGCTCAATCTGATTATGGAAATGCTCGGCACACCGCCGGATGATTTCATGAAGAAAATATCATCGGAAAACGCACGCAATTATATACAATCCCTGCCACCCATGAAACGTACAAACTTTGCTGAGATTTTTAAAAATGCCAATCCTCTGGCCGTTGATCTTCTAGAGAAGATGCTGGAGCTGGATGCGGACAAACGGATAACAGCCGAGCAGGCACTTGCTCATCCCTATTTGCAGAAATACGCCGATCCAAGCGATGAGCGTATATCACCCCATTATGATCAAAGCTTTGAGGAAATGAATGTCTCTGTGGAAAAGTGGAAGGAATTCGTCTATAAGGAAGTTATTAACTTTAAACCCCCTCCGTCCTTTGCCGAAGTACTTCAAAGCATCAAGTGATAGCCAAATAACACATTCATGACTGCCAAGTATTAGCCACAAAACGTTTTTCAAAAACCAACAAATGAATTTGTTCAAAAATATTACCAGATAGTCTTTTTTCATGTTTTATATTGCAACATATTTTTGTGTTTTGTTTAATATGTACATATTGTTCTTGTTTGATCATTGTTTATTAAATTAGATTTTTCAATTGACAATTTAATTAAAATTTTTGTTGTAATTCGCTATATATTTTATTTTTTAAATAATCGTTTTTGCTACACAACTTTTAAATGTCTGCTATTAACAGCAATGTTATTGCAACTGTTAAGCTCGTGCACTCATCGATAACAGCTGATGGCGCTCAATAAAAATCGATTAGTAATCGTGTCGAGCCCAAAAGCACTAAGATCAGTAAAAACGACGCGCGAATTAAATTCACAAATTTAAACAACAATCAATTGTTTAAAAAAGCAATAAAAGAAATTATGATAAAACCAACTAAATTCGAAAGCCGAGTGAATGATTCTATGAGTGTTGGGAGCACTTCACTCCTTGCCGGAAAGAAGTTGAAAATTTAATTCTAAAACGTCCGAAATTCGACAAAATTCCAACAACAATATTGAATGGTTGCCAGACGTTAATATTTTTTTTGAGTGGCAACATTGGTTTGTAAAGTGAAAAACAGCTGATTGTAATATAATTAATAGCAATAAAAGAAATTATGGCAAAACCAATTAAATTCGAAAGCAGAATAAATGATTCTACGAGTGTTGGAAGCTCGTCACTCCTTGCGGCAAAGAAGTTACAAATTGAATTCTAAAATATCCGAAATTCGACAAAATTGAAAGGTTGCCAGACGTACATTTTTTTTTGAGTGGCAACATTGGTTTGTAATGTGAAAAACAGCTGATTGTAAAATAATTTGTATAAAAATAATGATAAACTTACGTCGTTTAGCAAGAACTTGTTTATTCAATAATAAACGAAACATTTCCGCACTTTATATAACCGGCGACAAGGCAAACGAGAACTATGTGACACTGCAGCCTTATTTGGATTTTCCCGGCACATTCCGAGATCGTGAATCTTTGGAGCAGAGCATCGCCAGTCGTGGTCTAGACATTCAACTGGAAACTGTGCTCGCCAAGTACCAAAAATATCAGACACACCATGAGCAACTGCAGCGGCTGGACGAGGAGCGTGATTCCATATCAAAGCAACTGAAAACGTTGACGAAATCAGGAACTGCGCCAAAGGAGGAACTGGAGACACTGCGGGAACGCGGCAAATCGTTGCGCAATGATGTCAAAGCTCTCAAGCAAACACTCTATCCCATTGAGGATGATTTTATACATGACTTTCTGCAGCTACCCAATGGTTTGCACTCCCAGTGTCCAGAGAAAGATCAGGAGAAACTCATCTATCGACATGGAATGCCGCCAAAAATGACACAAATCATTTCCCACTTGGAGCACGAAGATCTCTTACATTATGTGGACAACAATCGTTACTATCTGTTGGAGCAGGCAGCACATTTCGATGTGAATGCGATGCAGGCGTTAACAAATTATTTTGTCACCCAAGGGGATTTCATTCAAACATCCAATCCGGACTTTGTGCGCTGTGTGCTCCTGGAGGCGAATGCCACGTCCTTGGCGGATTATCATCTCGTTAAAGAGGAGCATTTGCAGAATAAATTAAATGTGGCATATTTAACTGGCGGTGGAGCCTTTGAGAGTTTCCTGGGTGCCATGACGAAACTCTGCGTTTATCCTTCGGTGCTTCCACTGCGCTATGTCGCCTGTGGACGCAGCTATAACCGCGAGGAGGGAAAGATCTATGGACCAACGGGAAGTCTCTATACCGCCACCCAGACAAATGCTGTGCAGACTTTTGTGGCCACTTTAACAGCCGATGAAGCCGACGCACAAATGGAGCATGTGCTCAACCTGACCATTGATTTCTACAAGGCACTGGATGTGCCCTTCCGTGTGACGTACTCCCCGGCGAATAGTTTGACCCCGTCGGAGACACTCCGTGCCAGCATTGAGGTTTATGCTCCATCTTTGAAGCGTTTTGTGGCCGTCGGACGCGTTAGCAATTATGGAAACTTTGTATCTAAGCGAATTCTCTTTAGTTCACGCCGGGAGAAACATTATGACTTTCTGTATTTGGTTGGCGGACCTGTCCTATATACCACAAAACTAATTGCAGCATTAATAGAGCTGGGAATCGATCTGAAAACCTGTAAATTATTGGGCAAATCGAGATCTCAACAAATGACACAGCAGGAAAAGGATTTACAAGAGTTTAAGGATCTTTTCAAATAAATAGACATTTTATTGTTAATAAGTAAAAAACGTTAAGTCGATAGATACAATTATTTACAAGCTACGTATAGTATAATCTCATGGTCTATAAGGCATACAAGGCACACCACCATCATTATCATTATCATCATCATTATCATTATCATTATGATCATCGACTAGGATTAATCGTTGCATCTGATTTGCATTTTGGGAAAACGCTTGCGAAAATTGTCGCACTTGGGCGTCGTGAATGTGAACGCATTCCGGGTGTCATCCAATACGGAATTGGGACTTGGACGTAATGCTTTCAGCACGTAAGTTGTATTATACTTCAATTTGCTAAACTCCAGCGAATCTTTCTGTAATTGGTGAAATTGAGGAAATTGCAATTAGGTTATTATACAAAATATGGATGGAAAGGGTAAAAGGAGTCATCTCCGACACTATAAAGCAGGGTGTAAACCGTAATCGAAACCGTAACCTTTAACCGGTAATAACCGATTGAAATTAGCAACCGTAACTAACAACTCTTTTTTTTATACTGAAACCGAAATAACCGATTCATGAGTAACGGCTAATTTCGGTTCAATCAAGCATTAAATTAAATTTTAAATTTAAATATTGATCTTATTAAATGGATTATACATTTTAACATTGATCTCATCAAATAGATTTTCTTTGAAATCAAAGAATTTAATATATAAGAAACCGTTACCCGTTACGAAACCGATAAACGAAGATTTTTTGTAACCGATATCCGATAACCAAAATACAAAACAACCGAGACCTTAACTGAAATCGATATTCCTTTCGGTTTGATACCCCGCTTGAAAGTATAAATATTCCTGATTAGCATCAATAACCGAGTCGATATAGCCGATATGTTCGAAAATCCACAATTTTATTTGTTATTTGTTTCTATTATCTATTATCCTACTAAATCGGAATTTTAGCGCCGAAAAGTATGCAACGGGTATTTTATAGTCGGGTCTCGACTACAACTTTTTATATTCATTATTTCTTTTTTTCTACCAAAGAGTCAGTCCTTAAACTTTTTAGGCCTATAATTCCATTTTTTAGTTATAATTTTCTCAAGTCTGTCAGTTTTTTAATTGTAATTATATTTGTTTCAGATCGTCTCTATCTTTTCTTAAAGAAGGGATAGTTTTTCTACAGTTAGGTAAGTCCATTTACCGAATATTTTTATAGTTACTTTATCGTATTTTCTGGCATTTTTACAACTGAATGAATTCCGAAAGCGTTCTGAAAATTTCTCAATTTGTTCTTTACCGTATCTTTTAATTCTTCTGATGGGACAGTTCTTAAACATATTGCTCCCAACATGATTATAAGAATTAAAATACTTGATTTAAGATTTTACATACTTGTTGTGTGAGTGGAACCTGAGTCCCAAACTTATATAAAGAATTTGAGTACTCATTTCTAGTAATTTAAGAGTTTTACTTGATTCAAGATTCTTTTTTCTTATATCATGATTGTTAGTACTTGGTCATAGAATTTGAATGCTTATTTTAAGTAATTCGGACTTGTATTATTAAGTGTGGAAAATACTTAATTCGAGATCATGAGAACTTAATGTTAGTACGGCTTTTTGCCCTACACTCTTTTATAATGTATTCCCTTTTATGAAATTAAATCTCCCAAATGGAAATTGGTCAATAACGTACGTGGCGCCTGCTCTAAAACGTGTTTCACGTGTCAAACAATAATCAACAAATTTAAATTGCGATTAAAATGGAAATTGAAATTGACACCTGATGATTTGCGATGATGAATTCACGGGTGGCACGAAGCGAATTCATGACACGTCATGAACTTGAGATTTATTGTACTTACTTTGACGCGAATAGCGCTGAACTCGCGTTGTTCGCAGTTCGTTTCTTGGGGGCACAATTCGTAGACTCTGTAAAATCACAAATCGAAAATTGAAAATCGACACAAATATTGTTTATAAACAATTGAAATGTAACATGAATAACATGTGTAAAAGGGAAGGGGAACACTCACTTCTCCTTGTGTGGCTGAAATCCCAAAATCTGCACAATCATGCCAAATTTCCGGTTCAACCGGAAACGTACTTCATAGGACGCACTATTCAACTCCGCAGCGGACGTTGTGCTCTGTATCTTCGGTGTGGAACTAATCTCAGTGCTGAGACTGTGATGATTTCTATGTCGGATGCTGTTGTGTGTACTACTGCAATCCAACGTTCCAAATGCATCCCCCGTTGCCTGAAGTGTTGTATTATATAGCAACGCCTTCTTGTCCGACTTTAAGCGTCTCGAGCCGCTGATGGACATGGCCTGCACTTGAATGTAATACGAGGAGTTGGGCAACAGTTTCTTGATCTCAAATTGATGTGTCTATAAGAAGAAAAATCAGAAAAGAAACTTATAAAAACTCTTCAAAGAGATAACTCATTTCTAAGCTAGATTCTTTAAAAAATCGGAATAAATTGTTGGATTCCTAAAAAAAACGGAAAAAATTGATGTGTCTATCAGATGAAAACTGAGAAAAAGACACATTAAAATGGTCTTTAAAGATTTAACTCATTTCTAATCTAGATTCCTTAAAAAATCGGAAAGAAATTGATGCGTCTATCAGAAGAAAAATGAGAAAAAATACAGCTAATCAAGAACTTGTATTGATAAATTTAAAGAATTTTCGGATGTTATTGGAAAAAAAGTTTCTTGACATATTTTTTATTTATAATTATTATTTTTAGATTCTTTATGGTTCTGAACACAACCTAAATAAAAAAAAAATTATATAATAAGATAGTGATTTAAACGACAAAAATGAAAATCTAGGATCAGAAAATTTAAGATCATCAAGACTTACGTCTTTCACGTAGGTCTCATGTCTTATGAGGGATCCCTCATCGCTGCTCACGTAAAGCGACCAAATGATTTTATATTTTTCCACTGGGAGATTCGACTTGGATGGACACCAGATGAGCTTGACACTCATGTAATGTCTTCCATCGTATTGCTTGGAAATGATCTTCAAGTCATTGGGAGCCTTGGGTGGCTTGGGATCTATAAAGTTGAATAATTTAAATGGGATTAGATTAAATGAATCTCGATGTGGACTTACTGCTGGACAAGGTGAAGGCATGAGACGGTTGAGAGTATCCACGGAATCCATAGGCATTGACAGCTGCCACTCTCACCTGGTACCAACGACCTGGACGTATATTAAAGAATATATCCATGCTGTAAATAGAGATAATGGATTGATAGGCATGACTTGATTACGTCCTGGAATCAGAGATCGCAAATAACTGACGAAATGTACATATTTTCAAAGCTGTTGCTCAGAAAAAATGTAAATCCTCTCGGTTTTCCACTTCACTGAACACTTTGTGTTTGTGTTATTTGTCTTGTGTTCTATGTTGAGCAATAACACAGAAGCAATCACAAAAAAGTTTTAATTTTGCTTAAATTAATATGATTTTACTATCAGCAAAATAGTTTTAATATTATTTTGCGAAAAAAAACAGAAATATACATATTATAAAAAAGCTAAGATTATATTTTTGTTGAACAATGGCAGAAGAAAGCAGAACACAAAATTGAGTATGAAATTTTGTTCAGTTCATTTTACGTGTCTATTTTTCCGACAACTTTTAAGTGAGAATCAACATTTTGAGGGTTCAAATTTTAAAAAGTGCTTTGCTTGAGCAATAACAAAAACACAGAACACAAAATTGAATCATAATTTTGATTCAGTGTCTGAAAATATTAGAAATTTTTGAGACAACCTTAAATGAAGTATCCAAATTTGAAATAGTGTATTTTGCTTGAGCAATGACAGTAGAAAACAGAACACAAAATTGAATCTGAAATATTTTTCAGTATATTTCTGATGTGTCGGAAAGTTATTTGTTAGACAACCTTAAAGGAAGGATTATAATTTATAAAAGTGTTTTTGCTTTTGAGCGTTGACAGTAGAAAACAGAACACAAAATTGATTATGTGCCTTAAGTGCCCGAAAATAATAGATATTTTTGAGACAACCTTAAAGGAGGGATAAAAATTTAAAAAACTGTTTTTGCTATAGCAACGACAGTAGAAAACAGAATACAAAATTGAATCTGAAATATTTTTCAGTATATTTCTGATGTATCGGAAATTTATTTTCGAGATAACCTTCAAGTAAGGAATCAAAATTTATAAAAGTATTTTTGCTTGTGCAATGACAGTAGAAAACAGAATACAAAATTTAGTAAAAAATGTCGTTCATTTTCATGTGTATTTTTGAGACCATCTTAAAGATTAGGATCATTATTTGCGACCTCTGTCAGGATTAGAGTACCTACAATTTGCTGTGCCCATCTGTGGTCTCCAGTATCTTTTCGACCTGCTGCGACTGCCAGGCGCCGAGTTTGCGTGTCGCAAAGAGGCGTCCGATGTGGGAACGCACCTCCACATGGAAATAGTATGGCAACAAAGATGATTTGATGGTCAACTCGACTTTGTGACTGCGTGGCAGTTTATAGCGCAGGATCTGCGGTATGGGCGGCAACTGTGTGGAATTGCGGAGTCCAAGAGCCTCCACACAGATGGGACCACAAGTGGAGGCACAACATTTGTGCACCTCCATGCAGTCATGATCATGGACACAATTATCCAGACACGAGAGACGTGCCTGTCTCGCGAGGAGCATGCTGCTAGGACAACTCCCTGCTCTTGGAGCACGCAACAATTCCAATTTACAATGGTCGAGGCAACGCAGCTGGGATTGAGTGCTATTCTCACAGCGTGCCAGACACTGCAACTCAATGATCTTGTCCTTGATGTCCGTGCTGTCGCGATGCATCGAGAGGGTCTCCATCATGGAGACATGACTGGAGAGCAGGGCCAGCGCCAGCGCCAGCATCATCAGCATCTTTTTACCAGGGATCCTAACTGTGGAAAGATTTTAAAAGATAATTGGAAAATTAAAAAAAATAACACATATATATTTTTTTGCTCAATAAAACACTTTTTAAACAAAAGTTCAGATTTAAATATTATTTGGTGATTTTGAAGTGAAATATTTAAAATTTGTATGCTATTCAACGCCAAAATAATAAAAATTTAAATATTGATGTACACTGAAAAAAGACTAATTTTATTATTCATTCTATTCTTATTACTTATTCTTACTTGTCCTTAAAATAGGGCCATTTTAGGACCAAATTACTAATACTAAAAGTATTAACCCAATAAATCGCAGTGCCTAATACAAGAATAAATATCTTGAATTGTTGGGAAAATATGATTATGTTATATTTTCATGTGTAATTGTGATTCCACAACAATAAAAATATTATTAAGTAGGTGGATCCGCCCCCTGCTCGTTTCGCTCGCGGAAATGAAAATTAGTTAATATTGTTAATAAAGTTTAGACAAAGTAACCTTTAGTATGAGTTTGGTTGAGATTTCTTAAGAAAAATTCATACTAAACGATCAATTTGCATTACATTGTTGCTATGGCAGCTATATGATATAGTAATCCGACTTTGACTGAATTTGGTCTGAATGTAAAAGACAGACCCAAACATATAATCTGCAAGTTTGGTTAAGATATCTTATGAGACAAAAAAGTTTTTCATACAAAGCAATTCCATGACCTCTGACCTGAGTTTAACCCACTTGCAGGTGGAATTTTGCAAAACGCCGTCTTATTGCACGATGAAATTGTCTCATTTATGTTTTAGTCGTGTTGAGTATTTAAAACAGTTTGGTATATAAATAAGAACTTGATTTTATAGAAATATTCTTAAAATCGTGATGTGTTTTCTAGCTTTAGTAATTTAATGTTCTGGACGCATTTTTAAGACCAAAATTCGGAGACCAAAATCTTTATTTTCGAACCTTTTTTTTCGGTCCGTTTAGTTGAATTTTCACAATTGTTATTTGCAGTCCTGGTTGTTACCTCTTGATCTTTCAGGTGGTTCGATCTCTTGATCTGCAATCTGCCATAATGTTTGATGATCATCTCTCTTTCATCCTCTTCCTCTCCCTCTGTCTTTGTGTCTTTTTCTCATCACATTCCCCGTGCATTCATAATTAACAGCATGTATGTTGATTATGCTGAAGGATCGACCGATCGCTTTAACCGGTTTATTCCATTTCAGTCTGTCTTCCCGTCTTCCTGCTTTGCCTGACCAACTAACTAATCATTCTTTGCATTTTGTGCTCCTCTTCCTCCCCATCCCTCTCTTCATCATCCTCCTCTCGTGCTAGCAATGAAAATGCAAAAATACATAAATGTATCTCAAGTGCTTGACAGGACTTCAAAGCGCGCATCACGGTGCGTGCCATGAACGCAAACCGCCAGATGGACCGACAAACCAATGGACACATAGACTAACTGCGAAACCATTCACACTACTTTCCAAATCCTGACCTCAATGATACCCTACATAACATATTACCAGGGTATCAAACCCCAAAACGAATATCAATTTAAGTTAGGATTTCGGCTATGTTTGAATTTTGGTTATCGGTTTTTTATAAGTTTCGGTTTCGAAATAACAAAAATTATATGATTTCAAAAAGGATCTATAAATTAAATATATATTTAATAAGATCAATATTTAAATTTAAAATCAAAATTAGTTTTAAAGATGATGATTACACCTAAACAACATAATTGAATTATTGAATTGAATTGAAATTATCCGTTACTCATGAATCGGTTATTAATCGGTTATTTTGGTTTTTCAGTTTCGGTATAAGAATAAAATAAAAAGATTTATTTCGGTTACGGTTTCCAATTTCAATCGGATAATATCGGTTAAAGGTTAGGGTTTCGATTACGGTTTTAATCCCTGGGGAAGACTCTACCGATTTCCAAGCGGCCTGTCTTGTTAAACATGATTTGGCTTCAAAATTAAGACAATATGCGGATAAAATGTCAACGACTCAACATTAAAAAGTCAAAGATGCCTAAAATATTTAATCTAAATATTAAAAAATGTACAGATCCCCAAAAATGAAAATATTGCTGAGCAAAATCGTGCTTAAATCAAGTATTTTGTTCTTGGTTTAAGAAAATCCGAGAATTCCGTACTTTTGACCCCGTATTTTTATTGATTTTATCCCGAATTTTATTTTTCTCTGTGCTAACATGATTATAGTGATAGCTTCCAGTTGAAAATTTAGTTGAATTCTGCATTTAACTGTGGCCTTAACCGCATTCCAGAGTCAAACCATTTATTGAAGTTGGCATGCAGTTTATGTTAACCATACATAGGGTATTTAGCACGCAAATGGGAAACTAATGTTTTATGGTTAGCTCGATGCGTGTGTCAGTGTGTGTGTGTGTGTTGTTGTTGTTGTTGTTGTTGTTGTTGTTGCGTGTGAATGCGCAGCAAAAAGAAAACTGCAACAACGACGACGACGACGACGATGAGGATGACGATGACGATGAATGTGCGCATGCAAGTGGATGTCACCAGATTCAGATTCACAGGCAGAGATCTCATCACAGAAGCCCAAGCAGCAGATGCCGCACATGCCACAAGACGATACAGATACAGATACACTGAGAAGAGACAGACAGAGAAAGAGACAGAGACAGAGACGGACAGACAACGACTGAACGATCCACAGTGCACTATGGGCAAAAAGTCGCATATTTTGGCATCAATTCTAATTTTCAAGACAGAGATTTGAAACTTTGTACGTATAATAATAATAATAGTGTAGAATTTCGCATTTCTTTTTTTCAAATTGAATTACGCCTTTACCCCCTCCTCCCAATCCGACTATGATTAAAAAGTGTAAAATATTTCTATAAAATCTAAATATTAAGCTAGAAGCGTGAAATTTGGCATGAACCTTAGTTAAACTACTCTGGAATTCATAATTTCTTTTGTTTTTTGATTGGACCTTGTCTTAATATATATTATTAAAACTATATTGAACAAGATTTTTTTTTATTTTAAGGAGTTTGTTTACAAATAAGTCTATTAACCTAACTATATAAGTTTTATATGAAACTAGCTTGACTTAATGATCAAAATTGTCCCTTATAAAGCGTTTTTTTCATTCATTAATTTAAAGAGCTCTACTCCCCATCTCCATAATTTATTACACAGAAAAAATATCAGGGATTCCAGGATAAAATCCAATTCGGTGTCAGGAATACGGTTTTTTCGGATTTTCATAAGCGAAGTACAAAATACTTGATTTTGCTCAGCAATATTTTGATTTTCGGGGTTCTGTAATTTGTTTATAGTTAGATCTAATATTTTGGGCTTCTTTGACTTTTAAATGTTGATTCGTTTCCGTTTTAACTGCATATTTATTTAATTTAACAATAATATTTTGAATTCCTGCTTAAAAATTCATGTTAAAATTATGAATGTTAAAATTGTATTCTAGATTGTTTTTTTTTCTGTGTAGAATAAGTTCTTGATTGAAACGCATGAAAACTTGAAACTTGATTTCTGCAAAGATTTGTTGCCAAATGATCCACAGTGCGATCTCTTTGCTAAAGCAGAGATGCAGTTGGGTGGGGGGTGGAAAGGGGGCTGAGTTCCAACTGAGGGACATTAAGCGACAAATGAATGTGCGACAACAACAACAACAATGCGACTTTTGCTGCTGCCGATGACAACAAGATGAAATGCAGCAAGTTCCGCGGAAAGCAAAAATTTGCAACAAAATTGGGCAGTAAAGCCTGTCAAAAGCAGCGCTGTCACAGCGATGCAATCAAATGGAATGAGGCGAGCCGAGCAGAGGCGAGGCAGCGCAGTCAGCAGACAGGACTGGCTCTCTCTTCCTCTCTCCCTCTCTCTGTCTTGCTGTCTGCTTTGCTTGTCGTCTCGCTGTCTGACGGCTTCGCTGCCGCTGTCGCTGCGTAGCGGCAATTAATTGCTTTTAACGATTCAAAAATTCAAAATTACTTTTTATGCTGCACACACACACACACACATGCACACGTAAGACGAAGAGAGCGCAAGAGAGCGCGCTCTCTTGCAAAGAGAGCAGTAGCTGTGTTTGTGGAGTGAGGGGGGGAAGCTAACAGATCCGGATCGATTTCGTTGACGTCGCCGTCGCTGTTGCTGCTGCTGCAATGATAAATCGTTGGTGGTAGCTTTTGTCTCGCTCTTCTACTGCGCTGCCTCCTTCGTAGCTTAGCACAATAGCCGCAGGCTGCGCTGTCGACGCCGACTGCGACTGCGACTCTGGCACTGGGCGACAATGGCCAAAGCAGCGAAGCATCAACAACAACAACAACAGTGTGTGTAATATGATGCAAATCGTTTAACACTTTGACCAACAACAACAACAACGAAGAAGCAGAGTAGCTACTACAACAATAACGTCATCGTCATCGCATTGTTGTTGCTGCTCCTCAAGTGCAGTGGAAGTCTCGCACATAAAAAAGAAGAGCAAAGTAAACTACCAAAAGGGGGGGAAAGGCGGGCACTCTTAATTTCAGTTTATACGAACAGCAAATGCTCTGCAAATTTGCATATATTAATACTGTCAAGCAGGGTATTAAACCGAATCGAATATCGGTTTCCGTTAGGGTTTTGGTTATGTACATATGTATTTTGGTTCTCGGTTATCGGTTACTATAAATCCTTGTACATCGGTTTCGTAACGGTTACCGGTTTTTTTGTATGTTCCGGTTTCAAAATACCGGGATGACATCGGTTCAAAAAAATATTCTTTCTCTGATGATAAAGAATATCTATTTAATAACATAAATATGTAAATTTAAAATCTATTTAATAAGATTAATATTCAAATTTAAAATCAAAATAAGTTTTAAAAGAAATTAATCGTTAAACATGAATCGGTTACTTATCAGTTTTTTCGGCTTAAACAATTTCGGTATTTTGGCTGCGGTATAATAAAAAAGTTTTCTTTCGGTTAGGGTTTTAGCTACGATTACCAATTTAAATCGGTTAATAATGGTTAAGGGTTACGGTTTCGATTAAGGGTTTAATCCTGCTATCAAGATTTTCTTAAACTTCGAGCATAATGAAGCAACATATTATTTAATTTATCTCCCATTAAAATGAATGCACAAGTTATACAAATCTTTCCACTAATTTCACAATTTTGCAAAACACTTTTTGAAAACTACATCATATTCTTTTGAAAAGAATTAGAAAACCACATTCTATAAATTTCCCATAAGTTCTTAAATTTCCCAAAAGTTAATTCTCTAAGGACTGTGCCATCTGAAACTTCAGATTTAATTAAAATTCCTGCAAATTTACAAAAAAGGTATCTAAAATTCTTGAGTTTCTTAAAAGATTTTTGTGATGTTTTAACTTTTATAAGCTGAAAGAACATCATATTAATTAATTTCTAAAATCAAATTCTTAAACGATCATATTTAATTTAAATAGAATCTCTTAATAATGAAGATAAAACAAATTTAACAAATGATAAAATTCTACAAAAGTCCTTCAACTATTTAAAAGTTGTTTGTGATAAACTCTACAACTTTATCATCAGTGCAATAAACCTCTCCACAATAGTATTTTAATCATTACTACATGGAATAAAACAGATTTTCCAATAGTTATTTATGCACTTTGTTCTAATGCTATAAATTGTAATATCATATTTTTATAGAAATGTTTATGAAGGGTATAAAAAATATCTTTTTGCACTTATTCATCAACTTTAAAGTTGTTATTAAAGTTGTAATTGAATTTCCATATTGGAAGATCTTTTTTTTTCCAAACAATAATGAAAATTAATGCTTCTTCCTCTGGTGTCTCACACTGTGTTATTGGAAACGTATTGAAAGCTAATACATTAGCCCATTTATGGAATACAAAAGCTCGACAGAACAAGGAAATGACTCGCAGTGGTTTCAAATTCTAGTTCAAAATCTAAAGAGTCTCTCAAGGTTCGGCTTCAGGTACACTCAGAAAAAAATTAAGATTTCCGTACTTTAACAGGGGATATTCAAGTACAAATGATCTCAACGGTCGGAATTTCCAAAGCTGAGAACATAAATCTTAGAACAAAAATCCGAAAAACTTAAAATACGATTTTTCTAGGATACTTTAAGTTTGTTTAGGGTTTAGTTCAACATACTAGCTTAAGTACACAAACCGCTTGATTTAATCCCAAAATATAATTGTTTCTAGTACAAAACATTGTCACTTTTAAGTTGAGTTCAAACTTAAAAAATCCTCTTTTAATTACAAAAAAATCTTAAACTTTCTTAGGATGAATTCCTCTGTTGTTTTTTTCCGAGTGTACAGGGTATAAGTTTTGGGTGCCACGTTACTTCCGATGCAGTGCAGAGTATGACAATGACGACTTTGCCGGGACAAGTAAGTGTGTGTGTTGCATGTCACCATCCTCAGATCCCCCCCCTTTTACTCCCTACACCCCTCAACATACTTACCCCCACCGATTGCCGCAATTAGCACGAAGGCAATCTCATTTTACGCCGACCAAATTGCGCAAATGGCAAGCAAACGAACCGAGCGAAACATTTATTTTTTCTTTTTTTTTGGTTTTATTTTTTTTTATTTTTATTTTTTACTTACACTTGATGCACAAAGAGCGGGAATGCCACTAGCAATAACAACAACAACACCAACAATTGGTGCCACCCAAAATAAGAGGCCCGGAGTGGCCCTTGACTCTGAAATCGATCGTTGATCGCGAATTATTAATCAATTTAAGTTCGAAATTTGCGTGTAAACGGCGAGTTAAAAATGTGTGGAAGCTCGCGTGACTGACCGACCGACTGAACGACCGTCCCGTTGCACCCACAAAGACTGACTGACACACTGAACTGAACCGGGCAGCCAATTGCATTGCATCTGGGATGCTGAAAAGCCGAATGCTCGCTCACGCACAGCCGAACGAACGAGCACTCAGTTCGCTTCGGCTTCGGTTTCGTTTCGTTTCTGGCTCTCTTGACGCTCTCTCACGAAAGCTTCTGCTCCAATTGTGTCGCTGCGTCCCAAAAAACAAAAGATCACATTATTTATGCATGTTTGTTATGCTGTACTCCTTCTTCGTGCCGTCTCTGTCTTGCCATTCATTCAGAGTTTCATTAAAGGACGCACACACACATAGATAAATAAATAAATGTGTAGGTGTGCAAGGGCGTAGTCAGGATGGAAATTAGGGGGGGCGGAAGAAAATTTTTGTACTATAGTATGTATTATTTTATGGAACAAAATTTAATTTGTTTTGAAGCTGATCGAATGATTTATAAATAATAAAAAAAAAGGAAAATCTATTCTTTCCTTTTGCATTCCACAAAACATCACTCATACTGCAGTCGTTGAATAATGGCTTATAGAAAGATGATTCGTAATATTTATAAATTTTAAATAAAACCCAATTATAATGATCACCTCAATTCACATCGGGCAAGTTTGCTGATATGGTAATATCTCAGCCGACTCTTTATAGTTTTTATTGATTAATATCGCTTAATTAAAAAAGTTAAAAATTCGACATTTTTTTTTTCGAATTTTACTTGAATTTGAAAGTCAAAAAATCGAAAATTTCCTACAAATAAGTATAATTTTCCTATTTGATATTAGGTTTTAATACTTTTTTCAAATTTGATTTTAGATTTTTATATATTTTTGACTGTGATATAAGTTCTTTTAAAGTACTATTTAATTATTGCCATTATATAAATAAAGATCTAAATCAAAGATAAAAATTAGAAATTTACTTCGAATTTTACTTGAATTTTAAAGTTAAAAAATCGAAAATTCCCAACAAATAAATATCATTTTTCAATTTGATTTTAGTTTTTTATATATTTTGAGCTGTAGTAAAGCGTCGTTAAAGTACATTATTATAATTTGGAATAAAACACTTAAAAATTGATTAAAATACTTAATAATTTGCTATACAATTTTAAGGGGGGTCAGCTGCACCCCCCTGTCCATAGCTGCGTACGCCCTTGATTTGATGTGTGTGTTTACATGTGTTGACCCACTACACGAACACTTGTTATTGTTGTTTTTGCATGCACCAATTAATTTATTTTTACATAAGTATCATAAATATGCATATGTATGTGTGTTTATGACTGTATATATACATATGCATATGTGTGTGTATGTGTGTATTTATACTGTGATTACCACGGGGACCTTAAAACAGATGAGATTTTCCCCATCCGCATTCTTTGCCTCCCAAAGCATATTGCCTCCCATCTACGAGTAGAAATCATAAATCATTAATATCTCAACATTTAGTTTGTCTTCTGATTAATTATGGATTAATCGTGCTTACCACAGGCAATGTATCATTCACATAGATATAGGCCCAGTAGCTTTTGCCATCGTTCACATTCATTATACAATGATGATCGCCATCACACGGATCCGGAGTTATGGCCGCATCTGATTTTGTGAAGGTGAAGATCCAATGAACCTCGTGTTTCAGAAACGAAACTCCACTGCCTAAATTTAAACAATTCAATGAAAATCTAATTAAGTTTATTTAATTAATATAAAAGTGGCGAAAAAAATTTTAAAAAAAATATTTTAAATGTTTTTGTATCTTTTTAGTTAACATTTTCAGATTTTGTATCTTTCAAGTGTTCTATTTAAAATTTTATTTATTTTAAATAAACTGCATAATTTTTGATTAAAAGCTTTTAAATAAAAATAAATATACATACTACCCAAAATAATCATTACACTAGATTTTCAAATAAAAATTCGAATACAAAATAGCGAAAAAAAATATTTTCAATGTTACCTAGTTAAAGTATCTTTGAAAACCGAAAACTATTTTAATACAAAAATTCCATTTTCAACCGATTGTTCCTATGGCAGCTATAGTCATAGATTTTCAACAAATTTTATTAGATTTGAACAGAAAGTTTTGGTAAGATATTTTTAAAAACAACAAAGTTTTGTTTCATTATACCTTAATTCGATTTTGGCAAAAATTTAAACAGAATTTAAAAAGTAATATTTAATACATAAATTATCAGTTTGGTTTTAATATCTCAAGAAACATCCAAGTATTTTATTAATTAATATCATATTAGATCGTCATTTCAATTTAGACAGTATTCACTGTACTTCTAGTTACTAATACCGAGTTCAATTGAAATTTGATTAATTGGTGCTTAAGATTTGAAATCATTGATCGCAATACATAGTATTCAAAATAATTTCCATCGTGTTTATCAATTTGAACTTCAGTTCTTTCCCCCGGAGACCGAAGAGTGCAGAATTAGCCACAAATAATTGCTGTATAGTCAAAACAAAGTTAAGCGTAAATTGCTCTATTTATAGGCTGCAAATCCCCATTATCAACGAGAGCCATAACTACCCAATAATTCAAATAATTGCAGTCAGTAGTCTGCATTCGAATACATATAGAGATAACTAAATACGTACGTATATTTTCCCCAGTTATATATATGTAGGTGTGTTTTTACTACATACACTGATAAAAAAAAGATTGTAAAATCAAGATTTTGGTCTCAGTACTACGAATTTTGGTCATAAAATTCTTAAGTTAGAAAACACATTTTGATTTTAAAAACATTTCTAATAAGTCCAAGCTCTTATTTATATACCAAACAGTTTTAAATATTTAAGACAACAAAAAATAAAAGAGGGCAGTATTTAAATTTATATTATTTTTATTGTTGTTTTATTTTGATATAAATAAATATTCCTTTAATATGTTTTTCCCAGGGACTATAACTATTATGAGGAATAAGCCAAAAAAATCTTTTTTTCTGCTAAAAATCAAATTTATCAAATTTGAGGAGTAAACTAAAAGTCTTTAAAGACTTTTATTCTTAATAATAAATTTAAAAGTCTTTAAAGAATATTATTTTTGAGGAATAAACTAAAAGTCTTTAAAGACTTTGATTTTTTAATAGTTTTAGAAATTGGTGTGTTTTTTTCAGTGTAGGTCATAAATGAAGCCGTATAATGTGATATTGCTGGTATTATTTTGATTTACACGCCTCTCATCAATTATTTTATTTTTATGACAGTGTACAACAACAATAAATTATCGTCGGTTCACACGATGACTTCCCTCCCCGAGATTCCCCCTCTGTACTTCCCCATCCACTTTTAAGTACTACTTCCCCCTTCTCAACACACACACGAAATATTTCGCCCTATCGTCATGATATTTGTGTTTCCGAGTACTACGAATTTCTATGAGTCTGACTCGGAGACATTTAGCAAAAGAATTTAAATGCATGGGACGGGACGCTTTGTTATCAGTTCTTGTTTTTGTTTTTTTTTTTCTTTTTTATATATATAGTATATATACATATATATTTACCGTTATCATCGAAGAGCACCGTAACCTTAACAGTCGAATCGCGGGCCATAGAACAGGGAACCTTCGAACAGCTGTCGATGTTCAGGTAATTCACTTTATACTCGGAACCTGCAAAAAAAATTATGAAGAAGAAGAAAATAAATCACATTAGATTAAACATACTTATAAACAAATGCATTCCTAATAATTAATGTATGCCCATATCTATATACTATATGCATACATGTTTGTATTAATTGCGATTTTGGGAATTATTTCAAGTTGTTTACAAGTTTCGTACGTGCATTTTATGCATATTCTACGCTTCATTGCCGACACACGAAATTTAAGGGCAAACAAATAGGGATCTATTATAAAAGACGCCATTTTAATATACTAATGTTATATATTATATCCAGAGACCGTAACTCTTATAAGTTTTAAAATACAAATTGCAATCCAAGAAATATTTCCAAATTTTCAATTAAAATTTACGAAACAACACGTTTTTTTCTTAATTTTTATTTAAAAAATGCAAAAATAATAGTTATGTAAATTTCAATTTTTATTTAAAAGTTACGAAATAACGCTTATAAATGTTATTTCTGATTTTTATTTTAAAATTAAGAAATAATAGTCAAAAATAAAAGTTAATTTCACTACCTTTCGTATTTGTTGTTTTCCTTAATATTCGTCCTTTAAGGAGATATGATTTATCATTTTAAAGGTATTGAATCATAGATCAAGAATATTTTACACTAATTGTTTCAAAAGATATTTGAATTTAACTTTTATTTTTGATTCTTAAAATAAAAGTTACGGAACGACTCTTATTTGTAGCTTTTAAAATAAACATCAACAATATCTCTTATTTTTTATTGAAAAAAATCAAAGACTTTAAAGTAAAAATGTTTTATATTATATAAATTGTAAATAGAAGATTTTTGATTAGGACTGAAATAGGAATTTTAGTGTATTCCATATTGTCGTAAAATATTTCCTTCACATTGATTTATTTAGTTAAATTTTGCATTAATAACTCTTATAGCCGCAAAATTATCAAACTATATTAGAAATTGAATAAAAATGATCTTAGGATTTATGTGAATTTAATTAAGATCATATTGAGTCAATTTCAAGAAAGTATACAAAAACAAAAGAATACAATAATATCATAGTTATAAGTTTTTTAACAATTCGACAATTCTCAATTTATATTTAAAATCCTATATGATACCTATAGCCTATAGGCTTTATGAAATCAACTCGTGCCTTTGATCATGTGCCACCATTATAATATCCTCGATATTATCATATAATTCTCCTTATTAAAATATATTAATTTTCTATTTTAGAGCTTTAATTATTTCGATACCAACTGAGCCATAAAACAAAATCAATGAGGTGACTTTTCAATAATATAGTATATAAATTATAAATATACTATAAAATATATCATAAATGTGATCATCATTAATAATATAACAAAAAGTCGAAAATAATAATGATACCGCCATTTAGTGCAACTGATATGAGTATAAGTATTAAAGTTAGTTCAAGCATGCCAAATTTATTGATTTAGTATGCATTTAATTATTATCAACCAAGAAAAACCCGTTTTTATTTGGTGTTTGAGCTATGAATCCGTTGACTTTCTCAATACATATTTTGACACTGATTAATATCATCGTTTTTTTATGGTATTAAAGATCCATGATATTGACTTTTATCGATCTACAAGTAGCATTTAATTTAGAGGTTGAACAATTAGAAATACACGATAACACAGATCATTAATAATGAATATTAATCAATAAACAAAAGAAATGAAAGCAAAATTAAAATAAAATTAAAATAATGATGATGGAGTTTTGAACAATTGTATTTTTTAATTAATATGTCTAAAGTTAAACTTATAATAATTAAGGGACTTGAAAGTTTGGATATCTTATATATATAAAACTAAACTAAAGGTAAAAAGCTGAAATTAGATAGATGAGACCATTTTATTGTCGTTTTGCGAAATTCCATCTGTAAGTGAGTCTAATTCAGGTCAAAGGTCATGGAATTGCTTTGTATGAAAAACTTTTTTGTTTCTCAAGACATCTTAACCAAACTTACAGATTATATGTTTGGGACTGTGTCTTACATTCTGACCAAATTTGGTCGAAATTGGTCAACTATATCATATAGCTTTCATAGAAATAATCGGATGGAAATTTACCTTTAGTTTGAACAACTTTTTTGTTTTCCGAGATATCTCAACCAATCTTACAGAATAAGTATCTGAGTTAGTCCTCTACATACTGACCAAAGTTGAATAAAATCGGTCAACTATATCATATAGCTGTCATAGGAAATATCGGTCGAAAATCAAGTTTTTGTACGGCCTTTTTGTTTTTTGAGATATTTTATCATATTATATAAATTAACATATCTATACCAAACTTACAGATGGTGTACAAGAAACCGGTAACCGTTACGAAACCGATATACAAAAAATTCTCGTAACCGAAATTCAAAATACAAACATAACCGTAACCGTAACTGAAACCCATATTCGTTTCGGTTTTAATCCTTGTTTTTTACATTCAATAAAATTCTGAATGCTGCTCGAACTGGATTATCCATATATGTATGTACATTTGTGAGATTTATTTGTTGAATTTCGGAAACCCCAAAATACTTGAGTTGATAAGATGGAAAAAAAGACAGGAAAACTACGTACTCACCGCAATCCTCGAAGGGAAGAGAACGCAACGATAGAAACTTCTTGTATGCATCCTCCCTGTTGAATTTAATGGCGCTTGCGGACAATTGGGCAATTAATGAAATGGCCCAAAGTATTTTCAGGTAGTAAACAAAATAGCCGCGCATGGCTCAATCAATTTTTGATTAAACGATTAGAATATCAAATACAATATTTTCGTAAACAACAATAACAAACGATAATGTGGAATGAAATGTACGTTTGGTTCCACGGCTGCCAATTGACTGATATTGTATTGTGGCTAACACAAATACCAATTGGCAGTACAATTGGTAAAAATACAGAAAATACAGAAAATAATTTGTGTACACTTAAGCAATAAACTTTGATTTATTGCCAGGAGCCAAAAACTGATTGGAGAATATCAAATCGACCAATGCGAAGTCAACTGATAATACCAATAGAAGATAGCTATAAATAATTCGAATGATGTCTTGAGTGTAGATAAAAATAAATAATAAAAGAATGAAAAAAAAAAACACTTGAGTTTAATTGAAATTTCAAACATGAAATAATTATTATTATCAATATATGTGTATAGTATAAATTAGTACATCGAAAAGTTAATTGGATTTGATTGGGAATGTGACTCAGAATATTGGATGGCAATAGTTCTACTCGATGATCCCCTTTAGATAGTTGGTGTTCTTGATGATGCGAAAATCGGTGCGCAGTTGTATAAATTGACGCACCACCGATTTATCCAGATAATTCTGTCGGAGAAATTAGAAATATAAGACATTAAACAAATATATATATCAGGAATTTTAGCCCTAACCGATCCGTAACCTTTAACCGATGAAAACCGATTGAAATTTGTAACCGTAACTGAAACCGTAACTGAAAAAATGTTTTTCCGCTCTACCGAAACCCATAAGCCGAAAGAACCGTTTGGTAACCTATTCATTTATAAGGGTTAATTTCGGTTCTGGCCGTCGCAGCTACTGAGCAACTTTGATAACTTTAAACTGCCATAACTCTGTCAAAACTCAATCAATTTCAATGTGCAATGTAAATTTGATCATGATTTCAACTCTAAATTTAATCTGCATTTAAACTTGGTTCGATTTAAAAATTAATAAAATTTCGAATTTTTTTCGAAAATTTACAGTGTTACCCCTTATAATTTTTCGAAAAAATTCGAAATTTTCAAAACTTTCAAATTGAACTAAATTTAAATGCAGAACGAATTTAGAGGTAAAATAATGCCCAAAATTTACATTGCGCATGGAAATTTATTGAGTTTTGACAAAGTTATGACAGTTCGAAGTTATTAAAAATCAGTAAAATCAATCGATATTTTCAAACGAAATTTATATGAGATCAAATTACAATAAAATCGACATTACACTATTCTAGTAATTAGATAACATTATTTTCCAGACTTAAAAGAGCATTAAGTCTATTTTCATGTAAAACAATGAATAACGCTTCTTATTTTGGTCAACCGAAAACCATAATTTTTATTTTTCTTTGTGAACCGAAAGCATACCCGTATTTTTAAACCGACACTTATAAAAAACCGATAACCATTACGAAACCGATACTCCAAGATTTTGCATAACCGATAACCGAAAACCTTAATTCGAACATGACTGAAATTGTAACTGAAACCGATATTCGTTTCGGTTTTAATCCCTGATTTGTAAGTTATATGGATAAAACTTACCAGAGTATCTCCCGTGCAGACCTCTTGAAGGTTTTGTGGCTTGACCAGCAATAAATTGCACAGAGCATGGAGTATATCAAATAGCTGAGTCACCAATGGACTCTCCAATTCCCTGATACACTTGCGATACTCGTTGACATCACAAATCGCACACATGGCGCCGGCTGTATTAAATTGCATCGTCTGCAAATGATCGTAGATAATCCGATGGAGTCGTGTTCCAAATTCTGTCAACACATTTTGCAGATTTTCGCCATCGACGCATTTCTTAATCTGCACAATAACCGGCTGTAAATTCTGCACCACTTGAAGACACGCCTGAAGAATCGAAATAAACAGGAAGAGTGAAAAAATAGCTTATAAAAATATATTTAAAAAGAATAATATTTATTAGTTTTGTAATTTGTATGAAAAAATAATAATAATAATAAAATAATTTAACTATTTTAACTATTTTGAATAATTTTGGATTATCATGACCCCTGAAAAGGTTCAGTAAAATTTACTATTATATTGGGACTTTAAAAAACATTATACTTTTTTTTGGGTATTTATTTTAGGGGTATAATAAAAGTCAGTAAATGAATTTAATAAAAAACTTTAAAAAGGTGAATTCATCAATAACTGTTATAATATGACAAATTAAATTAAAATTAAAAAGTTGTATTTGTTGATTAATTGAATGAATTCATAAATATTAATTTAAATTTAAATAAATATTAAGTATTATACATTTCAATAAATATAAACAAATAAAAATTAACAAATAATATTGTTATCTGTGAACTAATTTAATAAATGTCAAAATAAGACTTAAAAAAATAACTTTTAAATATAAAAGGCATCAATAACTTTTATAATTTAAAATATAAATTATTATTATTTGAATTTAATTATTAATATTACATTTTATTTTCGAATTGTTAAAATAAAATCAACAAAAAATTGCAAAAGCTAATTTAATAAAAATCAAAAGAAAATTTATGAAATTTGATTTTAAAAACAAAAAACAAAAAAATGTTTAAAGTAAAAATCAATAATTGAATGAAATCATAAATATAAAATTTTGTATTGGGATTCTTAAAACAAAACTTAAAAAAAAATTGTTTTATATGGACTAATTTGATTTTAAAAATAAAAAAGAAATCATAATTAAAGAAATAATCAATATGGAATAACTTACAGCTGAGGAAATGGTGTCCACATCCGTTTCCGGTTTGTAGTCGGTCTTTTTCTGCTCGTACTGTAGATAGACCTTAACCCAGCCAATGACAGCGCTAATGGATCGATCCAAACCCTGATCCAGCTTCGTTTCAATTTGTTCCATCAATATGCGCTTCTTGAACACATAGTCCGAGTATTTGGATGTGTTGCTCACACAGGGTATGACCGACGTGTTGCACAACTTGTCGAGCAGATGGACAATGATATTTGTCTTTTGCACCACATCGAAGAAATACAATTGGGGAAAGACTTTGCCCTCAGCCAATGGCACTGCCTGCAGTCCCAGCTCCAAGGCATAGTCCACATGCTCGTGCATCAGGAATCGCAACAGGATGTCATTCAATTTGATGGCATTCCCGGGTAGTTCCGTCTCACTGGAGAGCAGACGACAACGCTTGAGACACGCCTTCGCCTCTTGTAGCATATTTATGGCGAGTTCCTCGGATAGAAACGTCTCCCCACCATAATCCTCAATGGCTGCTATGTTGATGTTCGCCCTTGTGGCAATCAACACCTCCATGTTGCGACGAAATCCCTTTGTGGTCTGTGTCTTCTGATGCTTCTTGCTGGCATAGAACTTCTCCAACTCCGACGAGCACTTGGCTGTAAGGCATCTCATCTCAATCTCCGCATATCCAGCCAGGTTTTTCATGAAAATCTGTTGTGTTAACTTCTGCAGCAAGTCATCATCGATGGTGGACATGTAGACTTGCAGATCGCTGGACAACTTCAAGGTGCTGCAATTACAATTACCATTACATTAATTGTTTAACAGTTTATACATTCTAATTATTAATTAAATAAATTTTGTGACTATTTAAATTTATAAGAATACTTTTGTATTAATAGAAGTAAGAAACGAATAAATAAATATTTAAAAAACATTAATTAATTAAAAAATAATAAATTAACCGATTAATAACCGATTCATGAGTAATGGTTAATTTCGGCTCAATCAAGCATTAAATTCAATTATGTTGTTTAGCTGTAATCATCGTTTTTAAAACTATTTTTGATTTTAAATTTAAATATTGATCTTATTAAATAGATTTTAAATTTAACATTAAAAAATTTTTGTTGACATTTCAACATTTTTAGTGAACCGAAATCATACCGGTATTTCGAAACCGAAACAATCAATATACAAAGATTTTTCGTAACCGATAACCGAAATACAAACGTAACCGAAACCGTAACTGAAATCGATATTCGTTTCGGGTTGATAGTTTAAGAAATATACAAGTAAGCAAAAAAAAGCTTGCACAATTAGTGAATTAATTAATAATAATAATAATAATAATAATAATAATAATAATAATAATGATAATGATAATGATAATGATAATGATAATAATAATAATAATAATAATAGATAATGATAATGATAATGATAATGATAATGATAATGATAATGATAATGATAATGATAATGATAATGATAATGATAATGATAATGATAATGATAATAATAATAATAATAATAATAATAATAATAATAATAATAATAATAATAATAATAATAATAATAATGATAATGATAATGATAATGATAATGATAATGATAATGATAATGATAATGATAATGATAATGATAATGATAATGATAATGATAATGATAATAATAATGATAATGATAATGATAATGATAATGATAATGATAATTAATAATAGTTGAACCCACCGTGAATATAGTTCATAGAGCGTGCGCAGATATTTCTCCTCATCCTTTTTGTCGTCCAGCTTGGTCATGGCATACTGATGCAGTTTCAGCTGATAGATGTTCAGTATGAACTTGGACATGACCTGCTGGGGATGGGCAAACACCTTCTTGATGATCTCATAGTGATGCTTGCACATGGGCACGATGCCAATGAAGATATCCTTGCCGCTGTACGGCTGCATTTGGCTCTGTTCGATGTACGCGTCCACACATTGGGTGTATCCCTTGAACTGGGACAGGATCTGGGCCAGAGACTTCATACGCTCAATATCCTCGCTCTTCTGGGCGGTGGCAAATTCCTCAATGAGACGACGCTCCACTTCATCATATTTCTTTTCAATCTTGCGCTTGGACTCGGCAAATTTACCTTGCGGCAGATCCTGTGAAATGGCATACAACTTTTGTATGACATCCGCTGCTTCGTTCAATCGCTGTGGATCACTGAATATATCATTGACTATCACAGGACCGGCCATTAGAAATTCCGCCATATAGCTGAGCAATTTCTGTGCCTCCACGGAGCGACTACGTGGCGTATTCACATTCTCCAACTGCTCGCCCAGATGCATAATTTTCCCTGCCACTGAATTGATCTTCTCGTCCAGCTGGCCAAACCAATCGATGGCCGTTTGATGACGTTCCTGTAGTTTGCTTATTTTCTTGGCATGCGAATCCTGCTCCTGACGCAGTGACTCCTCCAAGCGCTCGCACTTGCTTTGCTGCTTCTCCTGCAATATCTTGAGATCCTTGATCGTCTGAATAAACGTGTCGTGCAATGCCACAGGATTGAAATCTTCACTATTCTGCAGCTCGTTATTCGTGCGCCAGGTGAGACGTTCTATGAATTCACCCACCTCAAAGGGCTCCTAATTGTTACGGAAAATATATGTATATACAATAAGTTGCCAGTAATTCAATTGCAATCATATTCCTACCTGTTCAAACTCCTCCATGTATTGGGACATCATTTTATTTACTATTTATTTATATTGTGTTTAATAGGCGTTTTCTGTTTTCTGCTTCTTCTTAACCAGTGTTGCCAGAAATAGCTAAATTCACAAATAGCCAAACTAAAAATTAGTGAGTACTAAAAAAAAGCTACTTTTTGTGCCGGCCAGTATTGCCAGAAATAGCTAAATTGATAAATAGCCAAACAAAAATTATTTAGTACTAAAAAATAGATACTTTTTGTGCTTAAAAAATAACTGGGCTCGTATCCCACACTGTCATTGTCAAAATCTGTAATGTAAACCTGTCTTGCAAGAAAATGCTGTTATTACACTAAAAATGCTTTAAGTAGCATGAAGCGTGCTCATAAAAATAAATAATGTATCAAATAAAAGAATAATAATAAAAAAAAACTTTTTGTGAACAGTTTTACATTACGTAGTATACGTTAAAGCAGTTTAGAGCTTGCTAAATAAAACATGAAATGTTTCATAACTAATTTTGCTCTTAAAAAGCTGCATTACTAAATCTAGCCTTAAAATAGCTAAAATGGCAGCACTGGTGCTGGCTCAGCTGTTGACGGGGCTGCCAACTCGTTGTAAAAGTGGCGCCACTTTTTTTATTAAACTTGTCAGCTGTCGGAAATTACTGTTTATTTGTGTTGGCAATGCTGCGCAACTGTTGCGCTGCTTTTTGAATTTGCGCGCCAATTGAACTTTTGCATTTAGTTAAACTGAGCAAATATATGAAAGTTGCATGTTTGTTTGCTTATTATAAAATAATCATTTTCATATTTTTATCATATCAAAACTTATGTTCGCTTTATTCTTTTCTTTTTGTTTTATTTTTTTTGTTTTTGTACAATTTTATACGACAAAACACATTGCAATGTGCCAACAAGTTAAAATTTCAAACGTTTATAATCATTATTATGTATAATTATTGCGTGGAGTCTGCGTTTTGTTGTTGTTTGTTATTATAATTATTAAACTTTAATTTAGTTACAGTTTTCAACTGAATGCATAAACCCTGAACAATTTGTTTCAAAAAATCGACATTAATTATTATGTGGGAGACAAAAAATAAATTGTGAAATATTTGCAGCTATTTAGTTGTTACAATTTTGAATCAGTTTGTTTTTTTTTTAATTGACAGCCCATTTTTTTAAGTTTTCATTACTTTTTCGCCTTTTTTTATTACAAACGCATATTTTGCGGCTGTTCTTGTTGTTGTTGTTGTTGCTGCTCCTGTTGTTGTTGTTGCAGATGTAAATGTGGGTGGGTGTGTGTGTGTGTGTGAGTGTGTGTATGATTAGATGTTGTCGGCATAATATCCAAATCTTCTATCGTCGTCGTTGTCTGCATTATATTTATGGCACTTGCTGTGCCTGCCGATGACGCCAAATCAATAGCCGGCAAATTTCCAGTTCCAATTGCAGTTCCTACTCCAGTTCCAGTTCCAACTCCAATTCCAGCGCTCATCACATCCGGCATTGGAGGCGTCTCCAGCAGCTGCTGCAGATTCTTCAATTCCGTGGACCGCAAACTGGCCGATAAACTTTCACTCGATGCCAACGATGTGGAAAGCGGCGAATTGCGTTCCATGGATGAGGCAATGTCTAAAATCATTTAAATTCATCATTTCATAATTATTAAAAAACCAGAGCTCGCAAATAACAGTTGACCTTTTATCGTTGTCCGAAAATAACTCTTATTTACGCACACTTTGAGCAAAGAGTCCTAAATAAACCGTTCACATCGTCTCTTAAGTAAATCGGTCTTTGCTCAACGAACAACCGTTTTTTTTTGTCTCTTATTATTCCCCGACCTTTTGGTCGCGAGCGAAGAAATTAAGGATCTTCATTATTTTTAAGCCGAGAACAAAAAAAAACAGGGCATCAATTTTGATGCACAAGAAAATAAATCTAAATGCAACTTTACAGATCTTTTTGCATTGTCAAAAAGCAAATTTAAGAATTAAAGACCGTTTGCGCTGAGCATTTAATTTTTTTTTCTCATCTACTGACTCTCAATGTGCGACCGTTCGTGGGAATCGGTCTCTAAAAGTTGTTATTGAAAGAGCGTAACTCGAATGGCTCAGCTGATAACACTCAACCGAATACAAAGACGAAGAGAGAGAGAGAGAGAGAGAGAGAGCGAACGTGCACGTATTTTTCGGTTATGCTCGCGCACAAACCGCAAGGTTTCAAACGGTCAACTGTTATTTGCGAGCTCTGTTTAAATCTTGATTTAATTAAATAAGGGGCATCTAATCCTATTCCTACCTGTACGGTCCGTGTCCGGGGAGCAGGTCGTATGTCCCATGGCGCTTTGTGGCTGCTGCAACGACATCATCAGCTTCTCCTCCATTTGCAGAAAGATCTTCTTCTGAGTGTCGTACTTTTTATTAACCGACTGCAAGTGCACAACAATTGATATGAATTAATATTTGGGCCCATATTTGTGATAAGATTAATTTATACCAGGGATTAAAACCTTAACCGAAACCGTAACCTTTAATCGATGAAAACCGATTGAAATTTGTAACCGTAACTGAAACCGTGACCAAAAATAATTTGTATCCTCTGTACCGAAACCCATAAGCCGAAAATCCTTAAGCCGAAATAACCGTTTAGTAACCGATTCATTTATAAGGGTTTATTTCGGATCTGGATAACTTTGAATTGCCATAACTTTGTCAAAATTCAATCAATTTCCATGCGCAATGTAAATTTGAGCATGATTTTACCTCTAAATTCGTTCTGCATTTAAATTTTATTCATTTTAAACAATTTTTGAAAATAGAATTTTTTCGAAAATTTACAGTGTTACCCCTTTCTCTTTTTTGATTTTTTCGAAAAAATTCAAATTTTAGAAATCAACCAAATTTAAATGCAGAACGAATTTAGAGGTAAAATATTGCTCAAATTTACATTGAGCATGATAATTGATTGAGTTTTGACAAAGTTATGTCAGTTCAAAGTAATTAAGAATCAGTAAAGTCAAAATAATCGAAGTATTCAAACCAAATTAACCAAATTTATATGAGATCAAGATCCAGTAACCAGATAACATTATTTTCCAGACTTAAAAGAGCATTAAGTCTTTTTTCATGTAAAATAGTGAATAAAACTTCATATTTTGGTCAACCGAAAACCTTAATTTTTTTCTTTGTGAACCGAAAGCATACCCGTATTTTTAAACCGAAACTTATAAAAAACCGATAACCATTACGAAACCGATAACAGAAAACCTTAATTGAAGCATAATCGAAAACGTAACTAAAACCGATATTCGTTTCGGTTTGTTAGCCTGATTCTGAGTACTATTATAATAGTGAATATTCCTATAGGGAATTAAGTGATATATATAGTATGTGTGTTTACATTGAACATTTCCTCGTATTCATCTTTGACGGTCCGGAGCAGTCGCTTCTGTTCCGCGATGACCTTCTCGCTGTTGACCAGTTGAGCCTGCTGCTCACTGATCTTATGCCTGGTGCTCTCCAGCAGCGATGTCTTCTCATCCAGACTGTGCTTAAGCTCTATAAATTAATGATAATGAGAATAAAATTGTTAATATGTGTATTAAATTTTTTTTTTAAATTAATCACTGTTGCAAAAAACACTTTAGAAAATGTTTCTATGGTATTACTTTTTTCTTTTCTTAATAATTTGTAATATCTAGTATTCAAAATGTAGGACAATTTGGTTTATTTTTTGCGTTTATGCTATGATATAGTAGTCTGATTTCAAGAAAACTTTGGAAAAATGTAAAAGATAATGCCAGCTACACAATTTGTAAGATTGGTTGAGATAACTTTAGAAACAAGAAAGTTACTTAGATAATAGAGAAATTTCTATAACATAGTATTCCTATTTCAAAAAAATTTTGTCAGCATGTTAAAAATAATACCAGCTACACAAAGTAAAAGATTAGTTAAGATATCTTGAGAAACAATAAAGTTATTTAGAAAATACTGCTAATAATACTAAATATTACTATGATATAGTGGGTCAGATTTCAAGAAAACTTTTCCAGCATGTAAAATATAATATTAGCTACACAATTTGTAATTTTGTTTGGGATATCTTAAGAAACAATAAAGTTATTTAGAAAATACTTCTAATAATACTAATAATATTAAATAATAATATGATATAGTAGTCCGATTTCAAGAAAACTTTGTAAACATGTTAAAAAAAAAATACCCGCTACACAATTTGTAAGATTGGTTGAGATAACTTAAGAAACAATAAAGTTATTTAGAAAATAGAAAATACTTCTAATAATACTGAATAATTATATGATATAGTAGTCCGATTTCAAGAAAACTTTACCAGTATGTAAAACACAATACCCGCTACACAATTTGTAAGATTAGTTGAGATAACTTAAGAAACAATAAAGTTATTTAGAAAATAGAAAAAGGTTCTACCATAGAAAATGTTTAATTTTCTTTTTTAAGGTAAAAGTAAAAGTGAGAGTTTGTAATTAACGTAAAGCTGACCTTTGAGTTCGGCATTGTAGCTGTCTTGGAGCATTTGGAGCTCCTCGTCGCGTGCCTTGTAGCTGTCAATTTCGGCTAGACGATCCCGACAACGCACCTGAACCTCACCCATGATGATGAAGTCGGCCTCGAGACGGGCGAGCTCCTGTTTGCACTGGATGCCAAGATCGGCTTCCTGCTGGCAACGCATCAGTTCGGTGGACATGGAGAAGAGTTGACCACGCAGCGATTCACGCTCATAGTTGATCTCCTTGCGTTGAAGGAGCTCCGAATTGAGACGGGATTGGAGATCATCGTTCGCCTGCCGCAGACACTTGTTCTGCTCGAGTTCGTGTTGATATTTGGATCTCAGATCGGACAGCTCCTCGTTGTAGCTATGCTGACGCTCATTGGACAGCCGGATGGCGGTGTCCATGCGCTGTCCGAGATCCCGATTCTTGGCATCAAAGTTCTTCAGCTGTTCCCGCAAACGATCGCGTTCCATTTCCAGACTTCGCTTATCCCGGCTGCGTCCCATGAGGCGACGATTGCGTTCGGCGTGGATGCCACGACGATAGCTTTCATATTGGAGCTGCAGGCACATGAGTTGGCATTGCTCCTGGGGTTGATCAAATGAATCCTTGTTGGCGTGTATGGAACGCATTATGTATTGATCGAGTATATCCTGCGGATACAATTGACTACGTTCATATTTATTGCGCTGCTCCTTGCACTCAAACAGCAGCTCAAATAGCGAATCCTCATAGTGTGGCGGGAGGACCTGCAGCGTCTGTGTTCCAGCATTGGCACACGCTGATGTTTCCTTGCTGCTCACCATGGTCAGCACGCGTCCACTACGCTGCAATCCTCGTCCAATCCCTCCCAGCACAGTCTTTTGATTTGCATGCACATCGATACCATTCCCATTGCCATTCTCCTGTGATAGACTTGGACAATCGGTTTCATCATCATCTTCCTCCTTTTCCACTCCCAATCCCGTCAATGCTGAACAGGATTTGCTGCGTCTCATTTGATTATCCCGCTGCAGTGTCAACTTCTTGGCTGACGAACTGGTTGAGCTATTGCCTCCACTTCCGCTGCTCTCATTGCAGCAATAGCTCGCCATGCGATTCCTACGCTTCAGTCCCTTGGCCAGCTGCTGCATGGATCGACTCGTGGGCATATGCAATCCTCCCACGCTGCACAGACTTCGCTCCGTTTCGTTGCATTCACCGCAGACGGCGGCATTTCTCAGCTCCAGCTTCGTCTCCAGCGTTAGGAGCGTTGTGCCCGTCGTGCAGAGTGTGGCGGTTAGCAGCGCCTCCGGATGCAGTTCCTCTGGCCGCTCCTGCATGCGTTCCTGCATCATCTGTTGCACGCGTCGCTCGTAGTTGGTGAGTTGACGCTGATCCTCCTGCATGTCGGGGAAATGGAATTGACTCTGCTGATCCTTGCGCATGGGCGACGACGGTTGACTGCTGGCAAAGATCGCACGCACCGCATGGGAATTGGGCTGCTGCTGCTGCTGTTGTTGTTGTTGCTTCAGTTCTCGCAAATCCTTGAGAGGCGTCGTCTCTGGCGTTGCCTCCACAGCTGCCTCCGGCGGCGATGAGCCTGTGACCACCAACAACTGCGAATTACTCGACGATGGCAATATAAATGGAGCTGTGGGCGTTAAGGGGATTGCGGAGCTGCTGCTCGTCGTGGTGATCTCATTGTGTGGACTCCAGATGGGCGTATGGTTGCTCGACTCAAAGTGACGGGTTTGTGGCCTCGCCAATGGATAACTACTGCCATTATTATAGTCGGATGTGGTCGATGTCATGCGACTGTAGCTTGGAGTGCCACCAGGATACGTTGAACTGATGTCCTCATTGCTCGCATCGGGATGGAGCACGGGCAGCGATAGATGGGCACACTCCATGACGACATCGTGTGGTTCCATTTCCTTCCAACGTGCATTGCTCACCTCCGTCTCCATGGTGGCGGTCAAGAGCATCGGATGCACACGGACCGTGTCCAACAATGGTTTTATCGTATGCTGAAAGATGCCGCCGCCTCCTTTGTCCTTCTTGATGAAATCCGATAGATAACCAAGGAAATTACATGGATACATGCCATACAAACGATGAAAGAGCATCTGCAATCCCAACTGCAGATGTACCAACTTCTCATCGGGCAGTCGAGGATTTTGTAGCTTCCACGAGGCCAAGTGTCCAAAGACCTCGAAGAGATCATGCAGAAAGTTCGGCACCGAATTGGGTATGATCGGCAGCAGGGTAATGATGCACAACAGCGCACACATCAACGGCACAATGTCCTTTTCATGCTGCAAGGGATTAAAAGCAAGAGATTTATAGTTAAAAATTGCAGCATTTCTTTAGAAGATTCAATTGTCACCGTTAGCAGCTTGAAGACATTCTTAATCAGTCGATGCTTTTCGATTTTGTGCAACCAGGTGGGATGACGTCGCACTATGAAACAGAAGACATTCAATGCCTGGACACGATATTGTTGCTGCTTCAGCCAATCGTCCAGACGATCAAAGATGTAACCATCGTGCGGTGATTGCGCCTTCACTAGCACCTCCATAATACGCAACGATCCAGTTTTAATATAATAATCCAGCATATAGCGCACCGGCCATTGTTCCTTAGCTGCAAATCAAATACACTTTCAGTTACACAAAATTACAGGGTATATACATATATTCCATTACTTACTCTGCGTGAAAAGCTCAACAAGTTTCTTTTTTGCCTCCTCGTTCTCCTGCGTCTGATTTGATTCCAAATCATTAAAGATCTTATCAATGTCCATATTGTGTTTTGGTTTGTTTTTTTTTTAATTTAATTGGAGGACAGCATGTGGTTTGTTTTTGTTGTTGTTGTTTGATTGATTTTTCAGCCCTGGACTTTTACGCTCCTCCTTGCTGGCTCCTCTTCACTCCTCTCCTCTCCTCTCCACTCCTTTCCTATCTCCTCTCGTGGTCTCTTCCTGCTCGTGTGTGTGTGTGCTTTTTTTTCTTGTGTTTGCTGTGCTTCTTTTTGCTCTCTGCTTCGTCGTTGTCGTTGTCGCTGTCGCTGTTGTCAACTGATTTATACCCAACAAAATTTGCATCACATTTACTTTTTTGCTAGCATTTGATAATTGTTTTGCAATGTTATCATTTTACTTACCTCTGCTAGTTTCATCTTTTTCACATGTTTTCTTAAAAGGTTATTTCGCGTTTTTTTTCTACATTAGATTAGCAGTAATATTCATCTTCTTCATGTTCTTCTTCCAGTGGGAGCAGTGCTGCCAAGTCAGCTTTTTTCCCGTCAGATCTGGCGTTTTTCGAATATCAATCGCATTCCAGCTTTTTTTAAGTTAAAATAACTACTAGAAATATTTCAAATTATTACTTCTAGATTACTGTTGTATATATATATATATAATATAAAGTCAACCCAAGAAGTAAAAAAGCTTTTTATCTGGCTTTCTTCTAGATTTCCCAGCTCTTTCTAGCTATTTTTAAATGTTCATATAGCCTTTTTTGGCGTTGATGAGTTGGCAACACTGAATGGAGACCACTCCGACGTCGTGATATTTTGATTTATCGCACAATTACAATCATCTATCGATATGTCGATAGTAATCAGCTGTGCTTTACAGTTGCATGCAGAAGACATTGCAGGTGTTGCCTCTGCACATTTATTATGGGTATTCCTGAAACATTCAGATTTGATTTAAACACACTATTCAGATTTTGATTTCATAAACAGCTGACTGTTCGGCCGAACAGCTGATTGACAACAAACAAGTTGAAAGATACATTTATTTATTTATACACCGTTCTCCACATTCAAAACACAGCAGAATGTAAACACACAGCAAGTGTCCAGAAGAAATGTTATCAAAATGAACGGTCACAAATATTATGGAAATATAATCAAATCAAATGTCTGTCTCAGAGTAGATTTCATTAAATCTTTAAGCATAGCCATATTTTCCGTACTTTTTTAATTTGTTCTGGTCACACTACTACAGCTGTGAACAGCTGATCGGCGAAACCAAATCTAAATCTGTTGCAGGAATACCCCTATTAACTATTTATGCCTTCGAACTTCCGGCAACACTGTTTGCATGCGATATATTATCGATAACTTTGTTCAAATTGAAGACTCTCAGCTGTTCCGGTTATCAAATCTCAGCCGGCAAATAATTAACTTGAAATGCGAAATTATTTGGCAGTGCGTCGACTGGCAACGCAGCCCAAATTGGCCAATGTTCCCAAGCGGTATGCACGCAATCGTTGTTAAATATTGTGTCTATATCTGTATGATTTTTGCAGGAAATGGAAAAGTGTGGTTGGCTTGGAGGTGCACGCACAAATTGCAAGCGCCTCCAAATTGTTTTCTGGCAGTGGGACGGCCTTTGGAGCACCTCTGAACACGGGAGTGGCCTATTTCGATGCCTCCATACCAGGGACACTGCCGGTTCTCAATCGGAAATGCGTGGAGTCTGGCATAAAGACTGCCCTGGCACTTGGATGCCGGATTAATGAGGTGTCCATGTTCGATCGGAAGCATTACTTCTATGCGGATTTGCCAAACGGCTATCAGATAACACAACAACGCGCTGCCTTGGCCAACAATGGTCTGATGACATTTCCAGTTATAACTCCAGGCAAAAAGGTCTACTACAAATCTGTTAATCTGCTGCAATTGCAGTTGGAACAGGACAGTGGAAAGTCGCTGCATGACGAGTACCTGAAAAGAAGTTTAGTTGATCTAAATCGAGCGGGATTGCCATTGATGGAGTTGGTCTTTGCGCCAGATCTGGAAACGGGCGAAGAGGCTGCATCATTGGTTAAGGAACTGATGTTGATTTTAAGAAGACTTCAAACCTGCAGCTGTAAAATGGAAGAGGGCGCACTCCGTGTGGATGCCAATATATCCATACACCAGCAAGGCGATCCTTTAGGTGTGCGCACCGAGGTTAAGAACATTGGTTCCGTACGCAGCATCTCCCAGGCCATCACATATGAGATCAATCGGCAGCTGGAGCTCGTCGCCGTTGGCGGTGTGGTAACAAATGAGACACGCAATTGGGATGCGGAAAATAGACGCACTGTGGCCATGCGTGACAAGGAAGTGCTCCAGGATTATCGCTTTATGCCAGAGCCCAATTTGCCGCCTCTACACTTAAATCTGAAACCAGGTTCACGTTCCACCAATGATCTAATCTCGGTAGCTGCATTAAGCGAGGAAATTCCCGAGCTGCCCGAGCATACGCGTCAACATCTTATGGAGCACTACAAACTAAATGCAGAGACAGCTATTATTTTAGTGGTAATTAATTAATTTATTTAACTAGATTATTTATGTCATTTAATTCGATTGTCTTTTCTATTTTATTAGATATTATTTTAGTGTTCATTAAGCAGTTTATTTATTTAAATTATTTATGCCAATGAATTCGATTATCTATTCTATTTCAGTGGTAATTAATTGAATTTATTTATGCCATTTAATTATATTTTCTGTTCTATTTTATTTGATATTATTTAAGTGGTAATTAATTTAATTTATTTAACTAAATTATTATTTATTAGATATTATTTTAGTGGTAATTAATTTAATTTATTTAAATAGATTATTATTTGTTAGATATTATTTTAGTGATAATTAATTTAATTTATTTAGATAGATTACTTATGACATTTAATTAAATTGTGTATTCTATTCATTAGATATTATTTTAGTGGTAATTAATTTAAATTATTTAGTTAGATTATTTATGTCATTTAATTCGAGTATACTATTTTATTAGCTAAAATTTTACTGATAATTAATTTACTTTATTTAGATGGATTATTTGTGCCATTTAATTAGATAATATATTCTATAGCTATAGCTATTATTTTAGTGGTAGTTAATTTATTTTATTTAGACAGATTATTTATGCAATTTAATTCTATTGTCTATTATATTTTATTTAAGTGGTAATTAATTTGATTTATTTAACTAAATTATTAATTATTAGATATTATTTTAGTGGTAATTAAGCTAATTTATTCAAATAGATTATTTATGCCATTTAATTATATTTTCTGTTCTACTTTTTAGTGGCAATTAATTTAATTTATGCCATTTAATTCTATTTTCTGTTCTATTTTATTAGATATTTTTATAGTGGTAATTAATTAATTTTTTTAATTAAATTACTTATGCCATTTAATTCAATTGTCTTGTTTCCAGAATGAACCTGTGCTCCTGGAGCATTTTGTGACTATTACCAAGAGTCTAGTTGGCGTTCCAACCAAATTGATAACAAACTTTTTAATCAACGACTTGTTGACTTACTGCAATAAGCTTAATCTGGATATCGAAGATTGGTAGGTTAAGTCAAGATATACAAGTCCGAGTTCACAATATATAATTATAATTATAATTCTAGTGCTATAAGCGCCAATTCCTTAAAGGATGTTTTAAGGTCTCTGCATGCGGAGCAAATCAATTTGCAGGCGGCCCGTCAACTTATACAACTTTTACACAATAATCCCACTCGAGATGTGGATCAGGTAAGTGCTTAACTATATTTATTAAATTGCAAACCAGAGAGTGAAAATAATGAACAAAATTTTAACTAAATAAATATAATAAATAAATTAATAATTACGTAATTAGCAGGAAATAATAGTACAGAAACCGTAAAAGTTTCCAAAATTTTTTTGATTTTTTCTAAATGTACATTTATAATTTTGCATTATATAAAAAAAAAACAGTGAAGTACACTCGACTGTAGAATACCTATTAAAATTTAAAAAACCCTTAAAATGGTATTTTAACAGGGATTAAAACCGAAACGAATTTCGAATTTTGATTTTACTGAATTTTAATAACTTCGAACTGCCATAACTTTGTCAAAACTCAATTTATTATCATGCTCAATGTAAATTTGAGCATTATTTTACCTCTCAATTCGTTCTGCATTTAAATTTGGTTGATTTTTAAAATTCAAAATTTTTCGAAAAAATCAAAAAAGAGCAAGGGGTAAATTTTGTAAATTTTCGAATAATTTCGATTTTCAAAATTTTTTTAAAATTTACAAAATTTAAATGCAGAACGAATTTTGAAGTAAAATCATGCTCAAATTTACATTGCGCATGGAAATTGATTAAATTTTGACAAAGTGATGGCAGTTCAAAGTTAACCAGATCCAGAATTAACCCTTATAAATGAATCGGTTATTTCGGTTTCAAGAGTTTCGGTTTGTGGGTTTCGCTGCAGCGGAAAAAAATTATTTTTGGTTACGGTTTCAGTTACGGTTACAAATTTCAATCGATTTTTATCGGTTGAAGATTACGGTTTCGGTTAAGGTTTTAATCCCTGATTATTAATGTAAAATTTTTAAATTTCTTTTAAGACTTACGTTGAAATTTATAATAATTTTAAGCTTATTGTTAATTAAAAATTGTTAATAGAATTTATAGTAAGATTTATTATCGAACTAACTCTTGATTTCAGCTTGTGGAGGAGCACAATTTGCAACAGATCTGTGATTTGGCTAAAATTGAGGAATATTGCCAACAGGCAATTGCCAATCAGCCAAAAGCTGTTCAGCAATATCAAAAAGGAAAATCCAAGGCGCTTTTTGCCATTGTCGGTGAAGTTGCCAAGTTGTCGACCCAAAAGGCCAATATGAAAATTGTCGTCGATTGTCTGGAAAAGCTGCTCAAGAAATAAATTTAAATGGAAAGTGGAAAATGGAAAATGCCGCCATTCAAGTGTTATTAATTGTGTTTTTATTCTCTTCTTGTATATTGTTTATAAATGAACACAAATTGTTGATGTATTAATGCATTGTTTTTTTTTTTAAAGTGTTGTGTGGTGCCTTTTTGTGTGTAATATAAATCATGTGATATATGTTTTATATAGTTCATATATATGATATTTGTTGAAGTATATAGTTCTGTGCTCTCCTGATTCCCAAGGAGAAGCGGAACTTGTGACCTTTTAATGCAAAACTTAACAAGGCTGCAAATACTTTAAATTTCTAGTTTATTTTTTAATTTATTTATGAATTGCAGCCTTGTTTTATTGTTTTTTGTGTGTGTGTGTTTTGAGAAGAATGAAGTTGTCCAATTTGGAGTATAACTAATAGATATGCGAGATCATGGGGAGATCACTATATTCAATTGTCTAACCAGGCAGACAATGAACAGCTCGAAATTTGCTGCGATTAATTATATTTAGTTAATCATATTTAAATGGAACTAACGCCTCAAAATAAATGCACTTGGTTTTGGTTCCTACGCTGGCAGTTGAAGTTAACGTCTTGGCGGGATCAAGTTACCAGATGATCTCTCTCTCAAAATCTCCATCTAATCACGATCGTAATCCCGACACGTCGATGGTGGCAGACTCATGGACACCGCAGAGTCCAAGCTGGAATAAAGAA
This sequence comes from Drosophila kuntzei, assembly GCA_035042165.1. Lineage (NCBI taxonomy): Eukaryota > Metazoa > Arthropoda > Insecta > Diptera > Drosophilidae > Drosophila > Drosophila kuntzei. The sequence continues at coordinate 1,130,497 of JAWNLU010000300.1, forward strand.
ATCAAATATGGTTAGTTTATAATTTAGACCTTAATATAACTTCATATAAATTATAATCATTTTTATTTTTTTAATAAAAATATTTAAACAAAATACGATTTGTTGATTTGTATTAAAAATGTTGAAAATTTCTCTAAATCAATTAAAATTTGTATTTAAAAATCAGATAAATTATAATCGTTTTAATTTATTTAATAAAAATATTTAAATAAAAAACGATTTGTTGATTTGTATTAAAAATGTTGAAAATATCTCTAATTCAATTAAAATTTGTATTTAAGAACCAGATTATATTTAATTGAAAATTTAATTTTCGTATTTTTGATATTAAATTATTAATTAAAAATTTAAAAAAATATATTTTGCATAAAAAATCGTTTTAGTATTTTTTTTTGGTAGTTTTGATATTTTAGTGTGCATTAAATAATATAATAATATTATTTAATTACTATAATAATATAATAAACGAAAAAAATTATTTTTACATTATAAATTTTTTTTGGTATATTTTGATATTTTAGTGTGTGCATTAAATATTTATTAGAATAATTGAAAATAATTTATTTTACATTTTACATTTAATTTGTATTTTTATTATTTTTCTTTATTTTTAGGTTTTTTGATATTTTTTTATTAAATATCTATTATAATACTTGGAAAAAAAGATATGTTACATTACACATACATAAAAAAAACCATATTTATTTTTATATTTTTGATACTTAAGATTTTTTTATATTCTACATAAAAAAGAAATGTGTATTATTATTTTATTTCTTCTTTTTTGGTTTTTTTTGATATTTTAGGGTGCACTAAATATTTATTATAATAATTGTAAAGAGTTTATTTTACATTACACAAAAAAAATATAAATTTATATATTTAGTTATGTATTGATGTTTGTTATATTTTTAACAATTAAAAATAAGTAATTTTAAATTTATTACTTACCGTCTGCTTTCGCTTTCCAGCAAATGTGCATCCACTGGATGCTGGGAGACATTCCTTAGGGAATCCCCCAATGTACTACGCAAATGTTGCATCTCTCGGTTTGCCTTGGAACTACGTAGAACATATTGCTGACGTCTTTTAGCCTCTTGGGCGAGTTGTTCCCTCAGCATGGAAATCTGAAAGGGATTTCGATTGGATTGGAAAATCAGTTAGCAGTTGAACCAGTGCAAAGAACAAGTAAGAAAATATTATTTTTATTTTATAACACTTGTCATAATTATATTTAAAACAATTATAATCATTACGGCCCTGGGTAAAATTAATTAAAAATTATCTATACTACGAGATACACTGCAATCAGATTCTATTATCTGTTGCATACACTGCCCCCAACATATAATACTCTTCTCCTTTTTTTATGTGCTTAGTTTAGAACAGATTATCATTATTATTTCTTTTTCATTGATATTCAAAAATTGCAGCTATTGAAAATAGACTATTCTGATTTTTATGCATATTTGGATCTGACTTTATTGGTATTTATTTTAAAAGTACTTAAATACCAAATTCCCAAAATTCATAAATACAAAAAAATTTTGTCCATGCTAATTAATTTAAGTTTTCATCAAAATTATTTAATGTTTCATTATTTTTTTTATTGTGTAATTATAATTGAAATTTATTTCATTGGCATTACTTTTTTAAATGCTGAAGGCTAGTGATATGTGATTTTCATTAACATTATTAATGTTAATTCATTTCATTAACATTACTTTTTTAATGTTAAATGATAGTGATATATGATTTTCATTAACATTATTGATGTTCATTCATTTCATTTGCATTACTATTTCTTTTAACGCTAATGTAATGTCATTTAATAAGCAGAACTTTTTAGTGTGATATGTGAAATGTGATTTTCATTAAAATTCTTTAATGTTTCATTATTTATTTATTGTGTAAATATAATTGAAATTTCTTTCATTGGCATTACTTTTTTAAATGCTAAAGGCTAGTGATATGTGATTTTCATTAACATTTTTAATGTTAATTCATTTCATTAACATTACTATTTTTTTAATGCTAATGGAATGTCATTTCATGGACAGAACCTTTTAAAATGAAATGTAATTTTCATTAAAATTTTTTCTTTTCAATTCATTCCATTAATATTATTTTTTTAATGCTAATGGAATATTATTTCATTAATATAACTATTTGAAGTGATAGTGCTATGTGATTTGTTAATCATTATTGATGTTAATTCATTTCATGAGTAGAAAGTTTTTAAAGTGATAAAGTGATTTTCATTAAAATTCTATTTTTCAATGCCAAATGCATTTCGAACATTTTTAATTGCGATCGCAATACTGAAGATTGGTTAAGAAATTTACCTGATTCTCCAGTCGGAGCACCTGCTGCTTATGGGATTGCTCACGGGCATCGAGCAGCTTCTCGGCATGCATCTGGGCACTGCGATATCGATCGGCATCCAAGCCATCGTTGCACTTGGAGGAGTCATGCATGCGCGCTTTACACCGAGCTAGCTCCGATTCCTTCTCCGCCAGCAATGTCTCCAGGCGGCGCACCTTTAAATTAATATCGGGGAAAATATTAAATTAGATATCATATCGTTATAAACAGCGACCAAAGCCGTAATCGAAACCTAAACGTTTAACCGGTATTAACCGATTGAAATTGATAACCTTAACTGAAACGCTAACCGAAAAATACTTTTTTATTATACCGTAATTATTTAAAACGAAATAACCGATTAATAACCGATTCACGATTAGCGGTTAATTTCGTTTTAATCGAGCATTAAATTCAATTATGTTCTTAAGGTATGTATAATCATCGTTTTTAAAACTAATTTGGATTTTAAATTTAAATATTGAGCCTATTAAATAGATTTTAAATATATAAATTGATCTTAGTAAATAGATCTTTTTTGGATTTTTGTTTACATGTTAACATTTTTTTTTACCGAAACATTCAAGAAACCGGTAACCGTTACGTTACAAAGATTTTGTGTAACCAATTACCGATAACCGAAATACAAACTTAACCGAAGTGTGTACAAGTCTTTAATGAGGCTATTGTTTTTGAGGAATTAAATGAAAAAGTCTTTAAAGACTTTTATTATTTGAAACTTTTTGGATAAAAGTCCAATAATATTTAAGATAGTCATTTCAAAATTAAAAAGCCTGTGATAACTGAGACATCCAATGAACCTTTTTCCCCTACAAACTTACTAGTTTTTTTTTTATGCCGATGGGACCTTAAAATTTATTAATCAGAAATACAAGTCTTTAAAGACTTTTATTAAAAAAAATTGATATAGTTCGATAGCATTTATCGATATATCGATGCGTACCTTCAAGCGTAGATCCCGCGTCTCCTGCTCAATGGTGCTGTGATCCAAACCGCAGCTGTAGGATCCGCCATTGCCTCCGATATCATAACGATTGGAGTCAAATTCTCCGGCATCACCAGCAAATCCTCCTCCTCCTCCTCCAGCTGTTCCTCCGCCTCCTCCTCCGTTGTAGTAGGAGCTGGATTTCTCGGCCCGATCGTAGGCATTGCCACCAGCGAATTTGCTCTTGCGATCGCATTCCAGCTGCTTCACTTTGTCCTGGAGCGTCTGGAGTTTGCTGCGTAGTTCGGATTTCTCCCGCTGCGAGGATTTGAGCTGACGACTGAGCTCCTCCTCCTCGTTGCCATTGCCATTGCCATTGGTTATTACCTTGTCTCCGCTCTCCTGATTCCACTTGACAATTCGCAACTGGGACTCGAGTGCCGATCTCTGCACCTCGAGATCCGTCACCTGCTCCTGGAGCCGTTGATTGCCATCGAGTTGAGCCTGTTGACTGCGTCGTAGTTCATTGAGATTCGTTTGGGCGCTGTCCAGACGTTCGGTGAGGATGCGTTTCTCGTTCTCCGCCGATTGCAGCGTTTTCTGGAGCAGCTTCAGCTTATCCTCGTTGGCCTGGCTGCAGTGTCCCTGCTCCGAGAGCTCCTTCTGCAATGTTTTGATGTCGCCACGCAATTGGGTTTCATTTACCGCCGACTTTTGGAGACGCTCCTTGAGCTGATCCACCGTGGACTTGAGGGAGCTGCAACGATCCTCCAGCTGTGTCAAGGCACGATTCTGATTCTCCAGACGCTCCGACAGCTGCCTGATGTTGCAATCCTTCTCCTGCAATGCCATCTGGAGGCGGTTCAAGTCACCCTCGAGTGCGACACGTTGGAGTTCCAATTTGCTGGCTCTGCCCTCCACTTTGGCCAGTTCCTCCTGGAGCAGTCGCTTCTCCTGATCCAATTTGCCGCACTGCTGACGGCACTTCTCCAGACGCTCCTCGTTCTGGCCATTCTCCTCGGAGGTGGCGGCCAATTGCATCTCGGTTTGGGCCAAACGTTCCCTCAACATTTGCAACTCATCCGTCCGTTGTTTCAGCTTCTCCTCCAAGGCATTCAATGCGCTCATCTTCATCTTGCGCTCGGTTTCCAGATTGCTCTTCTCCTCCTGCAGATTACGTAGCATCGCCTGGAGTTTACCCAACTTGGTGTCACATCGCAGCTGCTGCTCGGCGGCATCTTGGAGCTGTTTCTTAATTGCACCCAGTTGCGATTTGTAGTCATCCTTTTCCCGCTCCAAATGGGCCACCTGATGCATCAGATTGCGCACTCCCTTCCTCACCAGATCGGGATCCACATCGATCGGTGCATCCGGGCATTGCGATGTGCTCCTTGTATCGTAATCTCCCACACTGCCACGGGATGGACTAAATCTCCTCGAGGGCGACAACAGACGATGCGAGAGATTCACACTGCCATCCACTTGGATGCCCGCAATCCGACGCAGTGTGTGCACCACGGAACTTAACTTGTGCTCCACATCCCGCTTGTGGAGCTCCACACAGGCCAGCTGCTCATCCAGCGCCCGGATGCGTCCTTCGTGTCCTCCTAGACGCGCCTTCAGATCCTGGATCTGTTGCGTCGCATCCGCTAGACACACCTCCAGATTGTGCTTCTGATCCTCCAGTCGCTTCTCCCGACCACGTGCCTCCTCCATCCGTGTGGCGAGCTCCTGTTCCCTGGCATGGAATCGATGCTCCTCCTGGTTATTATGACACCTTGCTCTGCCCAGTTCCTGCCGCGTTGCACACAGATTCGCCTCCAAATCCGACAGCTGCTTCTTGATCTGACACAGTTCCTGTTGCGCCCGTTCCTTGAGCTCCATTTCCGACGACAACTTGTTCTGCAACTCCTTGCCGCCCTCATCCTTCTGGGCGAACTCCATTTGGGTTTTGTGCAGCACCGACTTCGTCGAGTTCAGTTCCTGCATTTAAAAACATAAATATCGATAGTATTGGTATTTAAAAGGATCGATATATCGATAGTATTCCGATGTGAGAAAATAATTTGCTTTACTTAATGTTTTGCACATAAAAAATGATCGATATTACCGATCACATTTGATTTGGTAGAGTTGTCGATATCTAAAAGATATATATATATATATATATGTATCGATAGTATGTGATGTGAGTAAAATATTTTCTTTACTTGATATTTTTCCACATAAAAATTATCAATATTATCGATCACATCAGAATCTAAATGCGAATAGGATTTGGTAGAGGTGTTGATATTTAAAAATATCGATATATCGATAGTATTCCGATGTGAGAAAATTATTTGCTTTACTTAATATTTTGTACATAAAAAAATATCGATATTACCGATCACATTTGATTTGGTAGAGTTATCGATATTTAAAAGATATATATATATATATATATGCATATATATATCGATAGTATGTCGATGTGAGTAAAATATTTTCTTTACTTGATATTTTTCCACATAAAAATGATCAATATTATCGATTACATCAGAATCTAGATGCAAATTTGATGGTGTTGATATTAAAAATATCGATATATCGATAGTATTTCGATGTGAGAAAATTATTATTTCGTTTAATTCTAAAATTATTGATATTATCAGTATCTGGGCGCGAATTTAAATAACTAGGGTTGTTATTTTTGAAAAATGTCAATGTCGATAGTATTTTGATATGAAAAATTATTTGATACTTATTATCAAATATATATATATCGGTATTGTCCATAATATCAATATCTGATTGCGAATTTAAATTAGTAGGAGTGTTGATATTTTTTAAAAATACCGATGATTTTTATTTGGATATTTGAACCTCAAATTATTTGTGTTTTTACTAATTTAAATCAGAAACCGAACGTAAAGACCTATTGACAAATCGATAACTATCGATATGTTGATACATTTATCGATATTTAATCAACAACTGTACCTGCGTTGTCTTGTTAAAATTATTTTCCGTCTCCTTCAATATGGTGCTGAGACGCGTGCGTTCATTCTCCAGGGTATTTCGTGTCTCCTCCAGGTTGCTAATCTTCTGAAGCGCCTCCTCAATGGCTCGTGCCTGTTCCCGCTTCGCGCTCTCCACGCGCTTCACATGATCACGCAGCTCCTTGTTACTAGTCGAGTACTTGTCCCTCTCAATGTTGCTGTCCGCCAGCTGACGTCGACTGTCCGTCAACTCCTTGCGCAGACTCTCGATGTAGCCTTCACCTGGAAGAGATCGAAATTCGGATATTAATGAATGAAACCGTAGACTTTAACCGGTAAAAACCGATTGAAATTGGTAACCGTAACTAAAACTCTAACCGAAAGAAAACTTTTTTATTATACCGAAATAGTCAAGCACTAAATACAATTAAATTTTTATGGTGTAATCATTGTTTTTACAACTTATTTTGATTTTCAATTTAAATATTGATCTTATTAAATAGATTTTAAATTTATATATTGATCTAAATAATCTTCTTTGAAATCAAAGAATATTTCTTTACATATTAATAATTTTTGAACCGAAAACATACCGGTTTTTCGAAACCGAAACATACAAGAAACCAATAAACGTTTGTAACCGATAACCGATAAACCAAAATAAAAACAACCGAAACCGATATTCGTTTTGGTTTGATACCCTGCATTACACAATAATTAAAAGGGAGTCGGAAATACTTCAACACTATATTCAATTTAGTCTAAATAGTATATGAGATCACATCATACAAATAGTAAAAAGGAGTCAGGAATACTATAACACTATATTTATCGCAGTCATAAGATAATCTATAAAACCCCATACAATGAGATAAACGATACAGTTTTCAAACTAAATAACTAACTAAGTTGCAGGCAGGAATTGCAAAGATTATATTATTTCAACTATTTATTATTCAATTTAGATATTTTCATTTTTAATTTTGAAAATGAGTGTTATTATTATCGGATTTAATTTTTTTAAACTCAACTCTTATTTGCGATTTGACTAGTTCTAGTTAAAAATGTATTCGAATCTTAGTCCAATTTACCTTCTTTGGTCTTGCGCAGCGCATCCTGCAGCTCATTGTTGGTTCCTTCCATTTTGTCCTCCTTCAGGCGAATTTCCATCTTGAACTCCTCGCTCATTCGGCATAGTGTATCCCGCTCCTCTCGCAGGCTGTTCAACTGCAGCTCCTGCTTCCTGATGCACTCCTCCAATTTGATTCTGTCAATGATAAGCACAAAAAACATACATATAATAAGTCTAAAGTCGAGGTATCCTAAATAAATACATCGATTATTGTCTCACAGGGTATAGAAACTTCTCCTTAAGATTTTATCTAAAATTTCTTTTATTTTTGAGAATCAACTCAAAAGCAAAATTTTTTCTCTTATGGTATATGTAGGGTTTTCCATTAGAAACATAGTAATTTTATCTATTAACTTTGGTTTTTTTGAGAGTTTGGTTGAGATATCTTAAGAAAAAAAAAGTTTTTTACTAGAGGTTAATTTGCATCCGATTGTCGCTAAGGCAGCTATATGATATAGTAATCCGACTTTGACAAAATTTGGTCAGAATGTAAGAGACAGTTCCAAACATATAATCTGTAAGTTTGGTTAAGATATCTTAAGAAATAAAAAAGTTGTTCATACAAAGCAATTCCATGACCTCTGACCTCATATTGAGGCACTTGCACGTGGAATTTTGCAAAACGCCGTCTTATTGCTCAATGAAATTGTTGATGTGTCAGTCAGTCAGGACAAACAGTTTTATTTAGATAAAAAACCGAAAAATATTTGATATATTCGATTCCAATTGTGAAAACCGAACTAAACAGTAACTTTTGTAACAAACGTTGCTGATTCGTGACCTTTACCATGATGAAAATGTCGACTTTAAATAACATTTTGACATTGACAGTTTATTAAAAAAGTTGAAGAATGCCTTCACATAAAGATTCGAAATTGTTATGTTCCTATTGGAAAACCCTTTAGTTTAAATTTTAGCTGATTTTCAGAGATGCATGGAAAATTGTAATTGATTTGGGTGCGATAAGTTTGAAACTACAAAACTTTGAAGAATATTTTTAGACTGGAATTAAGTTAGGAATTTATTATATTAATAGGGAATCTTTGATGGTGACTTACTTGTGTTCCTCCTCCTTGGTGCGCATGAGAACAATCTCATCCTTGAGCTGGGCAATTGCCGAGCGTTGTTTCTCATCCCTGGCATTTGCCTCTCGCTTGCTGCGATCCAAAGACTCCTGTTCGGTCTTGAGATCCCTGGAGACGGACTCGAGACGCTCGGCAACCGCTTGCTTATCCCGATGGGCCATCAGTAGAGCCTGTTGCTTCTCATTCTCGGCACGGATGAGGGTCTCCTCATGCTGCTGCACGAGACTCTCGATATGGGCCTGTAAAGCGGCCAGACGCTCCTGCAACTTTTCGATCTCATCATCCTTGGCGGTCTGGAGAGCCTGCAGTGCCTGTTGCATTCGTTTCTCCAATGCACTGCGCAGCTGAAGCACTTCATCACCATGTCGCTTGGAGGCATCTTCGGCAGCTGTCTGGAGACTCGCAATCTTCTGATTAAACTCACTTTCAGCGGCACGGGCGGCATTGAGCAACTGCGTCTTGGTTTCTTGCGCTTTGCGTTGACAAATCTCGAGATCCTTTTGCAGCCGAGCCACATGATTCTTGAGGGATTCCTCGCGCACCAATGCATCCTGCAGATCTCGCTCCAATTGGCTGCGCTTCTCCTCGACCGTCTCCAATGTGTTGTTTGTATCGAAGAGCACCGACTCCAGGGATTCCTTCTCGGATCGCAGGGCAGCCAGCAATTCATTTAATCGATGTGTGTCCTTCTCATGCAGATCAATGACCACCTGTTTCTCCTCCACATCCTTGACCATATCCTCGATGTTGCGATTGAGGCGACTGTTTGTCTCCGTCGTCTGCTCCAATCTCTGGCGGGTGCGCATTAGTTCCTCATTGATTGCCTCCTTCTTGCGGCATGTGGATGTCAATTGATTGTGTATATCGCATTTCTCCCGCGTCATGCACGCCAAATCCTGCAGAATCTTCTCCTTGTCCAGCTGAAGACACTTGAGCTTCTCGCTGTACGATAAATTGTCCGTCTCCAGTTCGAGACGTACCTTTTCCAACACGGCCAACTCCTTCTTTAGTTCCCCAATTTCATTGGCCTGATCTGTGGATTGTAATCGGAGTTTTTTGCGCTCCTCCTGCACATCCTTTAGAGAATCCTGCACGGATTTCAACTGATCACTGGTGGAACAATTGTTATTTGATAGCTTCTCGTGTTTCTCCTGCAAATCGCATTTCTCCATCAGTATCTTATCCAGATCGTCTTCCAGATCCGACTTTTGCTTCTCCAGCAAACCAATCAAATTGTTCGACTCAATCTGTTGTTGCTCCAGAAGATCCCGATTGAGACTCACACGATTCAACTCCTCACGCAGCGATATCGTCTCCTCCCTCAACCGACTGCTCCGATCTTCCTCCGATCTGTAAACAATTTCGGAAAGTTTTTAGGATATGCATAATAAATTAATTCCGGTCTCGAAAATTTCAAGAAAATTTATTTTTTTTTTTAATAAGATATCGTTAATATAAGTAAACTAAAAAAGACACAATTGAACTATCGATCTATTTGATATTATTTATATAAGTAAACTAAAAAGACACAATTCAACTATCGATATATTTGATATTATTTAAAGAATTTTGGTTTAAATACGCATCATTTTGACCAAAGCTCTTGAAATTAATAGTTTTACACACAAAATTAACTATTTGCAATTTCTACTGTATCGAAAAATTGTTTGTTTTTTTAAATAAGATAATTTTGAAAAGCAGGGATTAAAAACCTTAACCGAAACCGTAACCTTTAACCGATGAAAACCGATTGAAAATTGTAATCGTAACCGAAAAAATGTTTTTCCGTTGCACCGAAACCCATAAACCGAAATAACCGTTTAATAACCGATTCATTTATAAGGGTTAATTTCGGTTCTGGCCGTCGCAGCTACTGGGCAACTTTGATAACTTTGAACCCACCTTAGATTTAATTCGGTTATGTTCTTGTCCTTGAGAATGCGTTGTATCTCCAGCTCCACCGCTTTTTTATCCTCCTCCATGGAATCGATGCGTTTTTGTAATTTGCCATAATTCAATTGCAGTTTCTCGAAATCGCCGCTTAGACATTCAAACTGAAATAGAGATATTAATATTTTTTAAAATAATTAATATGCTTAATATAGTTAAAAAAAAAAAAACAATCAACAACAGATTTTCAAACGCTTTCCAGATTTTTCAGCGGTTTTGTTTCAGTTCAGATCAGATTTTGTGATCACGTAATTTCAATATTTTTTGCGTATTTTTCAATATTATAAGTGCATGTCTACTAAATATTTAATTAAAGTCGTAGTATAACTTGAACTTATTAAAATGACGATTAGAAATACTTAGTAAGATGTGGGAATCAAGATAATGCAGATAGACTGTTGCAATCAAATACCTGACCATCATTACTATTAATGGGGTTACATTGAAACACTTTTGTAATATCACTTTAAACGTCGAAATTGTTTCTGAAAAAATATATCTGATAATCTAATGTCTATACATTTTATGTTAAAATTATATATCAGTTATAATATCTATTTTTTCAGTAAGATAATTGAGACCTTAACTAGACTTTGAGAACAGAATACTGTCTAGAGTTTTTCCCTATAATTCCAAATATGTTATTTATAATCTCTAGATAAATCTATAAAAATTTAGATAAACTACAAAAATTATAGGACACTAAATCCTTTACTAAAAATTATGAAAATTCTACATCTTTTATTTTTTGGGTCACAGGGGTTCTAGGTTTTTTTTAAACAGGAAATAGTCTAGAGTTCATTTGGAACTATATTTTAAATAGTATTTAACTATTTAAGGACAGTCAATTAGATAAAATTCTATATATTTTTCATTATATTGCACAATTCTAAATTCTTTCTGAAAAATATAGGGGTTCTACATTTTTTTTTTAACAGGGAATAGTCTAGAATTCAATTGTAAATATATTTGGAATTGTATTTAATTCTTTAAAGACAGTCAATTACATAAAATTCTATATTTGTTCATTATTTTGGACAATTCCGAATTCTTTCTAAAAAATATAGGGTTTCGAGGTCTTTTAAACAGGGAATCGTCTAGAGGTCATTTGTAAATATATTTGAAATTGTATTTAATTATTTAAGGATATTCAATTACATAAAATTCTATATCTTCTTCATTATTTTGCGCAATTGCGTAATCTTTCTGAAAAATATGCTTTTTCCAAGTTTTGAAGCAGGGAATAGTCTATAGTTCAACCGTAAATGAATTAAGTATATTTCCTATACAAGATGCCACTTGTAATCTATAAAGAAATCTATAAAAAAAAAACCATTTATTGCGGTTATTATAGACCGTCTAGCCGAAGATTGTTTTTATATTTTATTTGATTTGATTTGATTTTTATTGTATTGTATTGTTGGATGTCAGACGTGTTATCAGCTGCGTCTGTTGAGACGCCCACTCACCGCATTGTTGAGATCGGCACGCCCCATTTCCGACTGTTGTTTTTGTACCCGGACATCGTCGAGGGTTTTTTGTAGACTCTCTCGCTCCTGTAGCAATTCGGATAACTTTGAATTGCTCGCATCGAGTTTTTCCGTCAGCTGTTGCATTTTATTGGTGAGCAATTGTTTGGTGCCCTCACTGGTGTCCAGTTGGGTTCTTGTGCTGTGCAAGGATTCACGGCTTTGCTGGAACTGGACCTTCATATCATGAAGGGCCAATTGATATTTGTGTAGTGCTGCCTGGACGGCGGAAATGGTGCCCTCGGCAAATGCTTGCGAGGCGCGTGCCGAATTGCGTCGTGGAGATTTTCCACCCGAGCTGCCACCACCTCCAGTTCCCGCTCCCGCTCCAGTTCCCGCTCCTCCTCCTCCTCCATCACGTGAGAGATGCATGTGCTGCATGGCCGTATTGACCTCGGCGTCTGCCTCGCGATCAGCGATCTCGGCATCTTGCACTACCGCCTGGGCAATCTCTCGCATGGAATTGTTGAGTCTCTCGATTTCATCATTATAACGATTTGCTAATGCCGCCTGCGATTCCGCTTGAGCACAGCGCTCTTCCAGCTTTTTCAATTGATTCATCAACTCCAACAGTCGCTGATCACGTTCCATTATCTCGTGCCGTGCACTCTCGTATTGCACCTGTTAATAGCCAGATTATAATGAATATTCAAGAATTAGTTTTCTTCATAATTCACATGTCCTCTTTGTTCAGTGGAAAAAATAGCTGTTTTTATTGGGAAAACACCCAAAAAAAAATATAGCTTGATTTTAAATAAAAATACTTTAGAAAATAAATTTTTTAAATAAATAAAATTTCAATTATTTCAGTAAATTTTTAGAAAAAAATTCATTTCTGGTGTGAAAACATGTCAAGAAATATGTATGTAGATTTTCAAAGCAAAACAGCTCTGAAAATAGCTAACTTTTTTAAAAATAGCTAGACTTTCTAAAAAAGAAATACTTTAGAAAATAAATCACTTTTTTTAGCAACAAATTTTACATTTATTTATAAAATTTCTATTATTTTTAGTGGAGCCAATATTTAAAAAAAAGATCTGTTTCTGTTGGAGAACATGCCAAAAAGTATGTAGATTTTCAAAGAAAAGCAGCTCTGAAAATAGCTAACTTATTTTAAAAAAGGTAGATTTTCAAAAAAAAAAATACTTTAGAAAATAAATCACTTTTTTTTGCAACAAATTTTATATTTATTTATAAAATTTCTATTATTTTCAGTGAAACCAATTTTTATAAAAAAAAACAATTTCATACTATTTTTTATAAAATTTCCAATATTTTTGTAAATTTTGTATATAATTTAGCTTAGAATATTGTGGAAGAAATTCTGTTTCTGGTGGGAAATAATGCCAAAAAATGGATCGATTTTCAAAGAAAACCAACTTTGAAAGTAGTTAACGTTTTTGGCAACAAATTTTATATTATTTTTTAATAAAATTTTCAATATTTTTGTCAATTTTGTCCGGGAAAGTAAGCTGCGGATTCTGACGTTTTAGCCTACAAACTCTAGGCATTTTACTAGCAAAAAAATTGTGTAGAAAAAAAATCAATAGAATAAAACCAACTTTACTTTTCCAGCTAATAAAAATATTCGAAATTTTTCTAGCAATCGAACTTTGCAAATAGCCAGAATACACTATAAAATAGCTAAATTCATAATGTGAATATCAAACATTTTATTTTCAAATATTTCTAGCATTCGAACTTTAAAAAAATAGCCAAAAATGGCTTTTAAATAGCCAAATTGGCTGGTAACGTCTATTTTTAGTCAAAAATGTTAATCTTATCAATATTATGAATATCAGTATTATAATAAGTAGTACCTTCAATGTGGCCAGTTGGGATTGGAGTTCATCATTGATGCGTCGCGTTTGTTTCAACTCCTCATCGGCAGCTCTTTTGGCCTGTTGAAGTGTGAATGCCACCGTGGAGTTGGAACAATTGATGTCCTTGCTAACGCCATTGATCTCCTGTCCCATTTTGGCCACCTCCGATTTCATTGCACTCTGCATATCCTTGAAGGCACGCTTTACAGCGACCACTTCACGCCACATCTTCAAGAGTCGATTGTGCTCGCTGTTGCAATAGTCCTTAAATGCCTGTTCCTCCTCCTTGAATTCATCCTCCTTGATCAGCAGCTCATCCCGCATGCTCGCCCAATCATTTGTCAGCTTCTGCAAATCATTGGTCAATGCCTCATTGGTCCGATTCGATTCCTCCAGCTGCTGACGCAACGCATTATTCTGGGCCACAATCTGCTCGCAACGATTGCGCTCCTCCTCCAGCTTTCGGCACAGCTCGTTGCCTCCTCCATCGTCCAGCAGATAATCCCGACTGCAGCTCGGCGGTGGCGAATCAAGCGATGAACTGCACGGCAAGCTGCTCTGCCCCAAGGTCAGAGACGTGGAGCACTGCAAAGCAACGAGACTGTACTTAATAGTGTTGCAAAACGATCGAAGATAACTATCGATGCCTGCGATCACTACTACACTGATTAAAAAGGTTACAAAACCAAGATTTTGGTCTCAGAACTAAGAATTTTGGTCGGGAACATCAATTTCTCAAAGTTAGAAAACACATTTTTATTTTAAGACCAAGTTCTTATTTATAGACTAAACAGTTTTAAATAGTCAAAACAACAAAAAATAATAGGGGCCGATTTTAAATTTATAATTATAATTTATATTTTTATTGTTTGGGGTTTTTTCTATAAATATTTCTCTAAATATGTTTTTGACCCCGAGCTTGATCACAATTCGTTACACACATAACATATTTATATTTTCCTAACAATTTCAAATTTTTATTATTATAATAATCTATCTAATTTTTGGATATGAATAAGAAAACTATGAAATAATGCTCAAAAACTCATATTTTCTATTGAAAGATTTTCAATTTTTATTTACCAAAAGTATCAAATCGATAATCTATATAAATAAAACTATTTGTCCTGACTGACTGACAAATCAACGTGTAGGCTAAACGGCTAAAGGTAAAAAGCTGAACTTTTCATACAACATAGCTGATACAATTTCATCGAGCAATAAGACGGCGCTTTGTAAAATTCCACCTGCAAGTGCCTCAATATGAGGTCAGAGGTCGTGGAATTGCTTTGTGTGAAAAACTTTTTTGTTTCTTAAGATATCTTAACCAAACTTGCAGATTATATGTTTGGGACTGTCTTTTACATTCTGACCAAATTTGGTCAAACTCGGATTACTATATCATATAGCTGCCATAGGAACAATCAGGTGCAATTTAACCTTTAGTATGAAAAACTATTTTGTTTCTTAATATATCCAAACCAAACTCATACTAGAGTATACTACTAGTATACTATAAAGGCTTGAAGGGCGCTGGGTATTTTTTTTAATCTTAGAAAATATCTTATTTTGAATTGAAAAGTGAATACCCTGTAACAGTTAAAAGGTTGTTGGGCATACTCACTAGAACCTGGCTAGTTGTTGGTCCCGTTGTCAGCTTCGGTGTTGTCGTTGTTGCTGATGTGGTTGTTGTTGTTGGTTTGATGGTGTCATGCATGCGATCCTCGAGATCACTGCAACGTTGTCGATACTGATGGATCTTGGACTGGAGGCGACTGACGAGATTGGCCTGATTATGCTGAGCCTGCTTGTAGGTATCGAGACGTCGTCGATAGCTATGCGATTCATCTGCCAGACGCTGGCGCAGCTCCTGATTCTGACGCAGCAGCGTATTCGTTGAGCAATCCCCGATGGGCGGAGCGGGACCGGGACCGGGAATCGGAGTCGGAGCGGGACTCATCATTCGGGGCGTTATGGCACCTCCTGAACCGTTGTTGTTGTTGCACGACTCGCCACGCCCACCACGATTGCGGGAGAAGGGCAAACGATGGGATGTTGTGACTCCTCCTCCTCCTCCTAATCCTACTCCTCCTCCTCCTGTTGGCGGACCAGGAAGGTCGACGGCCGATGGGCAAGGCGTTTGCTTAAAGTTATCGCGATACGTTTGCATCTAGAAAAGGGGACATACAAAGAGAGAGGGAGGAATGAAATAGGCACAGAAAGTCGTGATGGTAAAACAGCTTTTTTCGCGTCAATTTTAGCTTTTTTTTAGGTTTTAATGCGAGCAAAAATTTAATATTAATACTATTCGTATTCAGACTTTTTTTTAATGCTTTCCCTTTATCCCTAACAAAAATATATATAAATTTTTGTGTGAAATAGCTTATTTTTGCGCTCAAATTCGGCTTTTTTAAGGTTTCAATGCGAGCGAAAATTAAATATTAATATTCAGCCTTTTTTTAATACTGACTTTTTTTAATGTTGATCTCTTTTTGATAGATGTTTTTTATCCTAATAAAAATATACGTATACTTTTAGCTTGTATTTTAATTTAACTCACTTAATATTGATAAATCTTAATGATCTTGATTAGTTTAAATCATAAGATAAAATCTAAAAATAGCGGGAAAAAATCTTAAACAGCAGGCAGCGGAAATTCTAGCTTAAATTATGTTTTTTTCTCGCCTTTTTTACCCAAACAATAATTTGTGTAACTATTGAGGAAGAATATAAATTTTCACACTTAATACTGATAAATCATAATGATCCATATAATTTTGTAATATAAAAAAATTTATAAATGCGGGAAAATTCTAAAACAGCCGGCAGCGTGAATTCTGACTTTTTAGAATATGTTTTTTCCATATTCTTATTTTTTAAGCAAAAAATATGTGTTTATTTTGAGGTAAGACTGAAATTTACACTGTTAAAAATTGAAGAAAAATCTAAATCAGCGGGAATTTTTACTATATTCAAAAAAGTGCTTTTTTCTATTTGTAAATTTAGCTTTTTTCGAAATTTTATTATTTGAAAATATAGCTTTTATTCGCTCTTCTCCCCATTAAAAACCGACTTTTTTGCTTCTCAAAAGTTGTGAGCACGGGCAGAAAGCGAGGTATGTTCATGAAATTGCTTGCGGCTTGCGTGTAAGGAAAACTTTTGCAAAACTTTGCCGCCTACGCCTAAAATGCTCGATAACTTTTACCAAATTGATTTATTAACTCCAACTTGATGGCAACGGGGAATGAGGCAATTATAGGAATAAAGGGGAGAAGGATGGAAGGGTGAAGGGGGATGGGGGAGTCAACTATTGCCATGACAGCTGAAACGAGCGAAATATTGTAAATGTATATATTTTTTTATGCTTAGCCCTCATAAATAAACAAGACTCCCCTTAGTTTATCATCTACTCAAAATGATATTTTTCCCATGCGGAAAACATTGCTCCACTTGACGGTACAAAAGCATGTTGGGTTTTATTTTCTTTTTTTTTGGGCTGACACCGTTTGTCACCAGGACAGCGACTCCCCCACTTTCCTCCTCCCCCCCCATTTTCCTACATGCATAATAATTTCCTTGTCGTTTCCTATTTATATTAATAAACAACAAAAATTCTACTTATTCTTCTTCTTCAAACTTCTTTCGACACGAATGTTCCTGTCTTGTTTCTTTGGGTCTATTTTCATCTAATTTTGTCAGCTTATATAGAGACAACAACCAAATATTATTAGTTTTCCATGACGGAAGAACAATAACTCGAATCTCGAATATCCTTAAGCATGCAATCTCTTCAATCAGCTACCCTCTAGTTCAGCTCACTGGTGAATGATGCGTGAGCTTACCCGTCAAATTATTGCAGTGGTGAATTTAATTTTCGACACCTTCTGCAATACCAATCACCAGTGAATTCACCAGTGAATTATTTTCCTTGGTGAATTCACTGCTTACTGCTGCATTACTTTCGTTACAAAATTGCATTACCTATCGTTGGTGAATTCACTGGTGAATTCACTGCTTAGTTTAGCATGGTGAAATAAGAAACACCATTTTTTTCATACTAGAGGGTATCTGCTTCCATGTTCCCAATCCGTTTCTACTTTCTATTTTAGTACACCCCCATTTTACACTAGCTACAACTACAGATTCAACTGTCTTTCCCTCTTTAATATTCCAATTGGGGTCGACATATAAAAACATAATCATAAAACATAATCATAAAACAAAAGAAGTGCTAACAATCTTTAATATTATAGAATAGATCTAACTTTTTAAAAATATGTACAGTAGCTTAAATAGTATTACTTTAAATCTACATACAATATTTACAAAATTATATATAAACACATATTTTTTATGGTTTTTTATTTGATTTTTATATACTAATATTCTTGTCTATGGTTCTTAGAACGAGTTTAAAAAAGAGCTAATTAATTTTTAAAAATATAAAGATAAATAGTGACTTTAGAAACTACAAATAACTGATAAACTGAGAAGTTCAAAGTACACTTGTTGAGAATTATTTGAAAAATATTATGGGAGCATAGAAATTACTCTGATAAATTTTACTAGAGAAGAATTATCAAGCAAAATTATTATTCCCAAAGCCAAGAATTTTATTAAGATATGCAACTATTCATAGACAGCACGAATTATAAGTTATTTGCTAGAAGATATGGATATAGCAATATTAACTGATTTCTGCATGATATTTTACATAAATATCTACAAATCTCAAGTCCTCATAAAAATCTCCAAAAATTCATTCGAATAAGTTAAGTGTAAATATTTTCAAGCTTAATAAAAAAATATTGCATTGATGTCACAATATCATATCAAAATACACTGGTAAAACCAAAAATGATTTCAAAAATAAAAGAATATTCGTCTTAAATATTTTATTTTCTTAATAAGCCAAGTTTTGGAGTGAAATCCAAAAATGGTCTTGTTTCCTTTATTATTTTAATGTTAAAAATTAACATGTTCATCTAAGAAACTGAGAGAACTAAACATTTTTTATATCAGTATACATAGGAGTGTAATGAAAAAAAAAAATGTAAGAAAAATCTGTGCAAAACAATTTTTTAAATTTGATAATAATTTAAAAAAATTATTAAAATCGCTAATCATTTTGATGTCACTTCACTTTTAATAAAAAAACAATAATTTAAAGAAAACAATTTAAAAATAACATATATGGATATGGCATTGTTTTATCACTTACTTCTTTGGATAAATATCCAATTTTAGAAAGGAAAAAACTTTAAGATCTATGCAGAACAATTTCTTAAATCTAATAATAATTAAAAAATTATTGAAATCTCCAATTACTTTGATGTCACTTAATTTTTAATAAAAAAATAAAATAATAATTTAAAGAAAACAATTTAAAAATACAATAATTTATTGTGGCATTGTTTTATCACTTACTTCTCTGGATAAATATCCAACAACCGAAGGCTCAAAACTGTAAGATCACTCAAAATGCTTTATGGTTGAACACAAGACTGGAAATGTTGTTAACTGATTGAGCTTCAATTGAATACTCATGAAGGAATCGTGCGGTTCGGTTTGAAGACACCACTGTGGTTCCAACTAGGGGCGGTAACCGGTAACGTTTAACCGATAAAGGGGTAAAAAGTTAACACAATCACGCCCGTTTCTTGGAGCCTCTACTCCCACTTCCAATTCCACAACCACTTCGAGAGTCGGCAATTGACACAAATTTGCAAAGAATGCGGAAATACGCAACGAATCCTCCTCCTTGAGGATATTTAATAATCACAATTAAATAGAAATCAAAACGAAGCTGGTCTCCTCCGTCCTCAACTGACTGACGATGTCTGTGGAACTGAAACGACTGAGCCCCAATAACTCTATTTACATCAAAAGGAACCCGATTCAACCCGATCCGACTGGCGATGTGGCTCCTTGGGGTTAGGGTAAAATAAACATTGAATTAACAAATTCCACGTTGCCCCTAACAACCGCAATTGATTGCGATTGCGACTCATCGAAAGGCGTAACTCTCTTCCCCAGGACAAGACCAAAAAATACAACAAATACAAGAAATACAAAACAAAACTAACTCACAATTATGTTTGGCGTGCCAGCGAGCAACAAATGCAAATCCTACACTCGGAGAAAAACGAACCTAAAACTCATAAATACACAGAGAGAAAATTAATTTCGGTTACGCTCAAATTAAGGTTTTCGGTTATCGGTTATGCAGAATCTTGGAGTATCCGTTTCGTAATGGTTATCGGTATTTTATAAGTTTCGGTTTAAAAATACAGGTATGGTTTCGGTTCACAAAAAAAAATATGGTTTTCGGTTGACCAAAATAAGAAGGTTTATTCATTGATTTACATGAAAAAAGACTTAATGCTCTTTTTAGCCTGGAAAATAATGCTATCTGGTTTCTAAAATGGTCCAGTGTAATGTCGATTTTATTATAATTTGATCTCATATAAATTTGGTTAATTTGGTTTGAAAATTTAGATTATTTTGATTATACTTATTTTTAATAACTTCGAACTGTCATAACTTTGTCAAAACTCAATCAATTTCATTGCGCAATGTAAATTAGAACATGATTTTACCTCTAAATTCGTTCTGCATTTAAATTTTGTTCATTTTGAAAATTTGAAATTTTCGAAAATTTTAGAAAAATGATAAGGGGTAACACTGTAAAATTTCTAAAAAAAATCGAATTTTTTCGAATTTTTAAAATGAACAAAAATTAAATGCAGATCGAATTAAGAGGTAAAATCATGCTCAAATTTACATAGCGCATGAATATTGATTGACTTTTGAAAAAGTTTTGGGAGTTCAAAGTTTTAAAAGTTGCTCAGTAGCTGCGACGACCAGATCCGAAATGAACCCTTATAAATGAATCGGTTACTAAACTGTTATTTCGGTTAAATGAGTTTCGGTTTATGAGTTTCGGTACAGTGGAAAAAAATATTTTCGATTACTGTTTCAGTTATGGTTATAAATTTTAATCGGTTTTCATCGGTTAAAGATTACGATTTCAGTTAAGGTTTTAATCCCTGTTTCCTACTTTAAAGGTTTATTTATAATTTCTAAAACGAGGTAATATTTATTTTTTTCTTTGAGTGTAAATACTCTTAACTAATTCTCAGTGTGTTTATTGTAGCATCTCACGATTTTTTCCTGGTCTCAAATACCGAGAACTGCGTTTAATAAGTCAAGTCAAAGGCAGCGACAACGCCACGGTAATAAATTGTTGAGCTTTGTCAATGAGGTTTACCCCTTTTCTATTTATGTATTTACGTTCTTCTTTATTATACAAACAATTTAACCACCGCTGCACTTTATGCTAATCACTCTAGGGTCGACTAGATAACCGATAAACGATAAACAATAAACATATATTCAAGTGACCTTATTTCTTCTTTACGTAATTGTATAAATAAATTGCAAAGGGAATTAAGTATTATTATCAAAAGTTTTTGAAAATATTTTATTTTAGCATATTAATTATTTTATAATCAATTAATTTAGATATCAAATCATGTTTAAAATAAAATTCCAATTAATAAGCGATAGTACACTGAAAAATAAGACCAACTTCTTAAATCAAGAACATTCATCTCACATATTTTGTTCTTAAAATAAGACAATTTTAAGACCAAATTACAAATACTAAGCATATTAATCTAAAAAAATCTAAAATTGTTGGGAAAAAATAAATATATTTTATTTTCATATGTAACCAAATTGTTATACTATGGTGCTCTGGTTAGAGTCGCCGCTTCAGTTTGAAAACAGGCGCGGGTTCGAATCCCACTCTAGTCAAAGAAAACATATTAAAGAAATATTTATATTATAATAATAAAATAACGATTAAAATATTATATTCTTTTATTCTTTTGCATTCTTTTTGTCTTTAGTATTTAAAACTGTTGGGTCTGTAAATAAGAAGTTGGCCTTATTTGAAATGATTTAAAAATCAAGATGTGTTTTGAAACTTTAAGAATTCTGAGACCAAATTCTTGATTTTAGAAGCTTTGTTTATCAGTGTCTGAATTAAAAAGCCGGGTTAAGGCATGTAAATATAAATATCATGTATAAATAGCAATATAATATTGCATCAGAAATTTGCCTAGATGTTTTTCAAATGATCAGCGCGCATCTTTTACAATAGTTAAGTATCGAACAGATATTTAAAAATAAAAAAAGAAATGCCACATATTTATTATCACAATATTTATAAGAGAATTAATGTGTTAAAAGTCAAAATGTTTCCTGACACAAGTTTGAAATCATATTGCGACTAAATAGATTTTGCAATGGCAGCGCTCAGCGCCCGGTCTATGGAGGTTATCTCAAGTATTATAGGTGATGCTACTTCGATTCCTGCTCTATCGGAATATGTAGAATTGCATACAGTTACACAACACGCTTAAAGGTGGGTGCTGTATTTTTTGCCCAACAACCAACACAATAAATTATATTAAAAACAAACACAATAAATAATATTCAAAACAAATAAATAAATATATTTATAGAGACAAATTTTTGCGAACAATTCTCGTATTTAAACATTTCTTATCAACTTTTCTAAAAAAAAAAAATTGAGACTGAATTTAACCTATGGAGAACCTTGCCCCGATATCAAGGTGCAAATATTTCGAATAGACTATTATACAATGGAAATGGAAGTGGAATATTTAAAAGCACTTGTAGAACTAGAAAGAACCCAGTAATAATTACATTAATGGGCATTGTAATAGTTTAAAGTCCGATCATTGACAACATATTTTAAAAAAAAGACTGGATTTAAGAACTAGAAACTACCCAGTAATAATAACATTAATGGGCATTGTAATAGTTTAAAGTCCGATCATTGGCAATATATTTTTAAAAAATAGACTGGATTTAACATAATTGCAAATATTTCGAATAGAATATTAAAAAATTAAAATGGAATATTTAGAACTAGAAACCACCCAGTAATAATTACATTAATGGGCATTGTAATAGATTAAAGTCCGATCATTTTCAATATATTAAAAAAAAAAGAATGAAGTTAAAATAATTGCAAATATTTCGAATAGAATATTATAAAATCGAAATGGAATATTTAGAACTAAAAACCACCCAGTAATAATAATATTAATGGGTATTGTACTAGTTTAAAGTCCGATAATTTTCAATATATTTTTAAAAAATAGACTGAATTTTAACATAATTGCAAATATTTCGAATAGAATATTATAAAATGGAAGTGGAATATTTATAACTAGAAAGAACCCAGTAATAATAACATTAATGGGTATTGTAATAGTTAAAAGTCCGATCATTGGCAATATATTTAAAAAAAAGACTGAACTTAACATAATTGCAAATATTTTGCATAGAATATTATTAAATTAAAATGAAATATTTAGAACTAGAAAGAACCCAGTAAAAAATATTAATGGGTATTGTAAAGTAGTTGTAGTTTAAAGTCCGATCATTGGCAATATATTTTTAAAAAATAGACTGGATTTAACATAATTGCAATTATTTCGAATAGAATATTATAAAATGGAAATGGAATATTTAGAACTAGAAACAGCCCAGTAATAATAATATTAATGGGTATTGTACTAGTTTAAATTCCGATCATTGGCAATATGTTTTTTAAAAAAATGATGGATTCAATATATTTGCAAATATTTCTCGAATAGAATATTAAAAAATGAAAATGAAATATTTAGAACTAGAAACCACCCAGTAATAATAACATTAATGGGTATTGTAATAGTTTAAAGTCCGATCATTGGCAAGGTTAAGGTATGTTTTTTCACTTTCTGTTTCTCATCTACTTAGTATAAGTTTTCCTACATAAACATATATACATACATATGTATAGATCTGTATACTATGTGTAGGTGTGTGATTATTTTGTTGCTGTGTAGCATAAGTTATTATTATTATTATTATTATTGTTGTTGTTGTTGTTGTTGCTGTGTGACTTGCTTAATGAGTGTTGGGTACAGAGTCAGTCTCTCTTATCAGTTCCAGCCAGAGTCAGAGAGTCGGAAACATTTGTAAAACCCGCAAATGGATTGAATACCTACATACATATTTTAATATTCATTTCATTTTTTAAAAAGACAGCACAGGGTCAAAGTACACACACACCGACTGCATGATTAATCAGATTAATCAAAGTAATATAATAATATTATTTACCGGACTTAACACTTAATCTATCAATATCAATAATATATCAACAAACACCTCTGGACCAATTGTTTGGATTTCAACTAAATTTTGGTTGTCAAGCGTATTTAAAATTAAAAATTGGTAAGACGTGGCAACAGAGGGAAGAGAGCAACACTGAGAGAAATTCGATACTTATACTTTTACTTATACTTATACTTATACTTATACTTATACTTATACTTATACTTATACTTATACTTATACTTATACTTATACTTATACTTATACTTATACTTATACTTATACTTATACTTATACTTATACTTATACTTATACTTATACTTATACTTATACTTATACTTATACTTATACTTATACTTATACTTATACTTATACTTATACTTATACTTATACTTATACTTATACTTATACTTATACTTATACTTATACTTATACTTATACTTATACTTATACTTATACTTATACTTATACTTATACTTATACTTATACTTATACTTATACTTATACTTATACTTATACTTATACTTATACTTATACTTATACTTATACTTATACTTATACTTATACTTATACTTATACTTATACTTATACTTATACTTATACTTATACTTATACTTATACTTATACTTATACTTATACTTATACTTATACTTATACTTATACTTATACTTATACTTATACTTATACTTATACTTATACTTATACTTATACTTATACTTATACTTATACTTATACTTATACTTATACTTATACTTATACTTATACTTATACTTATACTTATACTTATACTTATACTTATACTTATACTTATACTTATACTTATACTTATACTTATACTTATACTTATACTTATACTTATACTTATACTTATACTTATACTTATACTTATACTTATACTTATACTTATACTTATACTTATACTTATACTTATACTTATACTTATACTTATACTTATACTTATACTTATACTTATACTTATACTTATACTTATACTTATACTTATACTTATACTTATACTTATACTTATACTTATACTTATACTTATACTTATACTTATACTTATACTTATACTTATACTTATACTTATACTTATACTTATACTTATACTTATACTTATACTTATACTTATACTTATACTTATACTTATACTTATACTTATACTTATACTTATACTTATACTTATACTTATACTTATACTTATACTTATACTTATACTTATACTTATACTTATACTTATACTTATACTTATACTTATACTTATACTTATACTTATACTTATACTTATACTTATACTTATACTTATACTTATACTTATACTTATACTTATACTTATACTTATACTTATACTTATACTTATACTTATACTTATACTTATACTTATACTTATACTTATACTTATACTTATACTTATACTTATACTTATACTTATACTTATACTTATACTTATACTTATACTTATACTTATACTTATACTTATACTTATACTTATACTTATACTTATACTTATACTTATACTTATACTTATACTTATACTTATACTTATACTTATACACTTGTAGTTTTCTGCGAGTGTAACTGCTCGTACATTGCAAAATCGGACAGTCTGAGATGAGACTTATATTAATCCTTAGTATACATAGGTACAGCTCGTATCTGTCGAGATGTTTGTATATATACTATATAGTAGATGTGATGTCTGAGTTGCTATCGCTATCGATTGCATTGGATTTTTTTAACATAGGTTTTAAGTAGAACTTCTGACTAAATGTCGCTTTAGTCAGATTTCGAATTTCGCCAGCATTGCACGGCACGGAGATAAGAGATAACGTGAAAATCGAAATCGTGAAATCGAGAAACGTGAAATCGTGAATTGTCGAGATGTCGCAGACTCTGGATGATCTGCTGGAGCGGCAGGAGCACGCTCGTCAGCTCCGTTTGGCCAGTCGTCCCAAATATCGACGGATCAATTCGTTGGATCGCATACCGGAGCATCCCAGCCAGGATGAGTCGGAGAGCGGCGAGGTGGAGAAGCAACCACATCGTCATTTCATCAAACTGCGACGCCAACGCACCGCAGATGGCAGCTTATTGCGATCCCAAGTCCAAGTCCAGTTGAAATCCAAATCTTCTACAAATTTGCTGCTGTTTGGACCGCAGCTTTTGATGCGTCTTCTACTCACTCTTATACGCTATGTGCTCTATATACCGCTATCGATAGCGGCGCCCAGTTTCTGGTTATCCGCCTTGTTGTGGATCTTTTGGAAGCTATTAAGGCTGCCAATTGCACTGATCAAGTGGCTGTTCAATGGAGGATCAGTCAGAGATGAGGATCAATCAGGTGCGAGTTCGTTGCAGCGACAGCGCACTGTACTTCTCAGTGGCGGCAGCACAATACAAACTCTGCACATGGCACGCAATTTCTACGGATCCGGGGCACGTGTTGTGGTCTTTGAGTTCGAGGGTCTCTTCGGATTGGCGCGATTCTCGAGCAGCGTGGACAAATTCTATGTGGTGCCGAAGCCGAGCAGCTCCAATGCGGATCAATATATTGCCGCACTGTGTCACATTGTGCGCAAGGAGCGTCCCAGTGTCTATGTGCCCGTGTGTGCCACAAGTCCGGCGTATTATGATTCGTTGGCGAAGCCGCATCTGGAGCTGCTGGGATGTGCGAGCTTTGTGCCCGGCGTGCAGGAGACACAACAACTGGACGATTGTCTGCAACTGTTTCAGCGCTGTGAAGCCCAGAGGATCACATTGCCACCGCATACGGTGATCACTGGACAGGAGCAACTGCAGCAACTATATGAGCAGGGATTCTCCGGTGGCTATCGTCACATCTTCATGGCCTGCGGCATGCAGGGTGTCATGGAGAGGCACAAATATATATTGCCCAATCGCCGCGTGGAGTTGCCCAAGTTCAATCAGCATGAGATTAGCGAGAGACAACCGTGGTTGGTTGTACGGGATCAGCCGGGTTATCATCACTATGTCACGTGTACGACGGTCAAGGATTCGCGGGTGGTGGCCAATGTCAGTTGCCGGGTGGAGCATCACACCAAGAATCTCATACCCGTCACCCGGCGGGATGACGAGGCACAGATTGAACTCTGGCTGCGCACGTTCTTTGCCAAGGTGCGTTTTCAGCGTGCCATCAATGGTCACATCAGTTTCCGCCTGGTCAAGTCCACGGATCATGCTGGACAATTTGTGCCACTGGGCGTCCGACTGGGCGTGGCACTGCCCTACATCTGCCACAATCGATCGCATGCTCAGCTTTTGTGCCGTGCCATCAAATGCATGTGCATCCATCGCAGGGAGCAGGCACAGGAGCAGGAGCAGCAACTGGAGCCCAGTTGGAGCTGGAGCTGGTCAACGCTGGAGCGGAATACGGCGACGGCGGCATTGGCATTGGACAAACGTGAGGCGCTATTCGCCTATTGGGATCCATTGCCCTATTGTGCCTACTATCACTTCCAGCTGCCGTTGGAGTCCGTCAAATTGTTTTTGCAGCGACGCAATCGCAATTCAAATCCGCATCTAAATCCGCATCCAAATCCGCATCCAAATCGCAGCGAGACCAAAAGTTTATCGGCAACGCGCATCACATCGCCGGTTCATTGAACCACAACGACGCAGTGCAGCAATTGCCGGTACCCAAGGGGACAGTGGGCCAGAGGGACAGAGCGAGAGAGAGATTAAAAACAGACTGAACAATTATTATATGTGTACACTTGGTACATAGTACATACAATATGTACGCACTCGTATCACATACAAAATGTACGCACTCGGTGCAAGGCATTCAATCGTACACACTCGGTACATGACATTGGCATACTGAAGATGTACCCATACAAGATGTACACACTCGGTACATTGCATTCACATGCAGCAGATGTACGCACTCTTAACGCGTACCACAGACAAGATGTACACAATCGGTGCAATAAATTAATTTTTACCCACGCGGTACATGGTATTGGCATACTGAAGATGTACGCACTCGGTACACACATACAAGATGTACGCACTCGGTACAAGACTTTGACATGCAGGTGACGCGTACCGCATACAAAATGTACACAAACGTACCAAACATGGTGCAATAACTAAGGTGCAAACATGAGCACTGTGGTTCATTTCTAAAAAGTTGTTGACAAACATCTATAACTTTTGAACTAGGTAAGATATTGATCTGAAATTTGAAATATATATTCAAAACACTTTAAAGAAATATTCAAATCACAAAATAAAAGTAGGCACGGCTTAAGAGCGTGAATTTGCAGTCAAGAGCAAAATTTTCAACATTTAAAAATAACATTTTATTTTTGCATTTTTGTTTTTATTTTATTTGTTTTTATTATTTACTAGTCTGAATTTTCTGTAAAGTGTTTGGAGCATAGATTTTAAATTTAAGATCGATATCACATATTTAAAAGTTACAGATGACAATAGTGGACACTCTCATTGTTCCACCTTTATAATTACACCATGATAGAACATACATAGAAGATGTACACACTCGTACCATAGATACAGATAAGATGTACACACTCGTACATATGTACGTTATTTTATATTTTGTTTACTTGAAGATCGCGCACACACATCAAATGGGGTTCAACATCTATATATATATATATTTAAATACATAAGTAATAAGATTAGACTACGCGTATGCACATAAGCATAAAACACATAATTTATAAATATACATACATATATACTAAACAATATACTTTACTATATGCATATACTAAATACAATACTGTAAACATTACAATGGCGCACAATCTTTCGTACACACGTCAGTTTGTTGACTTTGCATAATAAAGCTAAAGAAATTACCCATTTTAGTTTTATAAACAATTGCACTTGATTATTTTTTTTTATTTATTCACTGCACTTTTAATACTTTATTGCACATTGTGTTCAATTGGAAAACGAAAACACACTAAATTGACCATCATTATAGAAGTGTCCTTGCTTTTGGGGTTGTTTTTGGCCACATTTCAGTTTAAGTTTCGTTTTCGTTTATGGCTAAGGTTGCTAAGCAACCCAATGAACGGCTTTAGGTCAGTTTAATTGCGGTTAGTGCAGGCGGTAACTGAGTCATTTGCATTATCCTTATCAGGGACTAACCCTCGCATAAACAGTTATGCACGAAAGTCTATTGACACAATAAGAATTCACATATTTTTTGAAATATAGTTAATTTCAATGAAAATTGTTCATTTACAATATTATTTGAAATGCTTAATCATTTTATATTTGTTAACTGATTTTAATGGACAGTAAGTAAAATAAAAATAAAATTTATTTTTTTTAATTGTTGTAATTTTTAAAATAAAGATTTATAAGAAAATATATATTTTTGCAAGAGATACTGTGTACATTTTTGATTTTGTCAAAACACTGTCTTGACTAACTGTATATAAGGTAGGGGGCGTCACACACACACACACACAGTTAGTCAAGTAACTGCTTTGACAAAGAAAATATTTCACATATATTTTATATTTATTCTTGTAACTCGTTCTAAGAATCATAAGCAACAAGAATAAAATAACAAAAAATATTAAATATTTAATATTTTATTTGTAATATTAATATTTTTCAATTATTTTTATTGTTTACATATAACCAAAAATATGTCCAAACAATTATTTGACATACTGTGTGTACATGTGTCACTGCACATTTATATAAAAGGGCAAGCATTTCGTATATTTCTCAAATTATTTATATTTTAAATATACTTATATTTATTGATAAATTGTTATTTATTTTGAATTTAACGTCGCATAATTTGTCACAACATTGTGTGCAAACGACCCTGTCTTGCAGACGTTTACGTGTGAATGCCAAAAGTGTAACGTTCACAGCTGACTGTTAGAACATTCAACGCTCGCGTATGCACAAAACGAAAACACGAATTTAGACAAGTTGATAATAAAAGAAAAAACAAAAGAAAATAGGAAATAGGAAAACTGTAATGAAAAGCTGGCAAAGTGATGCTGCCAAGCAGTCGGAGCAAGGTGCAACTGCCATAAGCATTGAGAGCGACAGCGACAGCGACACTGACGCTGACGGCGACGGCGACTGCGACGACAATGAGTCAACGACAGCTGAGCACGAATTGTTGCTGCCAGCGCCGACGCTGACGACGACGACGACGCTGCCCTTGTCAGCGTTGACCTCGGTACAACAACAACAACAACAGCAACAACAACAGCAGGAGCAATATCAACTGATAAGCGGATCAAGCGGCAGCACCAGCATTAACATGGAGCACCTGCAACCGGCGGCACGTCCAGCTGGCAATCGTTTACTCGCCTCATTCCTCTCCAGACAACGCTCCTTTACGCCCGTGAGCAGCACACCTGTACGGAATACACCAATCCTCACCAGTCGACGGCTGCAGCAATCGAGAAGTGTGGGTGCTAACAGTCTGGAGGAGCAGCCAGCAACACTGGGAATGGGAGTGGGAGTCGGATCAGGAGCAACTGCTGCAGCTTCCATGCCTGCGGCAGTGCGTCAATTGGGCTTTTGGCGTGTGAATCTTAACGAGATGTTCACGCTATCAACGGCATCATCCACTGAAGCGTTGCGTTCCTTTATAGCACATTCCAATTTTCGTTATCAGCCGGCAGCAGGAACGGGAGCGGGAACGGGAGCAGCATCAGCAGCTGCAACTGTTGCCGATTTGAACTTGAATTTGAATGATTCCGTTGCCAGCACAAGTGCCTCCAACTCCTCATCGATGGGCAGAAGCATCTCGTTGCGGGAGGATGAGTTGCAGCCATCAAGACATGGCCTTAATCCAAGGCATACGGCCAGTGTGCTCGGTCTCTCTACAAATGCAAATCCTGCAGCTGTCGATGCCCCAACACCGGATGCAGATCCATCGGCAAATGATCCTGTAGAGAATGCGAATAATGCTGATGATGATCATATAATTACGGACATGGTTGTCCAGATTCTGAGTCATTTTGTGCGCTATTTGCCCATCATTTGCATACTGCTCTTCAAGTTCGTGCACGACCATTGGATGGGCATCCTTGATCTGCTCCTGCTCCAGACCATCATGTACAACTTGAATCGTTCACTGCGCTTCCAGGTCGCCCACTTGGCACAGAAGAACTATGCGATCTTGTTGCGCGATTCCTGTTTAATCATCATTGTGGTCACACTGCGTCTCTTCATCGCCAGTGCTCCGCCGGATCCATTGGGATTGCTGGTGCCACCACCGTCGAGGAACTCACTGTCAATGTCGCTGTCGTCACCTCCATCCTCCTCCTCCATCCATGAGATGTCGGTTGTGTCCACCACGTTCCAGTCGAGCACCGAGACACTCAAGGATGCCGATTCCCATGTTCCCAAAGCCATTCCACTGGGATTACTACTCTACTATGTGGCAGTCAGTGATCTCCTCCTGAAACTCCTCACGATCCTCACCAAGATCGGGATAACGCTGCTGCCCATGCATGTGATACGACTGAAAGTTCGAGTAAGTCCCAAACTCATCCACAATTTTTACAATTACAAACCTAAAATCCAAGCATTCAATTTATTGAAACCAAAATGAGGAAGGGACAAATTTTGAAAAATTAAGAAGGAAAAATCTAGTTTATTAATTAAATAAAAAAAAAGAAGAAAATTTCAGGCATCCAAAAATGGTTTCAAAAAAATCAGGATTAAATTTATAGAAACCCAAATAAGTCAGGGAAAATATTAATAACCCAGGATAGATTCAGATTAGAAATATTAAGAAAAATCAAGTTAATCATTTTTAAAACAACCAAAATTAGGATAGAAAAAACTGAATCAAAAGGAAATATAAATCACAAAACATTCAGAGTTTTAAAATAGGATCACAATATTTATTAAAAAAAAAATCTCTGGATTGAATTTATCGAAAACAAAATAAGGAAGAGATAAAATTAAAATACTAGGAAAGATTCAGAGTAAATACTATAGTAGGAAAAATCTAGCTAATTAATAGTTAAATAAAAATAAGAACAAAATTTAAAGGAACCAAAATTAGAAAAAACTGTATCAAAACGAAGGAAATTCAAAACACAAAATATTCAGAGTTTTAAAATAGGATCACAATATTTATTCCGCATATTTGTAAAGATTACAAAGACAAGGACAAAAAACTAGGAATACAATTTAAAGCATAGAAAAATTATAGAAAAGTCAAATAAAATAGTACAAAGATTTAAAAAAAAATAAAACAATTTTATTACAATTTACCTTTTGAATTTTTGTAATTTAATTTCAGTTTTATTTAATTTGAATAGGAAGAAGGAATAAAGTTTAAGGATATTTGTCATTGATTTCGAATTGTATTAATTTTTAATTTTCTGATTCAATTCTTCATTAAATTTTAGAATAATTCTTTATGTATTTTATAAATTTGTTCATTCTATTTATTATATCTTAATTAGAAATTTCATAGTTTTTTTGTTGCTAAAATTTGTTTTTTTTTTTTTTTAATTTTGTAATTACATTTTAATAATTTTGGTTTTCCTATTTTTATTTTTGAATAATTCTAGTTTCCTATGATTTTTTTTTATAAATTTTGGTGTCCTGATTTTAATTAAAAATTTTATAGTTTCTTTTTGCTAATTTTTCGAGAAATTTTCCAAGATTTTGTTTTTCTTAATTTAAAATTCTAATTCTAATAAATAACATTTTTCTAATTTTGTTTTTCTTATTTTTATTTCCTAATGTATTTTTAACATTTGTCGATACTCCTACCATAATTTTGATCCAATCTAATTTGGAATATATCTATTATTTTTATAGGCACGTCTTTATGTTCTGGTGGAGTACATCTCCCAGTTCTATCGCGCCCTTACGCCCATCACACAGTGGTTTCTCTTTCTCTATGAGTCCTATTCGGGATTGGAAGTCATCTCAGGTGGATTGTTCTCCGCATGCTACATTGGGGCCAAGATCTTTGAGCTGCTGGAACGTGGCAAGTCTTTGAAGAAAGCTATAACCACATTTCGACGCAATATTGTAAGATTAACAAGCAGAAATCTCAATTCCATATACTATATATATATTTTAAACAGGATTCGGAGCGTCCGCCTACGAAGGAGGAACTGGAGGCTGCCGGCTCCGTCTGTCCCATTTGCCATGATGCGTACAGTTCTCCGATTATACTCGAGTGCGGTCATATATTCTGTGATGAGTGCGTCCAAACGTGGTTCAAGCGGGAGCAAACGTGTCCCATGTGCCGGGCAAAGGTCAGCGATGATCCCGCCTGGCAGGATGGCTCCACAACATTTTTCCATCAGCTCTATTAGAGCGATCCTTCAATCTATCTATCCAACTATCTATCCAACTATCGTAACTTTTGTATTCATATTCATTCTATGTGTAAATAGCTTAAGTTTTGGCATCCATTTCCAAATGATGCTAAACAACAAATTTGTTTATTTAGATTTAACAGTTGTGAATTATACCTATTATATTATTATCAAGTCTTTAGTTTGGCTGCTGCTTCTGCTGACGCCTTGCCAACGATTGCGACTGCAATTCATAATATTCCCCATCGCCGTTCGTCGCCGCTTTGTTGATCCCCCGATGTCGATCTTTACTCACGATTTCCTCCAATATCTCGCTGTCCCCCTTGATGAGACGTATCCGGCCGGTGACGGGATCAGTCTCACGCCGGATTTGGCTCTGACGACGCTGATATTCCTCCGGCGTCTCGGGAGCATGCGATTTGCTGTTCATCAACGCTTAAATATATACAAAATATATATTCATATTTAGTTGTTTTGCTGCTTGGCAGATTTTTATATTATTTTACCAGTGTTGCCCACTTTTGAAAAGCAAGATAAAAGCTAAAATTAACTATTTTTTTAGCAAACTTATCAGTCAAAAAGCCAGATTGGACGCTAAAAATGCTGTTCTGGCAACACTGATTCTTACCGACCTATTGGTATGGCAAAATCCTCCTCGCTGCCACTGTCAACATGAGCAGTTCCTCCTCCCGCTCCACAACCATCAGGCGTCTCAATCTTTGGCGTCTCCTCTTTGATTATCTTGTTTTTGCTATGCTTCTTTGATTTCTTGTGCTTCTCCTTGTGCTCCTTGCGCTTGCTCTTGTGCTTTTTCTTTGATTTCTTTTCGCTTTTACCCATTATCGTGCTTAGCTAAATATTTTGTATTGATTGAAGTTCGGTCAGCTGTCAAATACAATCAGAATAAATATATATCAGGTTCCACAAACCGATGCTGCCACCCCGAAAAAAATTAACGTCTGGCAACCTTTTAATACTGCTGGTCACACTGCTGTCATGTTATGATTTTGCACAGAGCAGCTGATTACGTTTCGATAAATTAAAACAAATGATATAAAAATCATTAACAGCAGTGAAAGTGCAAATAAGTTGTTAATTGAAAAGTAAATAAAAGTAGCGGTTTCCAATTTACACGTGCTAAACACATTAGTAGCAGCAGTGAATGCCATTCACCCCGAACAAATAGTGTTGTAAAACGTGAATATTTACAACACATTTTACAGCACTTAATTATTTACGTAGCACGCCGATAAAAACCATTAAAATCAAAAAGAGCCAAACATCTTTACGAACTGTTTACCAACTGGACGCATTCAATTACAATAAACGCCACGCGACTGCGAAAGTGATCCAGACGCTCGAACGGCGGCCAATTAAGCCAAACGCGGCAAATATCGTGGTGTGGAAAGCACACACACACACGCACGCACGCACACACACACACACACACATCTACATATAAACAGTGAGCAACACACATACACGCACACCCGCAAATAAACACAACGACCACGCAAGGAGCTCAATTCAAAAAAGTACTACAGCGAAAACAACAACAATCAAATACGATTTGGCAACTATACAGCTAGAACAACAACAGCAACAGCAAAAGAATAAAAGTGTGCAACGTGCACGCCAACAACAACAACAACAACAGCAGCAACAACAGCAACAGCACAAGTCTACAAATCTACGCTAAAAGGCCAAAAACTCAGCAACAGCGGCAACAACAACAATTGCCGCAACAGCAACAACAACAACAACTATAATAACAATAACAACAAAAACTACAACAATTGTGCAGCAAACGGTGGCAGGTTGCAGTATGAGCATGGAAAAAGTAGCAAGCAAACAATTTGAATCGTAAGTGAGAGAAGATCTCAAAAAATATTGAATTTCAGAATTGGGGCAACATCTTCAATAACCTTTGTTAGGTTATGTTCATTCAAAAAGTCAACTTTTCAATTTTATCTGCCTTCGAAAATTATTATAGATCCTCTCTCTCTCTCTCCCTCTTTCTCTCTTAATTTGCCGCCTACAGTTATGGACAAAAGTATTGACAGTTTGAAGATCTCTTGATTTTTAGTCAATTACATATATAATTTATTTGATTCATTAATCAATTCTTTTTTATCATACCTCGATATCGAGCAGAATCAAGTCCGATTTCCAAATTTAAGAAATTCGACAGATACTCGGAATTTCGAAATCTCAAACACAGAAATCTGGAAACCAGCAAGTAATTTTTAAATAAAAATTAGAAACCCTAAATTTCTCATATTCTTATGCGGAATTTAAGATTTAGAAGGAACATAAAAGATTGAAAGGCAAATTTTATAATTTTTTTTATAAAATATTTTTAATTTCGTCTTTTCAATTTTAAGTTTTAGAAAATAAAATTGTAACGTATCATATTTATGGAATAATCCAATTATGGAATTCAAACAATAATATTATAACATTTCCAACAATCATGAAATAGATGTTATTTAATTTTTATTGTATTCTGAATGTATTTTCTTATTTAAATTTCCGAATTATTGTACGTTAAATATTTTCTCTAAATGAACTTTTTTTTTTATAATTTTTCCTTCGTTTTTCATTCTTATTTTAATAATTAAAGAACCAACAATATTCTATCATTATTAATAGATATTTCCTAATTTTTATTGTACTCTGAATGTTTTTTCTTTTTTCAATTTCCTAGTTTTTGTACCCTAAATGAATTTCCTAATTTAAGCTAAACTTTTCCTACTTATTTTACTTTTTTTATATTTTCTTTTTACATAATTTGTTTGTTTTTTCTTTGTTTCTGCAATTCTTATACAATTTTTGTAATTTAAAGATACCCATTCCTACTCCTATTCCTAATCCTACTCCTATTCCTATTTATATTTATATTCCTATTCCTATACCTACTTCTATTCCTATTCCTATACCTACTTCTATTCCTATTCCTACTCCTATTCCTATTCCTGTTCATACTCCTACTCCTATTCCTACTCCTATTCCTACTCCTGCTCCTATTCCTACTCCTATTCCTATTTCTATTCCTATTTCAATTCCTATTTCAATTCCTATTCCTATTCCTA
Source organism: Drosophila kuntzei (assembly GCA_035042165.1). Lineage (NCBI taxonomy): Eukaryota > Metazoa > Arthropoda > Insecta > Diptera > Drosophilidae > Drosophila > Drosophila kuntzei. Next base: position 1,166,919 of record JAWNLU010000300.1, read on the forward strand.
CTCCTATTCCTATTCCTGTTCATACTCCTATTCCTATTCCTATTCCTACTCCTATTCCTATTTCTATTCCTATTTCAATTCCTATTCCTACTCCTATTCCTATTCCTACTCCTCTTCCTACTCCTATTCCTACTCCTATATTTAATTCGCTGGGATATTTGATTTAATTTCATGTCTTTTAAATATGTTAGAACTCTCAATTTGCCGCCTACATTTATTTATTCAACATTTATCAAAATTGTGACTAAAATATAATAATCGTAATAATTATATTGGATTATTGAGCTTCATTTTGATCTTGATCCTGATCTTGATCCTCATCGTCGCTTTGACTGAAAAGGAGTTGGGCAGCGAGTTCCTCGTTCTTATCACATGCCAGATAGACTTGGATGACGCTTTCCCGATCGAATCCCAATGCCATTAGACGCTCTATAGCTGCCTGCTCCTCCTGGCTCAATGTTTCCATATCCATTTCCGTTGGCAACAGCGGCACATTTAACATATTGATAAATTCCTGCTGATGACTCCGGATGGCTTCAAAGGTGCCCGGATCCGTTTCACTGAGATGTTGCAGGACCAATTCAAGTAGCTCGGGATTCTGTCGTATCATGTCACGCACATGGGCGAATCTTGGAGCTGTGGCCAAATATTGTAGTCTCTCTGCCGTTGCGCTGACTTCATTGCCAGGAGTTGGAACTGGAGTTGGAGTTGTAACTGGAGTTGGAGTTGCTGTCTGGGGAATCCCCGTGATTAGATACTCGATGGCACGCTCGGGATGATTAAAGCTGGCTCGCAAGGCGGCACGCACATTTTGCTCCTCGTATCCCATATTGATGAGATCCTGAACACGCTGCTCATCCGGTTGAATCGATGGAGCAACGATCTCCTGTTTTTCCAACTTCTCCTCCTTGGACTCCTCTTTATTCCGCTTGCTCATGAGCACTATAAACTTATTCTCCATGATATTGTAATTGCTGAGCAACTGATCATCCTGCATTATGCGTCCAGCATAAATCAATTGCACACTCTCCACATTCTGTGATATTTCCGGCAATTGCACCAATCGTTGCTTCAATTGCAACACATTTAAATTCTTCATCTCATCCCCATCCTCCAATTCCAGACTTATTGTCTTCTGATCCAACGTGCGTATCGATAGCTTCATTTCCAGTGTGTTTTTCATAGAGATTTACAGAGAACAGATGATGAGATCTCTGCTTAGAGTTACACAAATCATTCAAATGTTGCTCTATTCGAATTTTGACAATTAATACTAAGCAAATCACAATTTTACGGACAAATTAAATTAGGAACACAAGACGAATAAGGAAATTCAAATCAGGAAACCAAAATTAGGAAAAACTTAACCAGAAAAATAACTATATATTAGAAAACTATAATTAGTATCCATTTAATCAGTAATATTTAATTTAAAATTAACTAGACAACAATTTAATCAGATAAAATAATTAACAAGAACATTAGATTAGAATATATTAAATTTAACATTAATAGGAAACCCGAATTAGAAAAAAAGCATCGGAAAAATCTGTTTATTAAAAAAACAATGATTAGTATCCATTAAATCATTAATATTTAATTTAACATTAACCAGGAACAATTTAATCAAATAAAATAATAAGCAAAATAATTAGCAAGAATATTAGATTAAAATATATTTAATTTAACATTAATAGGAAACCAAAATTAGAAAAAAATGCATCGGAAAAATCTGTTCATTAAAAAAACGCTAATTAGTATCCATTAAAATCATTAATATTTAATTTAACATTAACCAGGAAACCCAAATTGGGAAGAATATTATCAGAAAAAAATTATTTATTAGAAAACTATAATTAGTATCCATTTAATCATTAATTAGGAAAAATGTCATCAGGAAATAAAACTATTGATCAGAAAACTAAAATTATATAAATTTTAATCAGATAAAATTAGCATAAATTAGGAGAAATTTTAAAATATTTAATCAAGATAAAAGAAAATTTAAAATTAAATCTTTTAAAATACTCTAAAAAAAGGAACCAGCCAAAAAAAACACACACAGTTAGTCAAGAAAGTTTTTTAACAGAAGCAGAAATTTACGTCATTTGTTGTTCTTAAAACAAGTTAAAAATTTTTAAGTATTTGTGATTTTATTTTCTTGACATTTATTCATTCTATTTATTTGGAAAACTGTAATTTTTAAGTGATATTTATTTTTACATAAATATTTGCATTATTTGTGGTTGTTATAACAAGTTAAAAAATAGAAAAATATTTTTTATTAAACTTGACTATTTTTTAAATATTTGTGATTTTATTTTCTTGACATTTAATCATACCATTTATTTGAAAACCTGTAATTTTGAAGTGATATATTTTAGTTAAGATATTTGAATCAAAAACTGTAAATAATATTTGGATATTGATATTTGAATTGCAGGAAAATCTGGCCAGACATTGTCGACAGCGATGACAGCGAAGTGGAAAATGAAATAGATGTGGACAAACTGCCGCCTCTGGAGGTGGCTGCGAATGAGAATCGCCTGCAGCACACATATTGTTTATGGTTCTCGAGGAAGGGGACGCAGAGAGCAGCCACCGATTATAGTAAATCGCTGCATGTGGTCGGCAGATGTGCGAGTGTCCAGCAATGGTGGTCCCTCTATTCCCATCTCATAAGGCCGACGGCGTTGAAGCCCTACAGGGAGTTGAGTCTCTTTAAACAGGGCATCAAGCCGATGTGGGAGGATCCGGCCAACAGTAAAGGCGGACAATGGTTAATACGTTTGCGTAAGAATAAAATTGAGCGTGCCTGGGAGAACGTTTGTATGGCCATGTTGGGTGAGCAATTTTTGGTTGGCGACGAAATCTGCGGCATTGTGCTGCAAACAAAGTATCCGGTAAGTCGAACAAATCTATCTCTATTTAAATCCCTCTCTTTGGAGCAACCTGAAAGTCTGAAAGCTAAACAATTCAAATGTGCCGCCATTGTCAGTGCTGCAAAACGCTGCAACATATCGATATCGATACGACTATCGATATTTGCAGTCGCTTGACACCTTTTATATTAATATTTTTCTATTGCTATTTTTATTGCTCGCCACATGTTGAAATATATATATTCGCTTACAGCTGCAGTTTATTAGTCGCATTAATTGCAAGTGCCGGTAAATCCATTCATAAAAAAAACTGTGCGCACGCCGTTCATTTACGAATTACGAATGAGCGTGTGAGACGCGTCGTGTTGAAATTAGGTTCCACAAACAAACCGAATGCTGCTCGTTGTTGTTCTTCTTGTTGTTGTACTATGTAGCGGCATTTGGGCGCTGACGTAACGCAAGTGCTTTATGGTATTATTTGGTACATTTTTGCACTCACTAGTATTTTTTTTGGAAGGCGTCGTGTCTGTCGCACGAAAAGTGAAAACAAGTAAAGTCGCAGAAGAAAACGCAGAAATAACTTGAAACTGTTACATTTTGCAACGGTCTGGTAATTGTGCAATAAACGCTTGGCACACAAAACTATAAAGAAAAAGTGAACGCATAAAAGAAATAAACTCTGCTAGACAGAAAAATGATGGCAATAACAAAACTGCCGCATATATGCGTCGCTGTGTCGCATGTGTGTGTGTGTGTGTGTGAGACGAGTCAGTGAAAGAGAGAGCGAGAAACTATCAACAAACGCGAAATACTACAAGCAAACGCAGTTGTAAATCGAGAGAGGCAAAGACAGAGAGAGAGAGAGAACGAAAAGTTGAGCGAATGCTCCAAAATTTTTAGTTGAGTTGGGAGCTGTAGCGCAAACGCACTCACAAATAAATTCCACATAGAAAACAATAGAGATATTCGGTCTGGTCTGCGCCGGAAGGCGAAGCGTGTTTCAGATTGACGAGAGCCAGCAACGCGTCGAGTGTGCTTTTTAGCGACGTGCGCGTAAAACAATAGGCGACAACTACAAAAACAAAATTAAAATACAACAAAAAAATTATCAAAACGTCAGCAGAACGAACGAAAGAAAGAAAGAGAGAGAGAGAGAGGGAGAACGAGAGTGAGTGAGTGAATGGTTATTTGCCACCCACAAAGCGAATGAATGTGTGAAGTGCCCGCCGACTAAATCACTCACACACACACTCATACAAGCACGCGCACGCACATACAAACAAACAAACAAACAAACAAACAAGCAGACGAAACATAGACACCAAACGAAAAAAAAGAAAAACAACAACGGAACGCAAAGAGAAAAACGCCCACCGCCTCCCCTCCTTGCTCCTTGACGCTCTCGCGCGTGTTACTGTTGCCACAAGCAACCATCACGTCACAGTCTCCGAAGCGGTTCGTGTTTCGAAGTAGTTGAAGAGGAGGAGGAAGCAGTAGAAGAAGCAGAAGAGAGCCGCCGTTTGGAGCCCTGCGCAGAAATCGATTTTTTGTTTTTGCCCATTGGGTCGTCGGTCGTCGGTCGTGTGTACGTGTGTTTCGCGTACCTCAACCGAAATTCGTTTTAAGCACAACACACGCATTGTGTGCAAATGTGGTAAATGAGAGCAAGTAAAGCAGATGCTAAACGCAAACCAATAACCAAATCTAAATCGAAAACGAAACCAAAACCAAAACCGAAATCCAATCGCATTGCACTTGCACTTGCTAATTCGTGTGAAAAGCTTCGATAAAGTGCAAACAACCGTTGATCAACAACATCCAAAACCGATACCGATTCCGATACCGATACACGCTGCTTGCTGCCCCGCCCACCACTCCTCGTGCGTTGAGTGAGTGAGTGAGTGTAATTGTGAATGTGTGTGCAAAGATCGGCAAGTGCATAACAAAACAGTCAATAAAACAAAATAAAAGCAAAGAAATTGAAATTTATGAAAACGCTGTGCTAACTAAAATCAAATCCCACGCATTGTTTAACACATATATAAAATAAAATAAAATAAAATAAAATATATTTCTTGTTGCTTTTGAAGCAATCGCCGTGAGTCATTATTTAACGTTGTTGCTGCTCTCAGCACTTGACTTGCTGCCTGGCATTGAGGAGCTCGTGCTTGGTGTGTGTCTTAGTGTTGGTGTTGCTTTTGGTGCTCTCTCATTGCGGCTCTCTTGAGCGCAAAACAAGAAAAAAGCAAAACGAAAGAAATAAGAAAAAAAATATACCGACTGCCAAAGAAATATACATATATATATGCAACAAAATAAAAAAGTGAGGTGCGTGCAGCAAACATAACAACAGAAAGAAGAATCTGAGAATTGCGAATTTGTAAGCTGAGCAACAAACAAACAACAACAACAAAAGGCAGAAGTGAAGTGAATTGAAGTGCGATACGTATTTATTTAGGCCACGCTGCATGCGAAAAACCATTTAGCGGTCACACAAATCTACGGAAAATCAATAGTCACTTTGTAAGGCAGCAGCAGTCAAAAAAAAAGAAAAAAGATAAAACAAAAAAAACAACTGTGACGGCAAATCGTGCAAACAAGTTGAGCAACAAAACGCTGCAAAAGTTGACAGTTAACTGCTAACAAAATTACCAACAACAACAACAACAACAAAAACCTCGACAACAAAAGCTTACGTAAAAAAAAGCTCGCGTTAAATGCAACTGTAAATTGCAGCTTCAACTCATAAATCAACGAGAAGGAGAAGGAGAAGAAGGGAAGAGAACACAACTCAACTTTAACTCCAAAATCAACGAAAGAAAGGAGAAAGAAAGCAAGAAATTGATCGAGTGAAAAAATATAGAAAATGACGAAAGACAGATTAGCCGCATTGCATGCCGCCCAGTCGGACGATGAGGAGTCGGAGGATGTGGCGGTCAATGTTGATGGCCATGATTCGTATATGGATGATTTCTTTGCCCAGGTTGAGGAGATACGTGGCATGATTGACAAGGTGCAGGATAATGTTGAAGAGGTGAAAAAGAAGCATTCGGCCATATTGTCGGCACCACAATCCGATGAGAAGACCAAACAAGAGCTGGAGGATCTGATGGCCGATATCAAGAAGAATGCGAATCGTGTGCGTGGCAAACTCAAGGGTATCGAACAGAATATCGAACAGGAGGAGCAACAAAATAAATCATCGGCCGATTTGCGTATACGTAAAACGCAACATTCAACATTGTCGCGTAAATTTGTCGAAGTGATGACCGAATATAATCGCACTCAAACCGATTATCGAGAGCGCTGCAAGGGGAGAATACAGCGACAATTGGAGATCACGGGTCGGGCGACGACCAGCGAGGAATTGGAGGATATGTTGGAGCAAGGCAATCCCGCCGTATTCACCCAGGGCATCATCATGGAAACGCAGCAGGCGAAACAAACATTGGCGGACATTGAGGCGCGACATGCGGATATTATGAAATTGGAGACATCGATCAAGGAACTCCACGATATGTTTATGGATATGGCGATGTTGGTGGAGTCACAGGGTGAAATGATCGATCGCATTGAGTATCATGTGGAGCATGCTATGGATTATGTGCAGACAGCAACTCAGGATACCAAAAAGGCGCTCAAATATCAAAGTAAAGCGCGACGAAAGAAGATCATGATACTGATATGCTTGACTGTGTTGGGTATCATAGCTGCTGCATATTTAAGCAGTTTTGTGATGTAATTTCCATTTGCAATTACTTAAACTACACACAAATATATACACACATACATATAACACTCATACACACACACCACACACACACACACGATGTCTACCCACCCAGCAATATTTCGATCAAATATGTAATACCCTATAAAAAAAAAGAAAACGAAGTACACCTTGCCAGTGAACTACACTACACTACACTACACTACACTACACACACTTGATAATATAGGCTCTATAATTAACAAGAATATATATAAACATGCATATTAAAGTTAGTCAAGTAATTGTTTAAAATTAAGCAAACATATTTGCACATTTTTGTGCTTTGTCAAAACAATTACTTGACCAACTGTATACATTATATAGGCTCTATAATTAACAAGAATATATATAAACATAAACAGTTCGTCAAGTAATTTGTTATTTTCCAAACTAAATCAATTTTCTTTAATAATTTAAATAAAAAAATAAGTAAACTAATTTGCACATTTTTGTGCTTTGTCAAAACAATTACTTGACCCACTGTTTATATTATATAGCTAATTTATACAAGATTAGTTTAGAAAAAACCTTGAGAGTCTAGCGGCAAAAAAAACGTGCGCATATTTGTTGTTATTATTATCCTGGGCAGGATACAGTCGTTGGCATAAATATTTGGACAAAACAAAAAATACATTTTGGTATCAATGGAAATGTCATTTAAATTCCATTTGAATGATGCAAAACTTTTGCTTAAAAATCGACTTTGTCAAAATATTTATGCCGTTGACTGTATGCTTATCCTAAAGCTCAACTAACACACACACACACACACAAACAGACACACACACAGACAATTAAAAGGCTTAAAAATTGTTGTAATTAGCCACAGCCACAAATAACATAAAATAATAGAACAAAGTATAAAGCAATTATATATCGTCTTCTATATATGTATGATCAAAACAAATTGCTAGATATATAGTACAATATACATATATATATATATAAAATTAACAACAAAAAGTAATTGCAAAAGTAATTGCAAAACTTTAATGATTATTGTTATAATGCGAAGCAGAAACTTGAAAATAGAAGAAAGAAGAAAGAGAAAATGAGAAAAACACACAAACAAAAATGTTAATTTGTAGTTTTTGCTTTGTCACTTCTTCTACAATTCTTCTTCTTCTGCCACTTTCTTTCCTTCCTTCTTTCTTTCTTTGTTTGTTGCATTTAAATTTGATTTTTGATTTTCAACTCAATCTATAAAAATATTTATATTTATTAATCTTCACACAACAACAAAAATCTCACAGATAACTTAAAAAAATCTCTCAGCAAAAATGCGAATGCTTAAAAAGTCTAGTTAACTTCTTGAATATATATATATATATATATATATACATAATTATTAAATGATATATAGCTTATATAATAATAATTATAGTGACTATTTACTATATATACATGCATACATACATATTTACCCGAATCGTGTTCATAGTATTTTTATTGAATGCACATTACAACAAACTTTAATGAAATATTCAAAATAAATAATATGATTAATAAATAGAGTCTCAAATTAATCGCTAAACTTTAAATTGAAAGTCGTTTATTCAGTTTGTTAAATGTTCAACATTTATCTTCGAGTGAGAAACAAGTTTTTATTTATTTCCTTTTCAACAAAAGTTGCAAAATTGTTTTTGTTTAGCTTTTTTTTTTGCAAAAAATAGTTACCTCATACACACACACACACATATAGACAAACTCACTCACTCACAAACTCACTCAAACACTCACTCAAAAACTCACTCACACACTCTTATATTAACCTACTTATTTATTTTATTTCTTCTTTTTTTTCGCTTTCAATCTCAATTTCATCTCTGACTAACAACCGCCAACAACAACAACAACAACAACAATCAAAACCACCAAATTGGATTAATTTTATTTTTAATTTATTTCCAACGCATGTTTAATTTATTTCGTGATTTGTTTTAATATTGTTATAATTTTTAGTATCAAAGCCACCAAGTAGCATGCGTACTTAAAATATAAAGTAAACTATATAATTATAGACAACAAATATAAAATGCATAACTAACTAATTAACTAACAACAACAACAAATAGCACACTAAATTAATTTAAAATGTCGAGAAATGCTTTCGCTTAAGTAGGAATTGCACCTGTAAGCACAACAACAACAACAACAACTAAAACAACAACAACAACTAAAACAACAACCACAACTTAAACAACAACGCGAAAAAAAAGAGTTGAAAATAATTTCTAGCTGCACGTTTGAAACATGCAACAAATCGCACGCATACAACTGCAATTTGCACACACACACACACACACAGCACGGCAACACTGCAAACAACAACAACAATAACAAAGAGAAGAACGAGAACAACAACAACAACATAAGCTGAACTTCGTATTATGGCAGTTAATCAAACTGCGTTTTGTCAATTCTTTTTTGACCGCATTCAATGTGCTTTTGAGTCACGCCCACTGCCCACAACAACAACAACAACAGCAACAACAACAACAACAACGAGAGAAAACGCGAACAAAAAAACGTGATAAATATTCAAAAGTGAACGAAAATGCGAACGATTCCAGCTTACGAAATCTCCTTAATTTCGCCTCTTCAGTTGCAGCTGCCAAAACGTCATTCCCACATTTAAGGTGAGTAATATTCTATTTATTTGTATATTTATTATTATTCGAATTCGAGTTCGAATTCCATTCACATTATTCACACTGTTTGTTGGCTGTACATTTTTCGGACCCCAGTCGGAAAAAATCGCGTCTCAAGTCTCATGAATGATATTCCTTTGTTTCCGGAAATTTGTCGCCTTGAATTGAATTGCGTTTAATGCGCATTTAATGCCTACATTCAGAATTATCATTAATAGATTCATTGGGGTTTCATCTGAAATTGTATGTCAATTGTTTTATGAGTGCCGATTGAATGAGTTAATTGAGTTTGTAATTGAATTGAAAGTTAGCTGGAATTGAACTCAACAATTGTTAATGGGAGAAAACAATGAGTTAATAATATAATAATATCATTAAGTATAATATGGGAGCATGCTGAAATTAATTCAGTTTAACCTCATATATATAGTTTTTAATTAATTTCAACTCTCTTCTCATAACTATTATTAAAATATATCCTATAAAAGACAGATATTATGCGATTTAATTAAGTCAGAAAGAAACGTTTAAAATATTTTGAAAAGATATTCTTATTGAAAGTTAGCTGGAATTGAACTCAACAATTTTAATGGGAGAAAACAATGAGATAATAATGTGATTAAATATAATATGAGAGCATGCTGAATATTAACAAATCAATTCAGTTAAATCTCATTTCTTATAACTCATATTAAAATATACCCTATAAAAAACAGATATAAACATTAATATGCGATGTATTGAGTCGGAAAAAAACATTTAAAATATTTTAAAAATATATTCTATTATACTTTTCACCAATTAATTTATTTTTTACCTGCAAATTCTATAAAAACGATTTACAAGCTCATTTATAAAGCTAACGACTTGAACTTTGACATTTGGTTAGTTTACTGGGATGTTTAACTGAGCTAAAAATTTCAATATAATGAGATTTAATAGCGAAAAGTTAAGTTATTCAAGTAATTAGTTTGTGGAATGTGGAGTACATAAAGATATGAATGTACACTGAAACAAACGGTTTTTACATTAAGAATATTTAAAAAAAAATAAATTGTATTTTTTGAAATGAGATCTTTATTTAAATCTTACAATAAAGATATTATATCTTATTTTATTTTTTTAGGTTGTACAAAATTAGTTATTTTGAGTATAGGGTATATTAAAGTCGAATATTTTAGGCTTTTGTGTAACTTTTTTGTAGTATTATGAATGTAGTCAAGTTAATGATTCAATTAACTTGTAATTTGCTAAATACAGGGTATGTCATAGTCGAGTACACTTGAGTTGTCATCATATGTATGTGTAGTATAGTTTCTCTCATTCATCCCACACTCGGAACAACATGTACATTTCATTTATCTTTCGGTAGGTATGATCTCATATTATATCGACTCATTGCGGTTGGGATCTTTGTTCGGGAGTTTGAATAACAACTGACGTTCATTAGATATTTATGGATCTTTCAACATTTGTGTTGAAGTCATCATCTTTTGAAATACCCAGAGTAAATAATAATTTTTACTGGAGTCTAAACAAATACACTCTCATATTTGCGTGTTTTGAATTGAAGAAATATTAATTCCTATATATTTAAGTATAGTTTTATTTCACGTATCATTTGGTTTCAACTTCCTGTCAACGCAAGCTAAATAAACTGACCCTAATGTCAGTTAAACATGCACCGCCCCCATTATTTATTCTAACATAGAACACGATTATTATTTCCAACGTTGAGTCATCGTCATCAATTCCCAGTGAAAACTGCCCATCAAAATAAATAAAAGCCAAGCGATAAATGGATAGTAAACTATTTACATACTCTGTTAATTTGTTATTAAAAGCTTATTGTTAAAATAAAATTGTTCGTCCGTTGCATGAATCATGTGATAAAAGAACAAGAACAACAAAATACTGATAAGATTTTTAGCATTCACTCGCTAATAGAGAATACTTCAAGTGCGACTACACTGAGAGAAAAAAGGACGTACTAAAATTCAATTAGAATTAACTTGAATTAAGTAAACTTACGATACTTACAAATAATACTTGATATAAGTACGAAATGCAATAAAATTGTCTTGATATAGGAATAATGATATAGAAATAATGAATCTTGAATCAAGTAACACTCTAAAATTACTAGAAATGAGTTCGCAAAGTCTTTATATAAGTTAGGGACTCAGTTTCGACTCACAGATCAAGTCTGTAATATCTTAAATCAAGTACTTTAATGCTTATATCTTTTTAGCGTTCGTTTGCTTAGAATTCCCAAATGGTTCTCGTTTTTCTGACTTTATTTAACAGATTAATTTCCGTAGTCTGTATTCACTTATTTTCATACTAACTAAAATAAACTCAGGAACATTTTATACATACAAATTTTATATAGACTATACTTGATTTTTCTCTCTGTGTATGCATTCTAAAATAATTGTATTTATTATCAAGCGAGCGAGAGAGAGAATGAGAGAGTGTCAATAGAGATTAGTTTAATTTCTTCTTCTTCCATTTCAACAACAATAAATTGTTGAAGTTTTTATTTTTGCACCTAACTTTGGTCTCTCTTTCTCTCTCTCTCTATCTATGTCTCCCTCTCTATTTTGCTATCTTTCAATGTGTTCGCTCACATATCTTTTTCATGTTCTGCCTTGTTGCATTTATTCCAACACTTTGTTTGCTTTTGTATACCCTATAATCTATACCCTGACTCTCACGATTATTGATTTTTGGAAAGGTTTTTTATTTATATTTTCTTTATCAAGATATTTTTCTATATTTATTTACTATCTAAAAAATAATATTATGAAATTAAGCATACAAATTAATAAAAGAATTTGTTATATAAATAAATTAATATATTTAAAGCTATAACAATAGAGATTTAAATATAGATCGAGAAGTACATTAATTTAAAATGAAATTCTTGGCGTAAGATTATGAAATATATTTGAGCAACTCCCTCTGTCTAGCTGTTTATAGGGTATATCTATTTGTGGGATTCTTGTCTATTCGCATTTGTTGTTTTAAGCCAGCAACACTTGAGTTTGTTGCCTGCAGATTCACGGGGCAGACAGGTCGTTTGCAGTGTTGCCAATTTAGCTATTTCCCCGCTAGATCTAGCGGCTTGCAATTGGCAAATGCGGGATAAATTGTATAATAGCGGCTAGCGGGAATTATAGCTATTTTCCAAGCAACTGGCAATTTAATGAATATTTATGCTTTACTTTGTAGTATTTTTTCATTTGAATGACAAAATAACATCGATAAGCCAAAAGTGCATTACATATTTTTTTTATCGTTCTTAACTATAAAATCAATTAAATCGAGTTTAATAATATCACTAACAATTTATGAATCGATCACGAATATAAGGTGAATACGACGAACTTGATTAGTTCTCAAAAATACTTGATTAAAATAATAAACATATCGTTTCACTTTTCTAGCGGTTATTTTTTAGCTACTAACAAAGTTTTCTGGCTATTCTTTAGCTTTTTTCAAAGGCTAGATTAGCTTTTTAATGAACCAAAGAGTTGGCAACACTGGTCGTTTGCCTCCCCCCTCTCTCTCTTTCTCACCTGCCCCTGCCCCTATTTGCGGCAACTCGTCATGAAATCAATTTATGTATGTATTTAGCTTTTGTATTGTATGTTTACACATCTTTTTTTCTATTACATTGCCGTTCGCTTGTTGGCCAAGACCAAGACCAACATGGCCAACGCTTTTTTGCCATTTCACTAGGCGTGTTCTCTCTCTCCCTCCCCTCTCTCTCTCTCTCTTTAACCCTTGCCCTTCTCTGTCTGTCTGGACATTTCTATTTGTACTTCTATATTCCCACTTTATTTATTTCTTTCTCTCTTTTGACTGATGAGTCATGAACTCTGTTAACTTCAAGTGCTATTTGGCTATTTAGATCGGCGCCTTTTTTCCTATCTTGTCATTGTCATTGAATGTGAATGTGAATGCATTCAATTGATTCAATTTTTGTTGCAAAAATAACTCACACTCAATTTATTTTACTTCTTTTTTTTGGGTAGTTTATAGAGAAGACCAATAAACAACTTTTTGGAAAAGTTTTACTTGATCAAATCAAAAGAATGTCTTTGAATTGAATATTTCATCTATTTTAATCTTTAGTTTTTCATGTATTCGTATTTATCTAAAAAATCGCAGTTTTTAATATAATAAAAACATTTTTAGACCAATATTTTAAGACTAAGAATTATAATTTTAAAAATCGCAGCTTTTTATATAAGAATAAAAATCATAAAATGTTAGGAAAATATGAATATGTCATATTTTATTTAAAATCAATTGTGTTCCCGTTTCTTCCCCAGCCAAGGAAAATCATATTAAAGGAATATTTATAAAATACACCAAACCAGAAAAAGTTTATATAAAAATAAAACAACCAAAAACATTATTAAAATTTTAAAATTTTTTTAATTGTATTTGTTTTTTTGAGTATTTAAAAACATTTATTCCTTTACATATATTTGTGAAAGAATTATATAAGTATTTCTGATATTATTAATAAGAACTTGATCTTATTAGAAATGTACTTAAAATCAAGTTGTGCTTTCGAGCTTCAAGAATTTTAGACCAATATTCTTTAAATATTGATTTTAGAACCTTATTTTTTATCAGTGTAATCTGAATATTAAAAGAATCGAGCAAAAGTTTCAGCTAGAATTGCAAATGTTTTATTTCTTTCAATATTTTGTTTTTCGGCATAACTGAACAATTAATCAACTTCTGTAGATTTCCTGTATATATTTATTTTTGGCCAGGCCGAAACTCAATTTATGCCAACTTGTATACCTCTTCTTCTTCCTCTTCCTTTCCTATGTGTATCGATTTTTTTGGTAAACAATTTTGTTAATTGAAAACAAATTTTGAGAGCTCGAGGACGTGGAGAAATGTACACGACCCATGGGTCCAATCGATGTGACCAAACATTGTACATATGTACCATACAAACATATGTACCATACACACAAATGTACCATACAGGTAAAGGGGGGAGAGGGGCGGAGATAGAAGGAGGGGAGGGGGTTTTTGTGTGCGTCGTATGCCTAAAAAAAAGGGCCAAGTTTGCAAAACTATTTAATTGCCTATGTGGAAAGAATAACAAGGCTTTAGTTAAGCAATCTTTTTGTATACCCTGTGCTCTTAGAGGGAGATAACCGGGTATGATAAACTTGTAGATGCAGAAAAGGATAGTCCAAAAAATTAAATATATCTTGTATTCATTTTTAAATTGCCAGAATACCATTTTAGAAATTTATTTTTTTGAAAAAAGAATTTCTTGTAATTAATCCGATAGTTTTCAAAAGTGTCAATACACTTTATACTATATATACTATATATATTTATCTAACAAACATCCTTATAATCTAACTTATTTTCAATAAATTGAATTGAATAATTTTTGAAATGTAATTTTTGAAAATTAAATAATATCATTATTGAAAAATGAATTTCTTATAATCTATTCGACACTTTTTAAAAGTGTGTGTTTTTTCCAGTATATTAATATCTAACAAAAATCCTCATAATCTAACTAATTTTCAATAAATTAGGATTTGAAATAAAATTTATGATGAAGTTTTTTTGTGGTGCCTGCATATGTTTTATCAAATTTCCACTAAATTATAGTTTAAATAAAATAGTTGTGGTTGAATAACAAATTGTCAGATGATGAAATATTTTTGTGGTTGATAAAACCAGATTTAATTTCGTTTATTTATTATTAAATAATGTTGATGACAATTTGTCGCATTTTATTATGTGTTTAAAAAAATAATTATTTAAAAAGCTGAGAACTAGGCGATAAAATATTGTTTGTATTTTAAAGCACAGATCTAATTTATTACAAGCTAAATATACAAGTTTTTAAAAATATAATTAATTTTTATTGAAAGTAGAGAAACCTTTGACCTTTTCATTTGAATAAACACAATTCCTAAACTCAAGATTCTATCGTTTCCCAACTGAGTAGTGAAATTGGGTCTACTTTTTACACAATATTATAACGTGGCTAACACACACACATACATACGAACAATACCAACACATCTTGACCCTTTTTATATTTTATTTGGTAGCTTCGTTTTTTGTGGGTCGTCAGTTCAGTTCATTCGCCCAAACAGGAACCTTGGGAGGCCCTACCACCTACCCCCTAGGTATATGTGTATTTAATGTTGTTGCAACAACAACAACAACAAATAATAATAATAATAATATAAACCGTAACTGAACTGTTAACGAGCAGCATATTTAAAATAGCAACGAGGCCCAGCCCAGAAAGGCAATTTCAACGCATCGTTTTAAAGTTTTGGCCCAAAGTTTGTGTAGATTTTTCAACATTTATTTATTTTTTTTTTTGGTAACAAGGTTTCAGGTAGGGTGTTTATTTTTGTTGTTTTTCTGTACTGATTTCGTTGAGGCTCAGCGAGGCGAGCAAAGAAAATTTTCTACCATTTATTTAATCGACATTTTTTCACAAACTACAATTTGCTTTCTTTATTGTTTGGCAAAGGTAAAGGGAATCAAAAATGAAGTTAAAGTTTATGACAAGTTAAATTTTAAGAATCGAGATACTAGAAACTTTTACGGGTTTTGACAGTCGAAATCTTATGTATCTTTATATTAATGACACTCAAAATCATATGTATCTTTTTATTAGTCAAATTTTATTAAGGAAAACTTTTTCTTACAAATTTTGATTAAGATTGGATCACTATATCATTAAAAATAAAGTCAAACCTAAAACTAAAATATCTCAGCCGTCTCTCAATCGATTTCAATGATAAATATTTCATATGACTGATTGAGAAAAGTGACAAATTTTGCTAGAATCTTTAAGTTAAAAATATGTTTTATAAAAAAAAACTGATCGAAATATACTTTTTTTAATTATAACAAATTTTATAGTTGGAAAATTAAGGATTCGAATTTAAAAGTGTGTATAAAAGACACGTATGTTGATATATTTAAAATGTTTAAGAAAAGTTTTTTTAAAATCGCTTGTGACATTCTCGAGAAATTATAAAAAAAATGTAAATTCAGCTCTGAAAAATAGGAAGAATAAGAGTTACCATATTCAAAATTATTAAGTGTGTTTTTCTTCTCATCTATATGAAAAATTATGCATTTTCCTTGTCTACTGTAATTGACAACTTTAATAATTGTTCTTAAAATAATAAAGGAAAAACTTTAGATTCGATTAGTAGCTTTTTTTGTTATTTTTGTTGCCTTGACGCTTTAATTAAAGCGACTAAAACGGCTTCCCAAAGGTTGCACAAATTAAATTGCAAGCTCATTTGCATCTCGCTCGCAGTTGGCGTTGTGTAAACTTGGCCCAGAGAGCAACCGCAGTTACAGTTACAGTTACATTTACAGTTACAGTTGGCAGCAACAGCGCAATCAACGAAAAAGCGCTGACTAATTACAGTTGATGTGGGAAGGGAAATGGGAAAAGCCACAGCAGATGTGACCCAAAAAGACCTAAAAGACCTAACCCAAAAATTGTGTGGCAAACTCATTTTGATGAAGGTGAAGTACTAAAGAGAAATCCTTAGAAATCCTTCTGGACACGAAAGCAACAGTCTTTTGTTTTAAGGCAACAGGCAACAAAAGAAGACAAGGCATAAATCACATTTACCATATGTAAATGGAAATATTTAATATAAATACGAGACAAGCATTTCTTACATTGGCTTGGAGAAAAATTGCTATGAACTCTTGAATTTGCAAAAGAAAAATTGCCCACTATTTACGAAATAAAAGGAAGCAGAGTTGCCAGATATTTTGACTCAATAAGGTAATTTGTAAGTTGAGAGTTGCCACCTAATTTTAGTAAAGAGTTAAGTTGGTTGCGTCTCAACAATTCACAAAATGAGTCAGAATAATATGCTGTTTAATTCGATAGGAAATATTGATAACATTTTTAATTTTATTTAAAAGATTGTATTTTAATTCTTCTCCACATGAAATGTGATTGCTCTATAGCCATTATTCAATTACCTAGAAATGCAGCTAAGAGCATTTCTAATTCACAACTGCTTTCGTTCTCTATCACTTTACAGTTTATCCTTCTCTCTTCCGTTTCCTCCATCCTGTTTTCCTCTCTTCGTTCTCCCCACGCTTCCTTACACTTTACTCGTTACAGTGTTGTCAACTCTTCAGGGCCTAAAGAAAGCTAAATAAATATTTAAAAATATCTTTAAAAAGCTAGGCAATCTGCAAACAAGTCAGATAAAAAGCTATTATAGTGTTTTTATTTACGGTTTTTATGCCCAGCATCCTTTGAAAATAGACAATTGTATGAAACAGGCATAAGGAGTCAGCTATAATAATAATAAAAGAAATAAGCATTTTTTTTAGTGTTAACAACCATATACAATAGTAATTTAGTAATAATAATTGTAAATATTTTAAAATTCAATAATAGCTAGAATTCCCACCAGCCGCCAATTCACAATTACTCCAGATCTGGCGGGAAAAAGCTGAGCTGACAACCGTGTTGTGTAGCGTGTTGAGCACAGTTCAGTTTTTATTTTTATTTGCTTCTCTTTTTTGCTGTTTCTGCTTCTTTCACTCTGTAACTCGTCAGTTTGCGATGCTGCGGTTGCCATGGAAAAACTGTTAGTTTGGTTACATCTTGTTGTTGTCAGTTGTTGTTCTTGTTGTTGCTTTGGCTTTGGCTTTTATTGTTTCGTCAGACAGTTGCACTTTTATCACTCAAAGCGAAATGAAATTGCCAAAAGTGTATTTCATTTTTGAAATTTATTAAAATGCAAGTGCAGCTGAGAAAAAAGGGAGAAACGAATGCGGTTTTTAGTGTTGTATAACGAAGGATTGTTGTATGCATATAGAATGCAGACTTATTAGGGGTGTTGATATTTTTAAGAATGTAATATTTCGATTTGAAAAAAGTATTTAATATTATTAATAAACATTTATTGTTTACGTGATATTTTGGAAAATATCGATAAAATAAATATCTAGGTGCGGCTTTAAATTAGTCGTGCTTACACTTCAATTATTTGTTTTTCCACTGGATTTTACCATGGTGAAATTATAAAAAAAGGTGAAGTATTTACTCACAAATGCCTTCTTTTTGGGACCTTTTCATTATAAACATATATATTTAGTTTTTTAATTTTTTAAAAAGGTAACATCATAAATAGAATATCTCTCAAAAATGATTGCATTTTTTAAATTGGTATATCGAACTAATATTCGAACAGGGTATTTCCAAGTTGAGCACTTTTCACTTTGCACTCTGCGAAATCCTTTCGCTAGGATTGCATAATATAATAATAATTCAACAGCTTTTATCGCATTTCCCTTTTGTGCATGACATTCCTCTTTCATTCACACTTTACATCCGTGTTGAACAACGACGGAATTTTGCAACACTGTGATTAATTAAAAAATCCTTGGATTCTCGCGCTATTTTAAGCTTTTCAATTTTCTTTTACTCTCTTCATAATTGTGCCAACTAGTGCATATATTAATTATATCCTGATAATCTGATATGATATGAAAATATTCCCACAAAGGTCTCATTAATTATACAACGGCAACAATAAGAAGATGAAAAAGGAGGAAGAATATAAAAAAAAAATACCCAGCAGCATTTTATTTACAACAAACTCATAATTCTGCTTTTATGCAAAAGTTTTTATTTTTTATTTTTGTAAAATTGTATTTTGTTGTAGTTGTTATTGTTGTTGGTTCCTGGGTTGCCTGTTGTCTTTTCGCAGTTGGGTCCCAATTTGTCCAGTGCGTTTCCTGAGGGCGTTTATATGGGCGTGGTAATGCCAGCCTGACTGTCGACTTCCTTCCTTCCTTTTTTTTTTTATTCCGGTCTCTGACTGCCATTTTTATGCAGTAAATAAAACTTAAACAGCCACGACAATAATAACATTTTTATTACATACATACATATATATAAATATATATAAGTAGATGTGTGTGTGTGTGTGTGTGTGTGAAGGACCGCCAACTGTCGCTGATTGAACGAAACGTCACTGTGGCTGACATCATATTTATTTTATTTTATTTCATTTTATTGTTGTTCAACACTAGCAACTCGCCAACTCGGCCACATTTGCCAAATCAATGGGCAAACATAAAAGTTTTCTTGTAAAATTCATTCACAAGCTAACAGCAGAAAGGGCTTCAAATGTGTGTGTGTGTAAGTGAGAAGTATCCCTGCAGTACGTATGGTGTCAAGGCATCAATCACTCAGTTAAAGACCCGTGATGTATCACTAGTATCAAAAAGCAAAGGTATAATTATAAAAATAAAAATTGTTAGTTTATGCAATTGAAATGAAAATTCCACTGTCGTCTGTACTGATATCTATTACCCATCACCGATTCTCTAGCTTTTCTCCGGTCATTCGTACTGCAGGGAGCGTGCCTGCGTCGACGGCGACGTTGACGTTGACGCTGTCGTCGTCGTCTCGGTCACAATGTCAAACATGGGCACTGTACACAGAGCAACACAATAAAAGGATGGTTGAATCCGCACAACACGCACACCAAGCCACATTTAAACACGCACACAAACACACACACACACACACATACATGTAAGCAAAATGGAGTCGACATGCGCCTATCCAACGATTCAAGCATGAACCTGCGCCTGCCCCACTACCACCCACTTCGACCCCCCGCCCACAAACAACAACTAATCCATTTCGCTTGCTATTTTTAACATGCGCAACAGCAACAACAACAACAAGCGCAAATCAAAAGCTGAACACACACGCACACACACACGCATAGGCCTCTCTTTTGGCTTTGGGCTACAATTTTTGGTACTCAACGCACTGAGCGCATGGCACCCAATATTCATATATATATATATGGTGTAAGCTTTTGGCTCTCTTACGCATTGCTCTCTCTTACTGGCGCTCTCTGTCTCTCTCTCAGTTGCTAAGCTCTTTTGGCTGTTTTTTTTTTTTGAATTGTCATTGCTGCGCACCGTGATTCATTCATTTACAACTGCGATAAAACATTATTTTGGAAATCCCTAATGCATATAAATTTAATTTGTTATCTGTTATCACTTGCAGAACAGTCATTGATATAAATGTATGTACATACAGATTTGTACTATAAATATATACAAAGTGCTATAAATATGTATAGCGCTTACTTGCAAATTGGTATGTTTGCAAATTGTAACCACTGTGCCGCTGTTGTTGTTGCTGTTTTACGTTACGTTATTTTGCCTGTGGTTGTTTCCGAGTGTTTGTACATATATATTTTGTGTGCCACTGTGTTAATTTTCACACACAGTATACACACATACTTGAAATGGAGACAAGCAACCAACAAAAAAAAAAAAAAAAAAAAAGAAAGACACACACCACAGAATAACAACTTCTGTTGTTCAGCAACGTTCTCAAAGGTCCTCTTGCTCCTCTTCCTTCTTCTTCCTCCCTCCTTTGTGTGTTTGGTTGGCGTTCCTTTTGCCACTGACTTCCTGTCATGTAGCGTGCGAGTTTTTGCCTATGTGTTTGTATTTTGGTTACAGTTTTGTTTTTTTCCACTCAATACCCTCTAGTACGGCTCACTGCTGAGAAATTACCTGATTTAATTTTCGACACCATCTGCATTACTAATCACCAGTGAGTTCTTCAACATCCACAACATACCAGTAAGCAGTGAATTATTTTCCTTGGTGAATTCACTGCTTACTGTTGCATTACTTTCGTTACGAAATTGCATTACCAATCGTTGGTGAATTCACTGGTGAATTCACAGCTTAGTTTTGCATGGTGAAATCACCAACAACATTTTTCGACTTCCACCTGCAGTACTGAAGGGCAATTTGTCTTTTTTCCACTAAATACATGCAAGCATATATATGTATGTGTGTGTATTCACACACTTACAAATATGCGGTTCATATGCTTTTGTTTAGCCATTTTTACTGCTTTGGCGGTTCTTTTCATGTGCATGTGCATATGTACTTATGTATGTATGTGAGTGTATGTGTGAGTTTAATTGCTGTGCTTAAAAGTAGGCTACAAATTTTCAGCAGCAATTTGACAGCCTTAATAATACCCCAAAATGCCACAAAATGCTATTTATAATCCTTAACAAC
Organism: Drosophila kuntzei; assembly: GCA_035042165.1. Taxonomy (NCBI): domain Eukaryota; kingdom Metazoa; phylum Arthropoda; class Insecta; order Diptera; family Drosophilidae; genus Drosophila; species Drosophila kuntzei. Next base: position 1,188,359 of record JAWNLU010000300.1, read on the forward strand.
CCAAAAGCAACACAAAAACATGCTCCAAAATATTCAAAGAAATATTTGATGAAATTTAAAATTTATTCAATTAAATTAAAAGCAGTTTTAAATTGATTAAAAATGCTTAAATTACAGAATTCATTTTTATTAAAAAAATTGATCAAAATGTAATGAAATTTGAAATTTATTCAATCAAATTAAATGCAGTTTTAAATTGATTGAAAATGCATAAATTACGGTTTAAATGAATTAATTTGTAGTACAAAAATTGACTAAAATTTAATGAAATTTGAAATAAATTTATGACAGACAATTTTGGTAACTCTGAAAAATTAAGAAACGCGATTAAATTATATAAAATTGAATTTTAAAATTAATATGATAGACATAAAAAGATTTTTGAACTAATTTAGGGGTAATTGAAAGATGCCATAAATTATTAGTTTCGTTGAAATTTGTGCAAAAAATGAAATCTCTGACATTCTGAGAACTCGAATTGTCATCACAATCATAAGGGATTTGTGGAACACACCTGTTAATTAGCCTTTTTTTCCATTCCCTCTCATTTGTGGCTAATCAGTTTCGAACTGTCCAACAATTGGTAAAGATTTTAGCCAAATTCGGCTACAATCGCATTATCTATTGGGCCTAATGATATCAGAGGGCGTTTTGGAGGCGTGGCATAATTTCTTCTTCTTTATTTTGCCGCTAGCTGCAGAAGTAGAAAATAAAATAATACTATCTCTTATCGCCACTAGCATATCATTTAATTTACACATTATTTGTCACACAGTGAGTGCAAAAGAGAAAGAGAGGGAAGGAGAGAGAGAGAAGAGGTGAGGTGGGAATAATCTGTGGCCGCTGGCAAAAAGAAAATGTGCTATTAATTAGTTTTTCCGATGCTGTCCAAAAGAGGCCCGTAAAACCAACAAAAGCGCACAAAACTTTGTCGCTGCAAGACAGAAAGAGATGGAGAGAGAGAGAGAGAGAGAGAGAGAGGAGATAGAAAAAATGAGAGAGAGACAGTTGCATAGTGGGGAAAAACTCGCTAAATGAGCTTATATTAGTTAATATCTTCGAAAATAGCAGAGAAATCGTTTTGTTTTTTTGCTCAGTGTTTTAGAAAATCGTAAAATTGTTACTATATAAATGAATTTTTAATTTTTTTTAAATCATGCAATTTTTTTTAAATTTGTTTAGTTTGAATTTATTTATTTATTTTTCTACGTCTGTGTTTTTTGTAAATCATAGATCAATTTGATTTCTTTTTTAATTTGAGTTTATTTTCTAAATTTTTTGATTTATTTTTTAACGTCTTTATTTCCGGAATACACAAAATAAACATGTAAGAAACCATTTTTTTAGTTTCAACCTTAACAAAACCCATTTTTAATATAATAATAAACATATTCAAATCATATACATATATTCAAATCATTTTGCAACACTTATTTTATGAATATGTGTTAAGTCAATAAGATTTGAAAATTTTAATTAATAGCTGCGGATTTGGTGGTTTTGTCCCACTGTGAGGGAGCAGGCAAAAAAAAGAACATTTTCCCACATATTTTAGTGTCGTTTTATTTTTGCTATCTGTGCACATGACTTGACTATTTGTTGTTGTTTTAGTTGTCGTTGTTGTTTTAGTTTTAGTTGTTGTCCTTTGGGGTGCAATTAAGTTAGACACTAAATTCCATTTCATGTGCTTGGCCAAAAGTGACTGAAATTAATCATACGCCACACGCAAAACTAAATATATTACAACAATTACTCACTGTGTACTGTTTACTAACTGGGCCAACACGGGACCTGGGATGATGATGATTTGGCCACGCCCAGGTGAAAATGAGCCCACTCAAATATGGCCATTTGAGCAACTTGTAATGGCCCAAAAAATAAAAAAGGTTGGGTCGATTGATTGATTGATCGATGGCTAATACAAAGACTTGCACAACAGACTGTAAATGACACAACACGGCATTTACCATACACTCGGAAAAAAATCAAGATTTCCGATACAAATTATCTTAAAAGCTGTCTAAGTTCAGAATTTCCAAAACTGAGCACAAAAATCTTATTTCAAGTTCGATTTTCGCAAGAACGGAAATCTTAAAATGAGATTTTTCTAGGATACTTTAAGTACGTTTTGGGATTAATTCAAGATCGAAATATACTAGTTTAAGTACCCAAAAATCTTGATCTAATCCCAAAATGTACTTGTTTCTAGAACAAAACATTTTCTTATTTAATTTCATTTAATCCTTTTGCATCGCTAAAACCAGTTGAGAATTCTAAGATGTGACAATGAAAGAAAGAATTTGCTCATATCCCAAAATGGACTTGATTCTAGTACAAAACGATCTCATTTTCAAGTTCATTTCAATCTTGAAAAACACTATTTTAAGTACAAAAAAATCGTAAACCAATTTAGTATAAATAACTCTATTGTTTCTGGAAGTATCTTAACCATACCGACTGATTATATATTTTCTAACTAAGTTTGGTTGAATTGAATTGAATTTAGTTGAATTTAAATTTAATATCGATTCATACTTAATTTAAGATTTTTAGTAAACAGCAATCTTGAAACTTTAAGAACAAATCGGTATAAATTCATATATTTAAATTCATATTATTCTGAGTGTAGGCAGTGCTCACTGTAGCTACAGGCAACGTGGCCAACTGTTATCTCTTGTTGTTGTTGTTGTTGCTGCCAATTTGCATTTGGCTCAAGTTCTTAACTTGAAATTCACGTCATATCTTTAGACCCGGTTTGCGCTTCACAAAGCCCAAGTTCATTGCACGTTTTAACACCTTGTAGAGAGGGTATATTAATTAAGTCAAACGGTTTGCAATCACTAAAGATTAAACTTGGTTATAAATTATCTCCCATATATAGAAAATCCTGAAAAGAATAAGATTTTATTTGGTTTCTTTTATATAAATACTAATAATTCTTGTTTTTTATCTAAATGAGTTATTTTAAATTTTTATCTGGAATCTTTCTTAGTTTAATTAGTTTTAGCTCTTATTTTTGACTTAAATAAAATATATTTAAAATAACTGAATACTTGTATTTTCCAATCATTTTTTAACTCTTTTATGAATATAAATTAATAAATATTTCTCTTTTTTTGAATCTAACTAATCAATCCATTAATCAATAAACTAATAAATATTTATAATTTTTGATCTAATAAAATATAGTTTGAAAAAATAGTTGAATTACAAATTTTATCATCACAGTAGAATATTAATATTTTCTAAATTTGAAGTTCATTAGTAATATTTTTGATTTTGAACAATAAATAATTGAGAAATGCTTATTTTGTATCTAAATAAAATGAAAATTAAAACTGAGCATTAGATATTAATTTATTGATATAGTATAGTATTTTTTAATAGCGTATTCAGCAGTCGCATTTTTCTAGCATTTGTTTTTCCCTTGTTTATTTCAAGGGCAGCTCATATCAAATTGTTTAACGACTTTTTGTTGTTTTCTTGCTTTTAGGTTTTAGCATTTGTTTTTTGTTTTCTGTTTTCAGTTTCTCAACTGTTTGTCACCTTGCAGATTGTTGTCTTTGTTTGCTGTAGATTCCGACTTTCATCAGTCAAAAATTTACACAATTTCCAAGCTCTCTCTCTCTTCATATGTACATACATACGTATAATAATAATGATAATGATCATATATGACGCATCATTCTGTTTATTTACATGTATTCAATCTCAATTCGCATCTCTTTAACTGTCATCTAATGAGTTTTTCCTTTTCTTTTCGAGTATATACATATATTTCTGTTTTCTGTTCTCGGTGTCAAGTTGATTTTCCGACTGTCAAGAGAGATTTAGTCAGACCAACTGGGGATAGTAACCAGATTACTCCACGCTTTGTCAACGCCCCCCCAAGTGTATTTTTATTTTTATCTGTGTGTCAACTTAATGGAATTGTTAATGTCAGACAGTCAGACCCCACTGAATATTACACTCCATACACTGATAATAAAAAAAGATTATAAAATCAAGATTTTGGTCTCAAAACTAAGAAAGTTAGAAAACACATATTGATTTATTGTTTAAAATACTCAGGAAAACAAATAAATTAAAAATATGGCCGGTTTTAAAATTTATAATCAGGGATTTAAACCTTTACCAAAACCGTATCCTTTAACCGATGAAAACCAATTGAAATTAGTAACCGTAACTGAAACCAATCAATTTTCATGCGCAATGTAAATTTAAGTATGATTTTACTTTTAAATTCGATCAGCATTTAAATTTTGTTCATTTTAAAAATTCGAATTTTTTCGAAAAAAAAAAAACAAAAGAGAAAGGAGTTAGTATGTAAATTTTCGAAATTTTCGAAAAATTTCATTACATTAAAATCATTACATTACACTGGATCATTCCAGTAACCAGATAACATTATTTTCCAGGCTAAATAGAGCATTAAATTTTTTTTCATGTAAAACAATGAATTCTTATTTTGGTCAACAGAAAACCTTTAACCATACCCGTATTTTTAACCGAAAATTATAAAAACCGATAACCGTTACGAAACCGATACTCCAAGATTTTGCATAACCGATAACCGAAAACCTTAATTCGAGCATAACCGAAACCGTAACTGAAACCGATATTCGTTTCGGCTTTAATCCCTGCTTAGTATTAATAATTTTGGTCTTATTGGGTGTGTAATAGAAGTTGTTCTTTTTCTCAGTGTAGATAAATATTTATAATTTCATTTAAAAATTTCCACTTTCCTTTCACTGCTTTGCCACGAAATCATATTAACGTTAATTCATGCCAGAAATAAAAGAAAAAAGTGCAGCAAATTCAGCTTCTATCAACAGCTTTGAGTAATGAATAATGCTGGATGATGATGGCTACTTAAAGTCGCATTTGTGCATCATTTACAATAATCGCCTCACTCATTGTGGTAGTGTCCTTCATCCAGCTCCTGCGTCCTGCTCTTTTCTTCTCCTCCTTCTACTTCTCGGTCCTGTTGTCATCATTAAAAGCACATTCTGCGGCTCTGACTTTGTGTGTTTTTGGCACTTAATGGTACTGCAAAGTCAGACCGTCACACCACAGTGAAGATTGCAATTGAATATGCCCAATATATACAAATATATCCTCTTGGTAAAATATAATCCGCAATTGATACTTTTAAGTCGATTACGAACTGAATACTTTGGTAATCACTAAGATTTTTAATTTTTTCAAGTCTCTTTTAATAAATAAGTGATAGTGATGAAATGAATTCGTAACTACACAATATTTGAAAAGATCTATTTATATTACTTAAAAAAGAATAAAGTTAAAGTGTGAAATTACAAACTTGCTAGTGACGAAAGAATCTACATGCTAGTGATAAATAGAATTAAGTGCTAAAATCTTTTTCTTCTGTTACGCTATTCATTCTTTGTACTCCAGTATAACGTTCACTTTTTAAAGATGCTAGTGACAAAGGAACGTACACGCTGGTGACGAAAGAGCATTCTTACTCTCTCTAAAGCTCTCTTATTTGTGTATACAATTAATTTGATACCCACAATTTAATTTTTTGCACCCTTTTAAAATGAAAGTTGTCTTTTAGAATGTTTATTTTAAATATTTTCGCATCTTGTCAGTTTTAGACAGTATTCACTGTAGCTCAGCATGCATACTTGACTTTATTTATTGTGTGTTCTGTGTTTGTAACAGTCTGAAGGGTTTTTATGATAGCTTAATGTCCTTTCGTAGTTTATCGCTGTCGGATTTGAGAGATAAACGCATTAAGTATTCAAGCAACTGTCGCGAACTGCGCTGAAAACTGAAAACAGCAAATAAATCCAATTAATTATGCAACGAAATGTGAGGCGCATAATTTATTGTTTTTATTTTTAGTCTCTTTTTTAGATTTTAATAAATTGAATTAAATTAAATTGAAGTGCAAACAAATTGCGAGTTCTCGAGATTCGTTTTTATTGCATTTGCATTCGTTATAAGTCCTCTTTCCCCTACAATCTCATTTATACCCAACAGCCGTCAATCATCATCATTATTATGATCATTATCATCGTTTCGCAGTGAGTTTGACCGCCGCTTTAAGGCAATTTGTTTTCATTTAGGCCAGGAAAAAAAATAAAAGTAAATAATACGAAGGAATAATACAAAAAAAGCAGCGAAAATATGAAACACGTTTCGGATTCGTTACACGGAACCTTTGCCGTGCCAAAGGGGCTAATCAAAGGAACAAAATTCCGAATCCTGAGAAGCTGCGCTTGTTACACTGAGAGAAAAGTGCAGTAGTAAAATGAAGTTCAAGTGAACTCGAATTAAGTATTTTCGATACTTCAAAATAGTGCTCGATATATATAAGTGCAAATTACTTAAAAGTGAGCATTAAAATTATTTAACAATTTTGATATAAGAACAATGAATTTTTAATCAAGTAAAACTCTAAAATTATTAGTAATGACTTCGCCAAGTCTTTATATAAGTTCTGGACTCAGTTTCGACTCACAGATCAAGTCTGTAACATCTTAAATCAAGTAATTTAATGCTTATAACTTTTTAGCATTCGCTTGCTAAGAATTCTTAAATGGTTCTTGCTTTTTTTTCTATGAGGAGCTATGAGAACTTAAAAACACTAACTGAACTTTTTTTTTTTTATATTTTATTAAATATACTTATTTCAAGAACATTTTATTCATACAAATCAGGCTAACACGATTTTTATTCAAGTTTGCAATATACCTAAATCAAATATCTATATATATTAAACTCTTTGTCCTCACTGACTGATTGACTGACACATTTCACATTTTATCGTCATATTGAGGTCAAAGGTCAGGGAATTGCTTTGTATGAAAAACTTTTTAGTTTCTTAAGATATCTTTACCAAAATTACAGACTGTCTCTTACATTCTGACCAAATTTGGTTAAAGTCAGATAACTATATCATATAGCTGGCATAGGAACAATCGGGTGCAAATTAACCTTTAGTATGAAAATATTTTTTGATTCTTAAGATATTCAAACCGAACTCATATTAAAGATTACTTTTACTTTTCATGCTTGATTATTTCCCACTGTGTATCGCTCTTTTTTTTTTGTTACCTCCTCGTTTTCCTCAATTCTTATCAGAGTTGTTTGCTTTGGGGGTTTTAGGGGTTTTCTTTCTTACGGGTCTCGGCTCGGCTCGGCTCGACAATCTGACAAGCCTCAAGTACGTGGCGTTTGTAATTTGCTTTTTGGCCATTTGTCGTTTGTTGGCCCTCGTTCTGACTGTGGTTTACTGCGGCCCTGAGCATTGAGCACTGAACACCCGCATTCAGTTGCTTTTTCTGCTGCTTTTTCTGTTGCTGACAACGCCACTTTCTGTATTGGATGGCAGTAAAAGTGTTTTGTTATTTTTTTCCTTTTTTTTTTGCCCATCTGCTGTCGACCCAAAGGCATTTAATGTTATGGCAAACACACGCACCTACAACCACCATGGAAAACTCCAGTGGAATCCTCCTCATCACCACCTTAACAATTATCACATTGGTATATATTATATTATAAGCCATCTATCTAACTGAAGTGCATACTCATAAAATATAAATATATATTTCCCTTTTTTGTTATCTTTCGACAAATGTTTATTTGAAAAGTTTCAAACACATGAACAACACAAATAAAAGCCATACAAATTATATAGATATGTTTTAAATTTCACTTTGATGCTTAAACTCTTTTAAATAAATGTATGTTGTATCTATATATAAAACTCTTTGTCCTGACTGACTGACACATCAACGTGTAGGCCAAACGGCTAAAGGTAAAGAGCTGAAATTTTCACACAACATAGCTGAGACAATTTCATCGTGCAATAAGACGGCGTTTTGTGAAATTCCACCTGGAAGTGTGTTTACCCGAGGTCAAAAGGTCATGGAATTGCTTTGTATGAAAAACCTTTTTGTTTGTTAAGATATCTTAACCAAACTTACAGATTAGATGTTTGGGACTGTCTTTTACATCCTGACCAAATTTGGTCAAAGTCGGATTACTATATCATATAGCTGCCATATGAATAATCGGATGAAATTAACCTTTAGTATGGAAAACTTTTTTGTTTCTTCAGATATCTTAACCAAACTTACAGATTAGATGTTTGGACTGTTTCTTACATTCTGACTAAATTTGGTCAAAGTCGGATTACTATATCATATAGCTGCCATAGCAATAATCGGATGAAATTAAACTTTAGTATGGAAAACTTTTTTGTTTCTTCAGATATCTTAACCAAACTTACAGATTAGATGTTTGGGACTGTCTCTACATCCTGACCAAATTTGGTCAAAGTCGGATTATATCTCATAGCTGCCATATGAATAATCTGATTTCGACCGATCTTTCCTATGACAGCTATATGATATAGTTGACCGATTTCGACCAAATTTGGTCAGAGTGTAAGAGACAGTCGCAAACATATAATCTGTGAGTTGGATTCAGATATCTTAAGAAACAAAAAAGTTTTCATACTAAAGGTTAATGTGACTTATCTATATATATAAAACTCTTTCTGACTGACTGACTGACACATCAACGTGTAGGCCAAACGGCTAAAGGTAAAGAGCTGAAATTTTCACACAACATAGCTGAGACAATTTCATCGTGCAATAAGACGGCGTTTTGTGAAATTCCACCTGGAAGTGTGTTTACCCGAGGTCAAAAGGTCATGGAATTGCTTTGTATGAAAAACTTTTTTGTTTGTTAAGATATCTTAACCAAACTTACAGATTAGATGTTTGGGACTGTCTTTTACATCCTGACCAAATTTGGTCAAAGTCGGATTACTATATCATATAGCTGCCATATGAATAATCGGATGAAATTAACCTTTAGTATGGAAAACTTTTTTGTTTCTTCAGATATCTTAACCAAACTTACAGATTAGATGTTTGGGACTGTTTCTTACATTCTGACTAAATTTGGTCAAAGTCGGATTACTATATCATATAGCTGCCATAGCAATAATCGGATGAAATTAAACTTTAGTATGGAAAACTTTTTTGTTTCTTCAGATATCTTAACCAAACTTACAGATTAGATGTTTGGGACTGTCTCTTACATCCTGACCAAATTTGGTCAAAGTCGGATTACTATATCATTAGCTGCCATATGAATAATCTGATTTCGACCGATCTTGCCGATGACGCTATATGATATAGTTGACCGATTTCGACCAAATTTGGTCAGAGTGTAAGAGACAGTCGCAAACATATAATCTGTGAGTTGGATTCAGATATCTTAAGAAACAAAAAAGTTTTTCATACTAAAGGTTAATGTGACTTATCTCTATCTATATATATAAAACTCTTTGTCCTGACTGACTGACACATCAACGTGTAGGCCAAACGGCTAAAGGTAAAGAGCTGAAATTTTCACACAACATAGCTGAGACAATTTCATCGTGCAATAAGACGGCGTTTTGTGAAATTCCACCTGGAAGTGTGTTTACCCGAGGTCAAAAGGTCATGGAATTGCTTTGTATGAAAAACTTTTTTGTTTGTTAAGATATCTTAACCAAACTTACAGATTAGATGTTTGGGACTGTCTTTTACATCCTGACCAAATTTGGTCAAAGTCGGATTACTATATCATATAGCTGCCATATGAATAATCGGATGAAATTAACCTTTAGTATGGAAAACTTTTTTGTTTCTTCAGATATCTTAACCAAACTTACAGATTAGATGTTTGGGACTGTTTCTTACATTCTGACTAAATTTGGTCAAAGTCGGATTACTATATCATATAGCTGCCATAGCAATAATCGGATGAAATTAAACTTTAGTATGGAAAACTTTTTTGTTTCTTCAGATATCTTAACCAAACTTACAGATTAGATGTTTGGGACTGTCTCCTACATCTCTGACCAAATTTGGTCAAGTCGGATTACTATATCATATAGCTGCCATATGAATAATCTGATTTCGACCGATCTTTCCTATGACAGCTATATGATATAGTTGACCGATTTTCGACCAAATTTGGTCAGAGTGTAAGAGACAGTCGCAAACATATAATCTGTGAGTTGGATTCAGATATCTTAAGAAACAAAAAAGTTTTTCATACTAAAGGTTAATGTGACTTATATTATATAAATTAAGAAGACAAGAATACCTCTTATAACGAATAACCAGCCTTTTGAGTTTAAGAGACTACAATTTCCGGTAAAGTCTGTTTCGCTATAACAATAAATAAGTCACAAGGGCAGACTTTAAAGCTGGCCGGACTAGACCTAAGAGATGATTGTTTCTCTCACGGTCAATTATATGGGCCTGCTCAAGAGTTAGTTCTGCTAGCAACTTATTTGTTCTAACCCCTGATGGCAGAACAAAAAATGTTGTTTACAGCGAAGTATTACAATAGCCAAAGACCTACATCGGTTGTGGTTTATCTATTTTGAGTATACAATCCCTCAATAGTTGCAAACTATTGATTACCTTATTCGAAGAACTTCATTCATAAAATATCCGTAAATATTTTTGAAAAGCCATTAGATTGGATATCATAGCCAAAAGCAATAACACTGGACTCGGTCATTGATGTTAAGAATGCTGTCCATTATACTATCGAGTTTCTGAGCTATCAGAATTCACCAGGACATCCTTTGTATGTATGTTAGTGGATTATACCTATTGGGGATACCACGTTATAAAAAAATGCGCCAAATCCTTTATCTCTGTGGTGGTGTGGAATGAGGAAATGTTCTTAAATATATATTTCTTTTTTTTTTTTTACTAAATTTTATTACTACAACTAATTTTCATTTACGCGAGCGAAGCGAGCCGGGGATTGGCGAGCGAAGCGAGCAGGCAGGCCCCCTAGTAAATTATATAATTTTGATTAAAGTTTTATATGATATAGTGATTAAATTCCAAATTCCTCATTCTCAACAATTTCAATCAATAGTAAATGTTATTACTACTACTGTTATAAATGATTCGGTGACTCTTAAAGCGGAATAAACCATAAAAACGGCCATATAAATTCTAAAATCCGGTTTTAACTCCATTTTCACATAAATTGCACAAAGTTAATGCAATTTCCTATATTATATTTAATATAATAAATTGAATGTAAGGTCAATAAGTCTTTTACGAACCTTTTAACATAATAAATGAAATAAATAGAGTTTTTCTAAATTAATTAACTTTATTTATAATCTAATTCCGTATAAATTTATAGATACTCTAAGGATTTCTTTAGTTTTACATTTTCCGCAACTTTTCCATTATTTTCTTATCATATTTGATAAAATCTAGAATAAATAGATCCTTAATAAAGAATTGTATGCTTTAATAAACTCATTTCATTAACAGAAATCAAGGGTCACATCTTTAACTATATAAACTATAAACATATCTTCATCTATAGACTATTAATATATAAATTATACCTTGACTTGGGATGAAACTTTTCCTTTTTCCTTCCACTTAATGGATGACACAAGAATTCAAACTCAACTCCTTTTTTTTCTTTGTTTGTTTGTTCGTTCGTTGTTTTCGTGTGCGTGTCATAAAACCTGTCGTAAACCCCATAGACGACGACCTTGAGAGGCCTTGACGCCAACAACAACAACACAAGGAGAAATAAAGTCAAAATGAGACTTGTGACTCTACTACACTTATGTAGATTGTATTGTATTGGCCTTCAAGGGGGGAAAACTCAATTTGCATTAAATTTCGCTTCGCTCTCTTGTCATAATATTTTATGTAAACAAATAGATATTACATTTATGGAAAGGCAAGACATTTAATGGAGATAGAAGTAAGAGGATTGTATCCATAGATATTGCGTACTTACTTGTACCATAGAAAAGAATAATTTATAGTAAAAAAATGAATAAAAAAAGATATACAAATTAATATAATAAAATTATTTGTTAATCTCTTATGGGAATTTATTTATTATTTGATTTGTAAAAGATAGCTAAATAGTTTCAATATTATTAATTATAGAAGTTGTAAATTTATTTTAAAAATTATTTAGCTATATATATCGAATATGACTAATTATAGAAATTGTAAATTAATTTCTGAAAATGGTTAGCTAAATAATTTAAATATAATAAATTTCTAACCAGGGATTAAAACCTTAACCGAAATCGTAACCTTTAACCGGTGAAAACCGATTGAAATTTGTAACCGTAACCGAAAATAGTTTTTACCGCTGTACCGAAACCCATAAACCGAAATAACCGTTTAGTAACCGATTTATAAGAGTTAATTTCGATTCTGGCCGTCGCAGCTACTGAGCAACTTTGAACTGTCATAACTTTGTCAAAAGTCAATCAATTTTCATGCGCAATGTAATTTTGAGCCTGATTTTACCTCTAAATTCGATCTGCATTTAAATTTTTTTCATTTAGAAAATTTGGAAAATTTCGAATTTTTTCGAAAAATGTTAAGGGGTAACACTGTAAAATTTCTAAAAAATTCGAGATTTTCAAAATTTTCAAAACGAACAAAATTTAAATGCAGAACGAATTAAGAAGTAAAATCATGTTCAAATTTACATTGCGCTTGGAAATTGACTGAGTTTTAACAAAGTTATGGCAGTTCAAAGTTATTAAAAATCAGTAAAATCAAAATAATCGAAATTTTCAAATCAATTGAACCAAATTTATATGAGAACAAATTATAATAAAATCGACCGATATTCGTTTCGGGTTTAATCCCTGTTTCAAATCATATCAAAATTATTTCTTAGGAAACAACTTTATAGTATATTTTTGATTAGCTGCTGTCATTTCTCAATATGCTGTCAATCTGTGTTCCCCTCTTTCTTTCTTCCCTTCTCCCTTTCTCTTTTCCCCTTTTTCACACCCTCTCTTTCTGTTGAAGGCATTTGTTTTGTTTTGTTTTGTTTTGCTGAAGTTGCAAAAGGAATAAAAACAATAACACGGAATGCGCCATGGCTGATTGACCCATCGTAAATCTCACAGCGTGTGATCCACGCGGCGTATACGTTATTTTATTTCCCTTTTCTCCCTCTCTCTCTTCGTTCTGTTTGCGCTTCAACGCACAATGGAGAGAGGGGGGGGGGGAAAAAGGACAGAAAAAATGTTGGCATGATTTTTTCTCTTTTATTTCTTTATTTTTTTTTTGGGTGCGAGGGGCGACTATTAAAAACGGCTGCCTGACCTTTAACTCGGCTATTTTCGTTTACATATACATGTGTGTATGTTTAGGTGTGTGTACACTGATAAAAAAAATTTTTTATAATCAAGATTTTGGTCTCAGAACTACGAATTTTGGTCTGAAAAAGGCGTCGAGAACATAAAATTCTTAAATTTGGAAAACACATCTTAATTTTAAGAACATTAATTTCTTAATTTAAGACCAAACAGTCTTAAATTCTCAAAGGAAAAAGAGACAAGTGTTTTAAACTTTAAACTTATTTGTTTTTTTTTATAAATATATACTTTTCTTGGATTTATTTATTTTTTTTTAAATATTCCGATTAGATGTTTTTTCCTTGGCTAGAGCGACATTATTGTCTTCATATTAAATATGACATATTTGTATTTTCTTATCAATTTAAGATTTTTAATTCTTACATTAAGAACTACGAATTTTTAGGTTAATATTCTTAGTTTTATTAATTTGGTCTTAAAATGTTCTTAATTTAATAACAAAATATTTAAGATGAATGCTCTTGATTTTAGAAGTTATTCCTTTTTTTTCAGTGTAGGTGTGTGTTTAGTATGTAAAATGAGCTCGTTACCGAGGTTGCCGTTGTTGTTGTTGTTGTTGTTGCTGTTGTTTGTTGTTGTTGTTGTAGGCTCGAGGCACTTGTAACTTTGCACATAAATTAACTTGCAAAAGGACAGCTTCAGTTTCAGTTTCAAGTTCAGTTTCAACTTCCTTCTCAGGAATTTTCCTTGTAATTACAAAACTCACCGTTGATCTCCTTACTGTTGTTGTTGTCATTGCTTTAATTACACAAACGCAATTAATCAGTACATTTTTTTTTGCTAACTTGAAAATACTTTTCTGTAAACAAAATGACAAGTTGACAAAATGGTACACGGATATAAAAGTCCGGAATTTCGGAATAAAATAAAGTACGGAAAAATCCAGTTTTTCTTAAATATATTGAGTTTCGTGGTTCTGTACATTTCTGATTAGTTAAATCAAATGTTTTAAACTTCTTTGACTTTATAATGTTGAATAGTTGCCATTTTATCCGCATATTGTCTTAATTAAATATTTAAAAAATGCAGGAATTTTAAAATTGAATTTTAGAATGATTTCTTTTTTTTCTGTGTACAACAAAAAAGTAGAACAAAAGGGAAATTTGACAAGTCGAAGATTAAGTTGACTTTGCAAATTGTTTCTACAGCAGCTATAGATTATTATTATACCATTTTAAATATAAACAACATGGCTTTTAATGTAGATTATAATATTTCCGATAAATATCCGATGCATATAAATATATCAATAATAAAATAAGCAAAATAAATAACATATACAAATTTTAATTGTATAAAAATGATTAAAATTGTAAACATTACGTATACGACGCATATTTGTATCGCATTTGCATTTGATAAATATTTGAATGGCACAAACAGGAAAATTCAGCTTGGGCTTTATTTTATTTATTAAAAGATTCGCGTTTCATTTTCCGCTTTTTTTCCTTGATATTTTCCATGCGTTATTGGAGCTTAAATTTGATTGCTGGTTGGATTAACTGAAATCGAAGCGAATTGATTGACAGTCATTTCATAACATGAAAATGTTGGTCAAATATATAACAACAGTTTCGGATTCCGACGAGAATCGACTTAACATCCATAATCCAGTTGAGAATTTTCATTACTCTCTTGGGATTTAAGCGGACCGCATTTATTCATATAAACGAAATTATTAAGCTTTATTCCTTTTTTCTTTATACACTATTCGCTCTTCCTTTTTGCCATATTCTCTCACAAAAACAATTACAAAAGCCACGCATAAATTCATAAAATGCCAAAGGAAAGCTGACAGGCGGAAAAATAATGATATCATGCGAATACTTATACGTATACATACACTGAAAAAAACGACCAACTTCTAAAATCAAGAACATTCATCTTAAATATTTTGTTCTTAAAATAAGACCATTTTAAGACCAAACTAATAAAACTAAGATAATTAATCTAAAAATTCGCAGTTCTTAATATAAGAATTAAAAATCTTAAATTGATAAAAAATTAAAATATAAATATGTCATATTTAATATAAAGACAATAATGCCGCTATTGCCAAGAAAAAAACAACTAATCGGATTATTAAAAAAAATATAAATCCAAAAAAGTATAAATATCAAAAAAAAAAAATTAATTTTAAAACACCGGCCGTATTTCTTTATTTTTGGTTTGAGAATTTAAGACTGTTTGGTCTTAAATTAAGAACTTATTCTTATTTGAAATGTTCTTAAAATCAAGATGTGTTTTCTAAAATTTTAGAATTTTATGCTCTCGACGCATTTTTTAGATCAAAACTCTTAGTTCTGAGTCCAAAATCTTGATTTTAAAACATTTTTTTATCAGTGTACACAAACATTTTTATGCAAATGATGCGCTGAATAGTTAAAGGTGACTCCAACCCAACCCTTGACCCACATAACACGCCTCCAACACGTCGACATTGAGTCCTTGTGCGATTTATAAACTCGTATCCATTTACGCAATTTGTGTTCATTTTTCTACAATTTCAGATTAATCATGTCGTATTTAAATCACTTGATTTTTTAGTTGATTTATAGCTTAATTATTAAGTTATAGATTCAGAGAGCAATTGTAGTTTATTTATTTATTTAAAAACAACTAATAATTAAAACTTCAAACAGAAAAAAAACGGCTTCAACTTTTTTACGCTTGACTGTTTCAATTCTTTTTTTTCAATCTCACGTAACGTAATCCCAATACGTCAATTACGTAGCGAATGACTGACAGTTTTTGTGCCATTTCGCGCTGATAAATATGCAATACAAATATTTAAAATGCGTATGCTGCATTATATTGTCAATTTCTTTTGAAATTGCGACTTTACATTTTTTAAATATAAATTTAAAGAGTTGATAAGCACACAATATAAGTATATCGATTGAAAAAAATACTTAAATTATGTTAATAACAGCGAAACTAGAAGATTTTCGAATGTGGAATTCCGCGTCAAGTGTAAAGTGGGCTTCAAAAAATATTTAAGAATTTACAGCAAATATAATATTATTACTATAAATAATTTAAAAAAATATAAAGAATGTTTGACCAACTTAAAGTATAGACAGAATGATATTGTTTCACTTGTTTCTTTTATCTCCCACTCTCTATGGTTATATTCCCGAGAAATTTAATATTTATATTACGCCTAATGTATAGTCACTTATCGAAATATTTAGCTAATGAGCAATTACGCCCCAATTGTGTTGGGGTTTTCTTTTCATTTATGAAAAATGTTTGACCGAGCAACTTAATTTTTTTTTTGGCACTCCATAATTTGCACACTTGCTTCCTCTTCCTTCCCTCCCCTTTCTCTGTTTCTTTTCTCTTTCATTCTGCGAAACATAATTGCTTAATGTTTAGACATAAATTTGTGAAACGTTGTCCCTGTTTTTATGGGGTTCACTTTGTTAAGCTTCTCGCATTCGCTTAATGTGCGTCCAATTTATTGGCAATTTCTCTGCGTCATCCGAAAGATATGTTTTATCATCATCATCATTGGGTGTGTGTGTGTATGTGTGTGTGTGTACTGTACTTTGACCACGCCTACCGCCCACGCCTTCAAGTCATGCGCCTGCATCTTTTACAATGAACTCGCAGAAAACTTTGTCTTCCGACTTTCTTTCTTTTTTTCCGTCTTCCTTTTATTTTTTCTTTTTTTGCAACATTACAAATTTGTCATATCAGCAGTTGGCCCTTTTGCTTTTGGCCAACTTTGATTTATGCCCGACTTGTCGCCTAATTTTGATACAAGAAAAAAAAGAAATTGGTTTTCTGAATATCAAGCATCATCTTAAATAAATGATCAATTTGAGCAAGTTGCTTGTTTCTCTAATCTTGTAATCTTTTACCTGGCAAATTGTGAGTTTATGATTTTTCACTGGCGAATTCACTGGTGATTCACAGGTGAATTCACTGCTTCAACCTGCAGTACTGAAGGGCAATTCCAATTCCATTTTAGACTCGTTTCGCAATGTAATCATAATCATTTACTTGGCCAAAAGTCGGATTTACATTTATCTATACAACCAACTTTCTGTCCTGTAGGTTGTTTTCCACAGTTTTCCTCCCTTCTGTCAAGGGTGCACTTTTTGAGGCATTTCCACCACAAAATAGAGTGCAACGCGTAAATATTTCAGTGGCAGTCCGACAGGCAACCACAAAATTCAAAAACAGATACAGAAACAGCTAAAAAGCCTTTATGCTTATTGGCCTGGGCTAAACCCCAAAATGTTATTTTCAGCTGACCAAATCATGTTTCGGCTTAAAGTTTTCGTTGATTCTTAAATTTGATGTGGCAAGTGTATTAAAAAAGTTTCATGGCCCTGCAAAACTTTGTAAAGTCGAACATGCCCGCTCGAATGTAATTATAGGGTATAAGGAAACAGTTTGCCAACTGGGAAACTGGGAAACACATTGCAAACAGTTGGCAATGCGGTTTCTGTGGGATTTACAAAACCGCCCGCAGCTGAAATAGTTGCAAAACTTGCAGATTAAGTCCAATAAATGAATTTTCTCCACGCGATTTTCCAGTAAATTGATAACAATTCAACAGAGAGTTTTGTTGCCATTTGCCAGTAATTAATTTGCACTTTGTCAAAGAAATGAGATATAATTAAGAGAGGAGAGATATTAAAAAAAATAGTAAACAACCCTCTTGAATTTGAACTCGAGGAAATAGATTTCTGTTAAATGCATCTTTGATTGAATTTTAAAAATTGTTCATTTGCTTTTTTCCTATCAAAATAAAAAGTAATAAAATCTAAAATAAAGCGTTAAATTTTAATATTAAATAATAGAAAATCAGAAATAATGATTAATGGAATAAAAAGCAAAAAAAAAATTAATGTTCTTCATTAATTTTCAGCATGCGAAGTGATTTTAAAGCTGTGTACAAAATCAATTAATAATCCGTCGTTATTTTTTTTTTGATACGTTGCATGCAACATGTGACACAAACATTGCGACTCGGGGCATATCCTGTTACGCCAACAAAGAAGAGTCCTCTTCCTTATCCCACTTTCTCCTTTCCCTACTCGTCGTTTCCTCTTCCGTTCTTCCGCTTCAAGTGTTAATGCGCCTGTTCAAATTTCAGTGTAAAATGTGTCCTAGTTTCAGCTGGGAAAGAGGAAAAGCGGCAAAAAGCTTTAAACAAGCTCAATTTATAAACGACAGACGGTATTAGCAATTTATATATTAAAAAAAGGTTTTATTAAAATAATGAGAAAGTTTTATGCTGTGTAAAAATGAGCACATAATTATTGATTGATGCTGAAGGTCTTTAAAAATGTAATTCTTAAAATAAAATCTGTAATTAATACAAGGGTTAATTGTAAAATGAAATCCTTGAATATTGAAATAGGCACTTTATAAAAAGAGGGATTGAAAACTTGGAAGAATAATAGATGAAATTAATAATTAAATAGGAAGAATAGCAGATAAATTAATAAATTAACTAGATCTTGTTGCTTACAAAAATTTTGGAGAAATATTTCTTTATATTAAAATTTAGATTTGAAAATCATAACAATAGTTATATTAGTTTAAAAATTTTAAATATAACTTTATTTGCCAATAATAGAAAAAATACAAAATATAAAAAAAATAGAAAATATTTTGTGGTAATTCGTAAAATTAAAATAATTTTTAATATTCTTTTTAAAATCAACACATAATTTATATCTTTAAAATAATATATCCGAAATATATTTTGTGGCATTCTTTTTAATTAATCTACAAATTTATATTTTTAACATAATAATACTTATGTTCCCCAGTAAAATCGATAAGTATCTATTTGTTCGATACCTTACCTTCGATGCACAAATTTGTTCCCATTGATTGTTAAAATTGACCAAAAATTATCTGTTGAATTCCTTTATTATCTAGCAAATAATACGCATACGCCATGTTGAACACTGACTATTGAAATTTCAAAGGATTCTCGAAAAGGAAAACAAAAAAACGAGCAAATGAAACAATTGATCAAGATTCTGTTAATTAAATGTGCAGGAGAGAACTTATTGCACTCACTGTGTGTGTGTATACAAACATTCTGACATTGCTTTTTATATTGTTTTTCTGTTCTGTTTCGTTCTGTTTGAAATCAACTTGTTCAGTGTCCATAAAAGCAGATGCAGCTGCCAAAATGTAATGTAAGCTTAATACATTTCGATACATAACCACAGCACAGACTAAGACAGAGAGAGGGGGAATGGATGAGAGAGAGAGAGATAGAATACACCCACTCAAAATCAATAGCTGCATTTTCATTTGTTGTCTACAATTTCATATGGTCTCCTTTTCTTATTTCTTCTGCTTCTTTTTTTCATCTTCCTGTTTCCTGCCAAATTCGCAGCGCAGCACTATGGGAAATT
Source organism: Drosophila kuntzei (assembly GCA_035042165.1). Taxonomy (NCBI): domain Eukaryota; kingdom Metazoa; phylum Arthropoda; class Insecta; order Diptera; family Drosophilidae; genus Drosophila; species Drosophila kuntzei. The sequence goes on from JAWNLU010000300.1 coordinate 1,207,967, forward strand.
ATAACATTTTATTGGAATTAATTATTAACTCGCGAACGAAACGAGATATTTTGGTCTAGTTTTTTTGCATTATGCAATATTAATTTTTTGGTTTTTCAAGCTATCCGCATCAAACTTACAGATTTAGTGCGTTACTATGCTACAGACTAAAATATGATCCAAATCGGACAACTATATTATATAGAAATTATAGTAATTATCGGTTGAAAAACACATTTTTTTTGAAAACCTTGTTATTTTTCAATATATTCAGGCCAAACTCAGCAGATATTAGTAAAAGTAAGTTTCTGAAATTTTTGTCAGCTTTACTTACGGTTTTAAAACGCCCTTTTTTTACTGCAATGAACATTTTCATTTTACTCTAGTTAAATGTAATACTCAGAACGCAGAGAAAATCCTTCAGTTTTATCTCAAAAAATTCGCTCTAAGTCCTCAAAATACTTTCCGGTAATAACCGCTTTAAAGCAGCTCAAAATTGCGCTTTTTACCTTCCCAGAGCTCCATATGAAAAATGAACTCTGCATTTTCAAATCTGAGGTTATGTAATAAAAAGATATAAATCATAAAATGTTTGCTCTGTTAAAACTTACCAGAGGCGATATCTGTTAAAATTTAACATTACAGCTTGGACATTTCCTGATCGATTGCTGTTATTTTTAACGAATTTTAACAACTTTCAAAAACTGAATTTATTTCAAAAAAATCGTGAAAATTGTCCATAGTGTGCAGTGCAGTTGACAATGCAGTTAGTAGTGAGTGTTGCCATGTCCTTGTCCTTATCCTTGTCCTTGCCACAAGTTGCAAGTTGGCAACAGTGCCTCACATAGTTATTATCATTCAATTTGTGCATCCCTCCGAGGACATCGTGATGAGATACTTAATACTTATTTTTAGACAGCATCAAGTGGCTTCATTAGACCGACCTCAGATCTCAGCTCTCTTGGCCCAGTCCAAACACAATAACAATAACAAGGCCAAGACATCGTCACTTAAATTATATATAAATTCATTTAACAAATTGCGACACTAATTTGTGTAATTATTTAACAAGTATTTATGAGCAGTTTGCAAATTTCCGCCAAAAATGTCGAGCAATTCAATTCTCTACGTGTGATATACCCTGTAATCAGCAGTTTGAGAAAGATATGAATGTGTGATACAGCATAATATAAATTTGTTGTAAATTTAATATTTATTCAAAGCGAAATTTTGATATCTATTGTGTCAATTATGTCTCTAAATACCCTGTAATTTATAAAATTTGTAACTTAAAACCTTTGGATTATATTACACAGCTTGTTGAAATTTTTTTTATTACTTACCTAGGGTATCTTCTAGTCGAGCAATTGTTTTTCTCAAAATAAAGTGAATTTATAAACTTTTAAATTAATTATATCTTGCAAAGATATAGTTTAACTTTTTTTTTAGAGGGTAACTTCTAGTCGAGCATATGCTTCATTTTGTTTTTTTTTATGCTGTAGACACATCCTGTCGGAGCTGCAAATTAACTTTTGAGACGAAGACGCTCGTAAGTAGGCAACACAAAATGGCGACACATCCTCATGATCAATATAAATGTGGTACATACGTATTTCATTATCGTGTGCACAACATCATTAGCAAGAACATCATCATCATCATCATCATTATCATTATCAATGTATGCGACAGTTTTGAATTTAGCGTCTCGCTCTACATTTTTTTTGTCTTCTTCTTTCTGCTAGTCTCAAAATGGCTGCCGTTTACTTTCCGTTTCCGTAACATTCAGCTCACGACTTTTGTTGCTGATAAGATGCCAGCCTCTCATATCACAGAGGTACTGCACAGTGGGCTAAAATGGCTAGAATAAATATTATCAAATTAAAAAAAAATAAGTTTGCATCCAAAAATGAGAAATACATTTTTAAATATCATATTCGTATTTTACTAAAAAAAAACAACAAATTTTTAAATATCATATTATTTTTAAGTGGTTTCTGAATTGTAATCCAGAGTATATGCCATATTATGGAACGTAGTCCACGTTAAGGAACAAATATTAAAGCTAGAAAACTAATTTAATAATTTACAAAAAGATTATAAAAATGTAAATTAACATAAGCGATCTTTGCTTTTTATCCCACTGTGCTACAGTTAAAAGACCCGGGGTCCCATGTAATTTGATTTGCTTTCGTGCCTAGTGCAAATATGGGTTAATGCGATTTTTATGTCATTTATATTGTTGATTTTTGCCTTTACTACAAGTGTGTATCTCTCTCTCTCTCTCCCTCTATATATGTCTCTCTTTCTCTCTGAGTGTGTGTTACTTATATGCGACTCACGCAAATGTCAATTTAGTGCTTGGAAAATTTCAGGATCTGCCCAATTTGTGTGTGTGTGTGTGTGTAGACACAACACTCTGACAAATCGATTGAGCTTTCGTTTTAAGAACTTGGAAGCTACAGTAATGCCCCCAAGTCAGGCAGCTTATGTGAGAGCAGAGAAGCTTCACTGTAGCTTATTGTCTTAGTCCGAATGTTACAATTTCAATGAAAGTAATGTGACATTTGGATCACAATTCAAATCTGTTGTGCATACCCATTAAATACCAATTTCATCAATATATATTCCGATGTGTTGTATTTCTAAATTGTGTCGTATCAATCAATGTCTGGAGCATGATTGCAATTGCAATCTGTGCGGCATTTACATGCAACAACGGTGCAGGAAATTGCACATCATTTTCATGTACTTTTCTCAAGGACTCGACACAGTTTGATTGCGTTTTGTCAAGGCAAAAGCTTCTGTTCATTTAATTTATGACATTATATTTTTAAAGTCAACTTTTTTCATTAAGAACTTAAAATTTATAGATTTTGAAAATACATTAATTTGTTTAAAAAATAAATATTTTTGAATTTTAAAATATATATGTATTTATTTTTGATTTTTAAAATGAAACTTACGGATTAAATCTTATTTGTAACAACTCTTATTTTTTAAAGTTGTTGAAAAATTCAAAAAAATAAGTGTTATTTCGTATCTTTTTAAATAAAAATTGTTCCTTAACAATTATTTTGAATTTTTTTTTGACAAATATTAAAAATAAGAATTAAAAATGATTTATATTTTGTGAATTGTAAATAAAAGTTTTATTCCGATAACGCTAATTAAGACTAAAATAGGAATTTAAGTTTATTCCATGTTGCCGTACAATATTTCCTTCACATTGATTTATTTAATTCAACTTTGCATTCATTACTCTTATTTGCGGTCCTTGGAATTAATCAATAAAGTAAAAAGAAAAATAAAAAATAGCAGCAGCTGCAATGCCGACAGCTGATTTACTTGTGTAAAACACATGTACATTTTCACATTCAGCCACACGCAAAACACATGCAAAGCGTGCGTAACTTTCATATACGTGACCTTATGAATGTTGCAAGGTTTCTTCATCATCCTCAATTCCATTCCCAACATTATCATCTACACCACATGCATTGTTATATGTACATACATTGTACATAACTACTATGTATATATGTGCTTATATAAACATTTACATACATACACCATATGTATCCGTTGTGTGTATCCGTTTACACTGTTGTGCAGAATGATACATTAATTATCGTTTAAGCGTTTTGGGGCCAAAGCAATTCACACGCGTTGGGCGCCAATTTGCAATTATTTGATTTCCCTCCTCTCAATAATCGTATATTGATACAGTTTATCTTACTTTTAGCAATTAAATGCTTGATATTTACGCTAATAATACGGCGGGAAATTTGAGAAATATCGGAAAGATATTGATTAAGTTGAATGTGGGAAATTTTAAAACTTCTGACAGATCTTTTTTATTATTTTCATACTAATATTTTGAATTTAATTTAAAAAAAAAGAAAAATAAACAAATATGTATTAACTTAAGTGATTTATCAGCTCTTAAGCGTTTTATTTTTCGCATCATTGAACACATTTTGGGCGCCAATTGTGAATTATTTTCATAGTAAACTTTTTAATTTAATAAATAGCTATGTATCCATTTACGCTATTTATTAGCGTTTTTTGCATCATTTAACACACGTTGGGCGCCAATTGGGAATTATTTTTATAATACTTTGAATTTAATTAAAAAATAAACAAATTTGTATCCACGTTGGGCGCAAATTTGAAATTATTTTTACATAACTCTGGTTGCGAAAAATGCATATTAAAACTTGAGATAATTTGAGAGAGACAAAGCTTAAGTTAAGCTCTACACACATTTTCAAGCCACTTAAAAATATTTTCATTTAAAAATAATATAAATTTCACGAATTTTTTTCCATTTAATTAATATAACTACCGCTAGATTTGCATTAAATTTCGAAAGTTTTTCAAATTAAAAGCCAAACAATTTGTTGAACTGTGTTCTAAACTTTATCGATTACTTGTATGTGCAGCAGCATCTGCTGTGGGCGGTGTGAAATTGCAGTGCCGACTGCCCATTTTTTTAATTATGCATTCATTTGACGTCACTCGGTGATTTGTTTGGTTCATTTTCATGCGGTTCATTAAAAAAGCAACTCGTTAAACATTTTCAATATACATACAAATATGGCTTGAAGCATGTGTATTGAGTTTTTATTATTCACGCCTGTGAAATTTTAATTGCCGCCTTCCGTTTGCTTTTTGTTGTTGTTTTTGTATTTATTACTCACATTCGCATCAATTGACTGGGGCAATTTTTTTAAACCTTATGCGATTTTCTCATTGTTGTAGTCGACAAATTTCTCAGCATGCGATGTGTAGACAATTCTCGATAATTTGATTTAAATAAATTGCAAAAACAAAACAAAAATCAGAATAATAGTATTTATATTATTTGTGGTTGAATGTTGTTGATGTTCATCGCATGATAATACTTTATTACTTTAATTAACTTGTTATTTATAAAGTCAGGTTGAATTCTTTGCAGTTTCTACATTTGATAATATGAGAGACTTAAAACTGTTTATATTCTTTAATTTTGAATATGAGAAGCTTATTTGTACACTGCTATTTAATTTTTATTTTGTATTATTTGACTTTCATTAAAAGTAGTTGGCAAAAATTTTTATAAAATTAAAATAATATTACAAATTACAATTTTTAATAAACAGCTAAATAAAAAATTAAAAACTGAAAGAAAATAAAATAAAATTCCACCTGCATGTGCCTCAATATGAGGTCAGAGGAAATGGAATTGATTTGTAGGAAAAACTTTTTTGTTTCTTAAGATATCTTAAGCTAACTTACAGATTATATGTTTGGGACTATCTCTTACATCTTAACCAAATTTGGTTAAAATCGGTCAACTATATCATATAGCTGCCATAGGAACAATCGAATGCAGTTAACCTTTAGTATGAAAAATTTTGTTTCCTTATTTTTATTGATACTACATTTAATTTAATCAATTTTTGCTAGGATTGGGAAAAACTCAGAAAATTCCAATTAGATTAATTAGTCGTAATATCTTATTAGTATTGGTAGAAGTATAGGTGTTAGTTGTAATACGGATATATTTATTGCAAAAAAAGGTATAGGAAAATAGAGATTTTATATTAGTATTACCCATTTTTTTTGTATTTATTTTAGTTTCTTAAATGAAGCTTGACAAAGGTTACTTCAGTGTCAAATATTGATAGCATTTGAGTCGCTTTATATTAAGCTCAAGTGTCAACTATGCATCCAAATTTATTCCGCTATAGTCCAAATTTAGTCACTCATGAAATATGTAGGAAATGTCATGAGTAAAGTCTGTTAAGTGAATGCTGTTTAGAGTGCAGGGAAGGCGGCTTTACAAATGTGTCATGCATACAAGTTTTGATAAGTGACGATGATGATGATGATTATAATGATGATGATGATCAATGCGACCTTGTTTTTACTCTCAAGTTGAATGACGCTGAAAATTGCTAATGAAACTCATAAATGTGTGTGTAATAAATGTAATGGGACTATTTTTGATTGTTGCACATGTCGTATACGCAACGTTTTCAATTTCAATTAAATTACCAACAAAACTACAACTACAACGTTGACTATTGATTTAACACGTGTTTCCCCCTTTGTTTTTTTGCTGCACATATTTGGCTCATAACTGCCAATTTTCAATGCTCAATTTCCGCATTTTCCACCTGAAAAGAGTTTTGTGCACCCTTTTCCTTTCCTTTCCTCACCCCTCCCCGTTTTGTGGTTTTTCTCGCTTTCACGTTGCATTTCAATTTGCTGTAAACTGCAAACAATTTCATTCTATTTTTTTTTGCCCAGCTTCAATTTTGTGTATTTTTTTGTACGCCGTTTGTTTTTCCGTGCACGTTTTTCCGTGCTGACCACGCCCATTTGATTGAATGAAACGATCGACCAGATGTCAGTTGACTTAAACTAGATGAATGAACTAGGAATATAAAGTTAGTTGCTCTGATTTATTAGCCACATTACTTGCCAGCTGTTGACTGTCTAAACAAGATAGAAAATTCAGTAAATCTGTGGGAATGTAAAAGATATCGGAAAAAATTGCGTAAAACATTTGTTTATTATTCAATAAATTACAAATTTACTTAGATATATTAGCCTTTTTCATTTTCGTAAAAATTGTACCTATTATTATGATATATTAGATAATTTTTTTGTATTAATATGATATATTAGATATATTATTCCTTTTCATTTTCGGAAAAACAATATCCTAGTGAGAATTGTGATGATTAAAGATTATCAAAGCAAAATTAATATAATTAGGCTTACTATTATGAGAAATAATCATTTTTCATTTTCGGAAAAATTATACCCCAGTGAGAATTGTAATAATTTGGAATAGTCGAAGCGAAATTCATATAATTAGATACTATTTTTTAATTATAGTGGCAAGTAAAATTAAGCGAGCATCTGAAAAAAATATATATATAATCTGCAGTTAATGAAAGACATGACAAAATATTAAGCTGAATCTCAAAAACGAGTCATGGTGTTAAATAATTTTGCTGTCAATTTAACAGAATTATAGCATTTTTATTATATATAATTATAGTTTAAAGCCGATTATAAATATCTATATAATAATGCATGGTAGGTTTTTGATACTCAACAATTTAAAGCAGGAAACTTTGCACTAGAGCACACTATGCGTATACATAATATTTATGTTGACATTTATAAGAGAGAGAGAGAGATAGGGAGATAGAGAGAGAGTGAGTCTGTGTGTATGTATGTATATTTATGTTTGTATAAGTGTTGTTAACATTACGTGACGACGACGTTTGAATGCCGAAACAGCAACAGCTTTTCCAAGAGGCAGCAGCGGAAGCAACAGTGGCAACAAAAACTTTTTTGCCAAGTATGAGCACACACTGTATGTATGTATAGTCAAACATGTCAGTGAGGGATTAAAAACTGGGCCAAAGTTCGTGTTATGCTTAATGAATGAATTTTTCTAGTGGATTTTTTTTTTTTTTTGCTAAGGAACGTGATTTCAAATTCTCAAAAAAACGTCAGAAAAGAGTCTAGAATATATAAAACGAATGCTTAAGAATTAAAGTTTTTCTTGACAAACAGAAAACTGTATATAAAATATTCAGAGAAATTGCTGCAAGCAAAAAATTAATTGTATGTTTTTCCAAGTTTCCCAAGACTTTTCATTTCAATGACTTTGTCGAAACTTTATCGCTTGCATAGTTTAAGTTCTAGGTCGAGTCTGCATTTTATTTCAAATGTTTTTGGGAAAATATTTATGGGTTTTAATAATAAATTGACTTGCATTGTGACAAATATATCACTAATATTTCTAGCAATGTTAATAAAATACTAATACTTATCTGATTTGGTTTTTCTGGAGTTTTCCCAATCCTAGCAACAAATGTTGAACGATTTAAATTAAGATTTTTCAAATACCCACATAACTTATAACTTTATAAATTTTTGTTTATTATCTTCAGTTTTTAAAATTTAGTTTCGTTGTTTATTTTAAATTGTAGTTTTAATTTTTTAATATTTGTTGTCAACTGCTTTTAGTTGACGTTAAATTAATATATAAATAAATCCTTGAAGTCTGCTTTAGAGTAGAGTTGAGGTGGAATACCCAATTCCTTTCAAAACTCCAATTTGGCATCACAATGTCACCTTCTGCATCGTCGATGAGAAGAAAATCTCATCATGATTTCGACGCAACTGAAGGAATTATTTATGTCCCAGCCAAATAAACATCAAATAATTATTGTATGAAATATTAAATTATAATTTATGATCCTGAAATTGTCTCAATTTCTGTGTGGCAATTGTGGCATCAACTAAAAGCAATTAATGCGATTCTCAACTCAATCCACAAACTGTTTAGATATGCAACATCATTCAACTGAATTTGCTCGCTTGGATTAACTAAATTCATGTATCCTTTGACAATCTACAGCAAATGATTTCAGCTTTGACATTACACAAAATTCCAAAAGAGGATTATATCTGTTATCAATGCCACATTAAAAAAGGAGCCATGAATTTTTGTATTTTCTATTGCATGATTAATTAAACTTAATCTTGCTTTATTTTTCACCTGTTATTTTTCCATTCAATAAATTTTGGCAATTTACACACTGCGTATACTTAATGCCTTAAGTAGTTTCATTCCCTATCTCTCTTTTTCTCCCTCTCTCTTTTTGGTTTTCCTTTCAATTTTTCCTGATTTACGATCCAAATTATTTCAATGCTGCAGATGGCGTCACGTTCCCGATTCTTTGTCTTTTTATTTTGGCCATAAAAGAAAATGAATATCTACTTATCGTTAGCGTATTACTTAAACTTGACTTGGCCAAAAACAAAACCATCAACGAACAAAACTTTGACGCCTTTGGCGATAATATTCTCATTATAAGTCATACTTCAACTCAAGAGAATAAAATGACAAAAATGATACAGAATACAAACTTAAGAAGAAACCAAAATAATGCTGAAAATTAAGAAAAATTAAATCATAAATTAGGAAATTCAACTAAGAAATATATTTTAAATTTGTTAATGATTATTTATTTTGGGAAGGTCTTAAATAAATAAATGAATAAGAAAATGTTGCTGCTTAATTTTTTTAATTAATTCTAAAGCTTAGCAAAATTATAAAACTGGTAGAAAAAAATGTGAAAATCCAAAATATTTGATTAAAAATCTCCCGATTTCCATTGTTTTTTCACATCTCAAGTCCTAAAACTTTTATTTAACAAAATGGCAAAAACATTTATATTTTTTTAATGGGTTAATTTGTATTTATAACTTTTATAACTACCTATAAATGGATTTAGATTAAATATAAACCACATACCTACTGCAAATTGCACTAGTTTAATAATTAATTTATTACCTTCCGTTTAACTTTTAATAAAAGCAAATTAAAAAGTATTTACTTACTTACTTGTATTATTTATACACTCGTATCTCTCAAAGCAACATTTTCACAGGCATTAAAGTTTTATTGGCATTATTTATGTACATATATATATGCGAGTATTATATTATATCTATATCATATTTGCGCAATCCCGAGACTTAACAGAGTTCTCGTTGTTGGTTTTAATGTTTGTTTTATGGCTATTAGGCTAAAGATTGCTTGGGTTTGGGTTTGGATTGCAAGCCAACTCAACTTCCGGGGCAACATTGTGTAAGGGCAAACAAGGGGGAGGAGGGGGATACACTCAAAAAAAAAGGAACAACTTCTAAATAGAAGAACATTCATCTTACAAATTTTATTCTTAAAATAAGACCATACTAAGAATATTAATCTATAAAATCGCAGTTCTTAATATTGGAATAATATCTTAAATTGTTACGCAAATAAAAAATTGTCATATTTTCATGTGTAATGAATTGTTGTCCCATGGTATTCTGGTAAGAGTCGCCATTTTAGTTTGAAAACATGGGCGGATTCGAATCCCACTCTTGTCAATGATAAACATATTAAAGAAATATTTATAAAAATTATCAAACCAAAAAAAAATATTTTTATCTTCTATCTATATATATAAAATTCTTTGTCCTGACTGACTGACTCACTGACTGACTGACACATCAACGTGTAGGCCAAACGGCCTACACACAACATAGATGAGACAATTTCATAAGACGGCGCTTTGCAAAATTCCACCTGCAAGTGCCTCAATATGGGGTCAGAATTGGGGGTCATTGAATTGCTTTATATGAAAAACTTTTTTGTTTCTTAAGATATCTTAGCCAAACTTGCAGATTATATGTTTGGGACTGTCTCTTACATTCTGACCAAATTTTTTCAAAGTCGGATTACTATATCATAGGAACAATCGGATGCAAATTAACCTTTGGTACGAAAAACTTTTTTGTTTCTTAACATATCTTAACCAAATTCATACTAGAGATTAACATAACTAATTTAATGTTTAGGTCGGATTTTTAAGTTTCTGAACTTGATTTTAGAAGTTGGTCTCCTTTTTTTAACAGTGTACGGGCTTCATTACATTTGTTTTTGGTTTTGGTTTGGTTTCTTTAGCTTTTTTTCCTTTTATCGGAAACTTGCATTTAACACGCACATGACAACGAACAACAAAACAACGCGGGCGCCAAATGAAACACGTTGTAAGCTTTTCTTCTTTTCTTTTCATTTTTCTTCTTTTCTTTTCTTTTCTTTCTTTTTTTTACAACAAAATTGGCCGCTCGTGGCAATTTCTGAGGGGAGTGTAATAAAATAGAGGGGGGTAAAGTAACTTGACAGAGCTAATGTGAAGACGTGCTAAATTTGGAAATGAAATTTAAGAAAATGTAGCACACTTTTAAGGCTGAAGACAAAGTTAAAATAAAATAAAAAAATAAAATAATATAAAGCAGGCAGCAGGTGACATCAGCAACAATGAAAACAACAACAGCAGTTGCCAATAAATTAACAACGTTGTTAGCCCAGTAGATAAATTGTACAAAGAAACAAGAGTTTGTGACAGTTTCTGTCTCTATACAGCAACCAAATTTCTTGACAATTACAAAATATTCATATTTATCTTTTTTAATATGACGGGAAAGTTTTTAAAGCATTTTATACCCAATAAATTAAAAATACATAAGGATAGAAATTATGGTGAATGTATTATATTTTATATGAATTTTCCTTAATGTGTCAGAGTGGGAATCGAACCCAGTTATCATAGAACTGAATGTTCTTTATGAGATAGGGCATGAAATACGGCACCCAGATTAAATTGGTTTTAGAATTTCAAATTTCTTTTGCATTTTATTTAATATTATTAAATTTATTAAAAGTTTGTTTTAGAATTTCGAATTTATTTTGCTTTTTAATTAAATGTTATTAAATATTTTTATTATTTATTAAAAGTTTGTTTTAGAATTTCTAATTTATGTTGCTTTTTATTTAATATTAATATATATTTTTATTATTTTTGAAATTTATTAAAAGTTTGTTTTAGGATTTCGAATTTATTTTGCTTTATATTTAATAATATAATTAATAATAATTAATATTTTTTATTATTTATTAAAAGTTTGTTTTAAAATTGGTTTTCCTATTTTTTTTTAATTTTAATAAATATTTTTATTATTTATTCAATCTATATTTATATTTTTTGTGACAAATTAATTGTATTTTTATTTCATTCTATTCGAAAAGATTTTTTTTTAAATATTTGTTTTAATATTTTTTTTTAACGTATCCATGATTTTTTCTTAAAAGTTTATTTAATTTATGTTGTTTGAAGCGAACATTTGCAAAGATACTGAGCTACTGGGCATTTAAAAGTCGAGCAGCTGTAGCGTTTTACTTGTAGTTGTGTTGTATTTTGTCACCCGCTAAAAAGCACTTGACTATAGACACACACACACATACTCTACACACACACACTTAACCATCACGCACACACACGCTGGCAATTCAAATTAAGTGCTGCATACTTTTTAGGAACAAGACAAGGCATATTTTGTGTAAATTTATGCAACATTTTTGCATAAACATTTCTTGGGACGACGCAACCCATTTGGCAACACTTGAAAGCCAATTTAAAAGCTCGAAATTGATTTAATATTAAAAATAGCGAGTGGAGAGAAGAGTAGAGGTGAGATTTCTCGTTCAATTTGCTGAATAAGTTCAATCGTTCATTTTTGAGTTGTGAACTAAGTCAATCATTTAGTTCAGCTGTTCATTTTCATGAACGATGATTCAGTTGATCATCTGTTAATGAACGATGAACGATGAATAGGTCTTTATATTCAGATATTTAATCGTTCACTGAAGTGATTAGTCGACTTTCTTACCATTAAATTGATAGTAAGCTTTTGATTTAAAATAATAACAAAGACTCGACTAACAATACGGCACTTCAATGATATTTGTAATAAAAAAGTAAAAAAATTAAATTAATATGGAATGCATGAGATCAATTTAAAGGAACTTCATGTCTTAAAACTAAAAAAATATACTAAATATGAAACTTTATGTTTGTCTTTACTAAAAAAATATATTACAAACTATTAGTTTGTCAACTTTTCTGAATAAAATGAACGATGTAGTTCATGAAGTACTGAATAAGTTCACTCGTTCATTTTGATGACCCGTTCAATTGAACTTGTTCAGAACGAAACGACACAACTCTAGAGAAGAGAGGAGAGGAGAGTGAAAAAAGAGAGAGGAGGAAAAGCGTCAGCAGCTTAAAGTAAATCGCTTAAGTTGGTAACTTTTTAATGAAAGCATTCACTCTCACTCCTTTCCTCTTTTCCTCCAATTCCTCCTTCTTATTCCCTCTCGCTCCTTGAGCATGCAAAATCCTTAACTAGAGCCAAGTTAAGATGCTGCCAGTTTAATCCCATAGCGTAGAAGTGAGTGCTCCAGAGACTAAGACCCAATGTATTTATGGCAGTCGTAGGTTTTAGACAACGACCTGTAACTTCTCTCTCTCTCTCTCTCTGTCTTCCTTTTCTCTCCTTTTCTTTCTCTATCTGCTTTCACCCACTTGACTGTTTGTCTATTTTTAAGGGCCAACTCCGAGTTGTTGTAGCTTGTTTCGGCTCGAAGCCATTGCCTCGACCTCGAGTCATAAATTGCCCACTGTGGCATCATAACAATAACTCACACTCACAACAACAAAAAACACACACACACAACATAACTCTCTTCTTCTCTCTCTCTCTCTCTGTGTTCTTTATCTTCTCCCTTTTCAACACATGCTCTAATCATATTAAGATTTGTCCTTAAATGCCGGAATTATCAAATACTCAGTAATCAGAATAAAGTAATAAAAAATATTAATTAATTTAATATATGCAAATAAATTAATAAAATTAAAATTAATGTATTCATTAAAATACAAATTATATCATTACGATAATTACAAAGGCGTTCATTATAATAATCTTAATAATAAATTATCAAAAAAATACAAATCATATTCATGCTAATAAAAATGCTAAGGATTATTATGAAATTAAAAATATATACTCATAATGATATTTACAATGGAAGTAATAACTATAATGATTCCAATTTAGAAAATAATATTATAATTAATTAATTAAACTTGTTAAAATTAACAAATTATGAGCTATTCATTAACTAGAATTAAACAAAGATTGAAATTAATTTAAAAAGTAATGATTATAATAAGCACAATGGAAATCATAATGAATAGCATCATTTCTAAAATGATCGAATTATGAATTAATGACTGATGATGCCAATTTTTGGTGATTAATGATAATACCAATGATATTGTTAATAAAATATATAAAAATAATACTAATTTAATAAAACATAATACTAATGATAATGACAATTACAAAGATAATTAAAGTTATAAAAATACCAATGATATTGTTAATAAAATATGTAAAGATAATACTAATTTAATAGTACATACTGCAAATGATGATAAAAGTGTAGATATTCTTTATTTGATAGAACCAAATAAATCTCTTCAATGCATTAAATGTGACAATGAAGGACAAAATGTAATTATCAATGATGTGTATAATCATTAAAGTTTCATTTATCCATATCATAATCCACTAGTTTACATTTAGTTTACAGGGTATTCTAAACATTCTAGACAACAACAAAATTGCTTCAATGCGCAACATTCTGTTGTAGTAAGTTTTTGTGGGTGTGTGTGTGTGTGTGTCACTAGGGAGAAAAGGGAGAATGGAAGTTGGTGGTAAGGAGAGGAATCAGGAGTGAGGAATGAGGAAAGTGCGACACATGGTCCGAGTAGCGGACGTCATTTGTGCAAACATAAAAGCATTGTAAACAAACATGGCAGTGCTTAATACACATAACAGCATAAAGGGGGCGTAACGGGGCGTGGCATATTACGATGCTAGAGATGGAATGAAAACCCAAGCTAAAAGTTAAACCGTTAAAATTGGTTTACGTGTTCGCTGGGGAAACTGAAATTGCCGGGAGCACAGAGACTGTTTTCAGTTTCCCCTCGTTCCCTTTACACTCTGGTCCTTTAGAGGGTATGTGCGACTACACTGATAAAAATAAAAGGTACTAAAATCAAGATATTGGTCTAAAAAAAAGTTAAAGTTAGAAAACACATCGTGATTTTAAGAATTTTTCCAATAAAGTAAATTTTTTATTTATAGGCCAAAAGTTTTAAATACTCAAGAGAAAAAAAATAAGATAGCTTTTAAATTTACTATATTTGTGTTCTAGTTTTATTTTGATAATATACATTTTTTTCGGATCAGTATTTTTATAAATATTCCAAACTTTTCTTTTTATATTATTTAAATATTAAATTAAATATTGTTCGTCACAAAATTGGATATCAGAACTTTTGGGGCATGAAGGAGGTTTCGTCACTAGACTTTTACTTCGTAAAGAAGTTTAGTTGGCAGATTCGTATTTTCCCAACAATTTAAGATCTTTATTCTAAAATTAAAAACTGCGATTTTTTTAAATTAATATTCTTAGTATTAATAATTAGTTCTTAAAATGGGCTTATTTAAAAAATAAAGTATGTAAGATGAATTTCCAAAGTTGTTCTTTCTTTTTTCAGTGTATAGGATGAGTTTGTGTCTATTGTTGTCATGCTTAGTGCTCAAAGTTGTCGTTGTTGTAGATGTTGTTTTATCTGCTCAGTTGCTATTTAGTTACACTGTCACTTTGCTAGTTTCCACGTTCACTATCTGGGATTAGCATCTCTTTCCTTTCCCTTTGCCTTTTCCTTCGCTTTCCCATTTTCCTTCCACTTTTCCGACAGCTCGGACTTTGTCAAGTCCAAACGTGAGTTTGACTTCGTTAGCCGAATACTAAAAACTAAATTTCAACTCCAAATTGAAAACTGCAACTGGCTGTGATTGTGTTTAAAGTTTTTATTTGCGAGAAAGTTAAATGTAATAAAGTAAGTTTGGAATAGCATTGGAATATCAGAAATAATTGCAGTCACAAGTTTAATACTTTATTATAACTTTCTACTCATTTTTTTAAAGATTATCTGAAATTCAATTCAAAATTAAGCAAGAAATGATTTTTCTAACTTTTATTAATTTTATTTAATTAATCATTACAGAATTTACAACAATTTTGACTTGTAAAATTTGTTGGACTAATAGTAGTAAAGGGTTATTGACCGATTTCCTTGCAGAATTCCAATTTTATCATTATTTCACCTCTTTTCCGAAATTTCACACTGTCATAACTTTGTGAAAACTCAACCGATTTCTTGGCGGAATATCAATTTTATCATTATTTAAACTCTAATTTGATTCTGCAACCAAATTTTATAAATTTGTTATATCACTATCCAGTTTTTCTGTACTTTCCACTTGACACTTTATCGAAAACTTTAAACTGTCATAACTTGTCTTAACTGAATCGATTTGGATGAGGAATGTCTTTTTGATCATCATTTGGTTTTGAAATTCATTTTACATTCCAACTTTATTAATTTAAAAAAAATATGAGAATAAATATTAAATAAAAAATATAAAAGTTGTTACTTTTATTCAACTTTTTGTGTCATAAATAGTAGAAAACTAAATTTTTAATTAGATTTGCAGTTTATTAACTTTGATTTTGTTTGTTATTTGCTCTCATTTGCATAATTCTCGACATTGATGAATGTTTCTCCATTTGTTGTTGTTGTTGTTTGTTTGCTTGTTTGTTTGTTTATGATGTTGCGGATTGCGGATGACATTTGATGTTCCAATTGCAATTGCAATATCGACAAATATTCAAAATTGCATGGCTGATTTGCACCTGCTGTTCATTTGCATACGAATTAATACCACCAATGAGTGTGTGTGTGTGTGTGTGTGTGTATGGATGTGTGTGTGTGTGTGTGAGAATTTGCCATCGACCAGCAAATGTCCTTGATTACCATACGTGCCACTTATCTCTGTCCAGTTACCCTCTAGTACAGTTTCTACGTTCCCTTCCATTTCCCTACAACAAAAATTCTACTTATGCTTCTTGAAATTTCTTTCTTGTCTTGTTCTTTGGGTCTAACATATTTTCATTTAATATACAATATATTAGAACTACAAAATATTATTAGTTTTCCATGACGGAAGAACAATAACTCGAATCTCGAATATCCTTAAGCATACAATCTCTTCAATGTCTTCCGTCTATCAGTTACCCTTTAGTACAGCTCACTGGTGAATGATGCGTGTGCTCACTGGTTACCACTCACCACCATAGCTTACCCGTCAAATTATTGCAGTGGTGAAATAAATTTTTGACAGCTTTTGCATTACAAATCACCAGGGAATTCGCCAGTGAATTCAAGAACATACCAGTAACCAGTGAATTCTTTTCCTTGGTGAATTCACTGCTTACTGCTGCATTACTTTCGTTACAAAATTGCATTACATATCGTTGGTGAATTCACTGGTGAATGCACTGGTGACTTTAAACAACATTTTCCGACAGCTACCAGCTGTACTACAGGGTATTTTGTCATTGCAGTCCACTTTCTGGACTCTAATTGAGTTACAAGCTGCATTGCTCAATGCATTTGGCCATTGTTCACTGTCAGATGCAGCTTTTAAGTGCAACCTTTGGCTGCATAAATTCAGATGCAAAACAGACACACACACACACACAGATACAAACACACACCCCCTCTCACACACACACACACACTTATCCTGTTTACACGAAATTCATTGTGCAAAAATCAATTCATGAATAGCTGTCAAAATAGTGTAAAAACGATTTTCCATAAGAATTTTGACAATATAAATTCTAAGAATATTAAAATTGAAGCAAAAAAATACTTTAAAATCATATTATTTTTTAAGAAGCGGGTATAAAAATAGAAATCCGAATTTAGGAAACTTTAAAAAATTAACAATTGGTAAAAATATATTTTGTAAATTTAAATAACAGTACAAAATTAGAAAGGGGAAAATTACGAACAATATATTAGAAAGAAGATATCTTGTAATTAGAAAATAAAAACTTTGGAAACCAAAAATTGCTAGAAAAAAAAATTAAAAAATTTAAAAAACCTGAACCAAAAATTGGTAATTAAAAAACTGTGTACAATTAGAAAGGCAGAAATTGAATTTTCTAGTTTCCTTCTTTTTTTTAACATTTTTATCGATTTTCCAAATTTCCTTTCCAAGTTTCATGATAATATACTGACTTTATTATCTGGTAACTCGGTTTCTTTAATTTCGTGAGTTTGTCGTGTGACGTGTAAACAATGTTGGACAATATTGATTTTAGAAATTCAATAATTCATGAACTTGGCGTCGTATAAACGTAGAGTAACAGATTACTTTGGGGTCACAGCAACAAGAGACGAGACATGAGACAAAGGTTCAAAACGTAGTCCGAGTTCCGGTCGAGTTCCAACCGCAAATCCCCAGCACGCGCCAACAGATGACAGAGAGAGGGAGTTGGAGAAGAGAATAGAGAATAGAGAATCATTCTCTCTCACTCTTTGTCGCTGTCTCTTTGTCTCACCTGCTAACGTGGCCAATTAGAAAGCCAAGTGAGATGCGTCTATCTGATTGTTACGGCTTTTGTTTTTCGGCCTCAATGAATCTTGTGTGTGTGTGTGTGTATCCCTTTTGTGTGGTGTGTGTGTGTGTGTGTATACAGTTGGCACTCAGTGTTGTTTGCAGACAAGAAATTAAACCATTAAAGCAAATCGAGCTGCTCTAAGCCTCTAGTCACAAGTGGCCAACAGCCTTTTGACCAAACCAAACCAAAGTCATAAATTTTAAATTTAGTCAACAGCGCAACCCAAAGGTCCCTTCCCCTTCCACTCCCTCTCCTCTCTTCCCTCTTTCACTCTCTCCTTCTGTCGTCTGTCGTTGCCAGGCTTCGCTAACTAATTTGCATATTCTGCGCGAATTTCCCCTCCCCGTAATCTCCCCTTTATACTCTTTGATTTGCAGGCGTAACGAAGCTGGAAAAATTCCCTCTCCCCCTTCCCCCTTCAATTAAACTGTCATGTCAAAGTCAGCGTCCGTCAATGCGTTCATTGATGGCAACCCCAAAGCCAGTGTTGCCAGCTTGTAATATTAAAAAAGCGCTGAAAAATGCTACATTTTTCAACAACAAAAAACCTGAATAAAATATAAAAGCCAACAAGCTTTTTTATGGTTTATTTTAAACATTTTCAAAGACACTCGTTAAAGCATTAAAAAAAATCTCGCAAAATAGCTACATTTTCCAGCAACAAAATCTGAATAAAATAGAAAAGAAAATTATTTTTTTCATGGATCTTCAAAGCATCAAAAAAGATCGGAAAATAGCTCAATTTTTCATCAACAAAATCTGAAAAACAGCAAATGTTCATGTTAATTAAAAATCTGTTGGCAAATTTTCTGTAATATTCATATCAAATATACTCTCAAAGCTCATCAATATAGCTAAATTTTCCAACAAAAATAACTGAAAAACCGCAAATGTTTTTTCCATGTTTAGTCAAGTTTTATTTTGATTAATTTGCTGTAATATTCGTATTCAACATACCCTAAAAATTCTTTTTAAAAATGTGAAGTCTAAACTGATTTTCTGATGTTCTTAAGTATTCGTGATTTATTACTATTTATTAATTTAGGGCCAGTATTTTCAATAAAAG
The DNA here is from genome assembly GCA_035042165.1 of Drosophila kuntzei. Lineage (NCBI taxonomy): Eukaryota > Metazoa > Arthropoda > Insecta > Diptera > Drosophilidae > Drosophila > Drosophila kuntzei. The sequence goes on from JAWNLU010000300.1 coordinate 1,227,025, forward strand.
TGTTGTAATATCTTAAGATAAAAATCAGCCTACTACAACTTTAAGAAATCACCGAAAAATCTACTTTAATTTTGCATAAGAATCAGCTAAATGATTTAAGGAAAAGCCAAAGAATTCTCGCTGTCTGCGGTTTTCGATTTTGACTTTATAAATATTTTAGTTTGACGGGGAAAAAGCTGTTCTGACAACATTATAACAAAACTGACAGAGAGGGAGATAGGTAAAAGAAAGAGAAAAAGAGAGCGCCGATTCACTTTGAGTCCATCTTCGTTAGTAAAAGTTTTCAGTTTTCGAATGAACGGCCGCAGGGCTGGAATGCATAATTAAGAGGGCTCTTATGTTTTGAGAAAATGTTTCTTGGAAAATCTGCAGGGCAGGATATAAATTCCACTAGAATACAAAATAATAACCAAATATCTCAAGTTCTCAGCTTAAATCTAAGCAGCAGTCAAATTGATTCTAAGAAAAGTCAGTTACATATTCCACATGTCTACTTAAAGGTGAATTAAAATTCCAGCAACTGTTTTATTTGAGAGTTTTCTGCATTTATATATAATATAATATTTATAATTAAAAGTGGAAAATAGGTTTATGATAAAAACGCAACTATTATTTTAATAATAGGTTGTTGAAAATGAAATCAATTAACAAAAACAATATTAAATTAAATAACAATCCAATATAAAATGTCGACAAATGTCTCAAATTCCACTAAGAACTTTTCCTAAAATATTTTTACATTTCTTTTGTAAACTTACATAATTAGGGTTTTATTTTTTATGGCCCGCACTCCGCTCCTGAGTTAATTTTGCATCAGCTCAATTCAATTTGCGGTTGCTTTCCTATTTTCTATTTTTATATGCAAAGTGAATTTGTCAGCTAGACATAAATAACATTTTCCAGTCTTCTTCTTCTTCTTATCAACGTTCTGATAACATTTCAATTGTAGCTGGAGAAAATGAAGACAAATGAAAATGAAAACAGAAATAGAAATTCATTAAAGTCAAGGCTACACAATGTGTAATTTCAGTTTTGCGAACTAATTTTATCTGAGAACTGAACGATTTTGTTCAAATGAGCGTTCCAAATTGCGTTCAGGTTCAAAGGATCTTAAATTGATTAAAATAATGTTAGTAAGGAATTATTTATAATTAATTTTGCATTGTTTATTATTATTTATTATACTTTATCAGCAATTAGCATAATTTATTGCAATTGCAATTAACTCTTAAATTAATTAATAAAGTGAGAGAAAACAATACGAAATTTAATCAATTTTTAAATTGTTTGAAATTATTTTTGGCATAATTAAAAATGCATTCTAATTGAAAATTCATTGCAATTTTCAATTAAATTGTTCAACTATATTTAAAAACTAAAAACAAGTATGTGAGCTTTGTACTTGTCAAAAGAATTACTTGACTAAATGTAAAAATTTACATATATTTTGTTTTGTCAAAAAATATTTTTTCCTTTTTTTAAAATATTTAGTTGCGTATTGTTTTTTAATTGTCTTATGAAAAGAAAAAAAATTATGGAAAAACAAGTATGATTATTTTGTTCTTTGTCAAATCAATTACTTGACTAAGTGTAAAAATTGAAATACTTTTTTTTTGTCAAAAAAAACACTGTTTTTTTATTCTAATATAGTTACTGTTGGTAAAAAAAAGTGAAATAATGAGATCCATTTTGTTTAACAATTTTTAAAAATAAATGAAAAAGTTAGTGATATTATTTTCTTGGTCAAAACAATTACTTGACTAGCTATAAAAATGTCCACACTTTATTTTTGACATTTTTGTATTTGAAAGTTTTAAGAATAAGTTAGGAGAAAGAAGGAGATTTAATAAGATGCCTGTGACATCATATGATATCACAATGTCAGTTTTCTCCCACGCTTATGCAAATTTTCTACAGGCTACAATTTGTGGCATGTGCTTTGATGTGCGGAGGATGCATTGGCATGCAGTTATTGCCACTCCCACTTCCACCCACCACCCACCGCCCACTTTTAGCCCTGTTGTTGCCACGTCGCGTCGCGTGGGTTTTGTGACTGACTTTTATGCGTAGGTTTTGGCTTAAACTTGAAATTCCAGCTAAATACCAAATTGTTATTATCGTCGAGACACTCTGATGACGCACAATGAGGCAAAATGAGGCAACATGGCAACACAGCTGATGTCATCTCTTTCTCTCTCTCTCTCTCTCTCTCTCATCTTGGCCAATGGCAGAAACAAATTAAATAAATGGAAAATTCGCTAAAGCCATTGATGAAAATTCTAACACGCTTTCTTATGTCTATTACTATGCATGTGTGTGTGTGTGTGAGTAAGTGTGTGTGGGTGTGTGAGTGTGTGTGTGTGAGTGTAAGTGTGTGTGCCACAAGCAACACTTGAGAAACGCACAGAAATACTGCAAGTATCAAGTTGGAAATTCGAGTCGACTTTGACATACCCTAAAAATTAAAAAAAAACAAAATTATGACTTTTTCAACGTTTTACTAGAAAAATCTAAATTTTTCATAAAGGGACTTTCAATATTTAATAGCTAAGTTGAAAGTCAAAATTAAATAAAATATGATTTTTTCAACATTTCAATATAAAATCTTAAAATCGAAATTTTGAATAAAATAAGTCTCAATATTTAATAGAAAAACTGAAAGTCAAAATTAAACACAGAATTTTGTCACTTTTTCAAGGTTTTATACTAGAAAATCTAAATCTTGAATAAAATAAAACTTTTAATAATTAGTGGAAAAACTTAATATCAAAATTTAATAAAAATGTTGTGATTTTTTCAACATTTAACTACTAAATCTAAAAATCGAAATTTTGAACAAAATAACTCAATAATTACTAGCTAATTTAAAAATCTAAATTTAAAAAAAAATGTAGTGAAATTTCCAACGCTTTACTAGAAAATATAGAAATCGAAATTTTGCATAAAGTGACTTTTAATAATTATTGGATAAATTGAAATTCAAAATTAAAAATTAAAGTGACTTTCAACATTTAATTAGAAAATCGAAAAATCGAAATTTCTAACAATATAACTTTCAAAATCTGTTTGTGATTGAATTATTGTTAAACTATTATATTAATTTGTAATATTAAGGTTTTTGTTAGGAAATTTATTTAGGAATTATTTTTTAATTTTATCCAAAAATTAGCATAAATTAATATGCCCGTTTGAAGTGGTGTAGGGTATGAGACCTCTATAGCTATTAAGAACGACGCTGGCTGGCCTTCAGCATATGACAATGACAGCGAAAAGGAGCCAAAGAAATAGAGAGAGAGAGTGGGAGAAGAGAGAGAGAAGAAAAAAGAAGGGGAACAACGAGTGGGAGGCAAGGGAATGAGTTTAAGTGTAAGTGTGAGTGTGAGTGCGATATCCTGTTGCTTGACCTATTTGGATACACTCACACTCATACACACACACACACACACACATGCTGCACAGTGAGACAATCTCTAATGTTTTATTGGCAAAAATCATATCTATTGAACCAATAAAGATTTTAAATAATTTTAATTTAAAAATTATATAATCTTTTAAACCAATAATAATTAAAAAAATTATATAATCATTTAAAATTTTTACAATCTTTTGAACAAATTAAAATTTAATAATTATATAATCTTTTGAATTAAAAAAGACTTAAAAATGATATAATCTTTTGAATCAATAAAGATTTCTAATTTAAAATGCATTTGATAGAAAACTTCTTAAGCTTTGAAATGACTGTTTACAGTGGATACTATAGGTTTGTCGGGGTCAAAGTTGAAAGATATTTTGTGTGCACGTTTAGAATTTTCGAAAAACAAATTATTTTTTTATTTTATTTAATTTTTAAACAAAAGTTTGTTGGGAAATAAATCTTTTGTAATCCTTGTTTTTGCATTCCTGTCTCTTCGATTACGCAATGTTGTCCCACTGTGCGGCAGTGTCACAGTCTTGGCCACATTGATAATTCCGTTTCCGTTTCCTTGGCTCGTTTGTCGCATTGCCTTTTAGACACGCTTCCTTTAACCCTTTTACCCCTTTCAAAATGTACTGACCACGTTCGCTTTGTTGGCCAACTATGCGATTTGGACAAAACGTGCGAAAAAGTGCAGCCAACAATAAAAATAAAATAAAATAAAATAAAAGAATTCTCATAAATAAATAAATTCTTAAATATAATAAAATAAATGAATTCTCATAAATAAATAAATTCTTAAATATAATAAAATAAACGAATTCTCATAAATAATTAAATTTTAAAATATAATAAAATAAAATAAAAGAATTCTCATAAATAAATTCTCAAGGATATGCCTACAATAAAAAAAAATAAAATAGATAAATTCTCATAAATAAATAAATTCTAAAATAGAATAAAATAAAATAAAAGAATTATCAGGGATATGCCAACAATAAAATAAAGAAAATATAATAAAATAAAATAAATGAATTCTCATAAACAAATAAATTCTTAAATATAATAGAATAAATGAATTCTCATAAATAATTAAATTCTAAACAATAAAAAAAGAAAATATAATAAAATAAAATAAAATAAATGAATTCTCATAAATAAATAAATTCTAAAATAGAATAAAATAAAATAAAAGAATTCTCAGGGATATGCCAACAATAAAATAAAGAAAATAAAATAAAATAAAATAAAATAAATGAATTCTCATAATTAAGTAAATTCTAAAATATAATAAAATAAAATAAAAGAAAGTAAAAAGGAATAAAAAAACAAAAAAAAAAAAAAATAAAAGAATTCTCATAAATGAATTTTAAAATAAAATAAAATAAAAGAATAAACGAATAAAACGAAGAAAATGCATTAATTTAATTCATATCTTTCGCTTGCAGATGAAAAATCGACACAAAACAAAAAGGGAAAGGCAAAAGCAACAACAGCAGAAGAAACTGAAGAGGAGAGGAGGCAAAAGAAATGGCAGAAAGGAGGAAGGAGGAAGGAGAAAAGGAGGAAAAATAAAGGAGAAGAAGAAGGTCACGTAGCTTCAGGTGGCAACTGGAGCAAAAAGTTGGAGCTGGACTAATTAACGCCTGGCTGGAGGATAAATTAATAGTGCCACGCCCACAAGACACGCAACACGCCCACGTCTGCAATCAGCAACTGGCGAAATTAAATTGAGTCAAGTTTATTTGCTGAAAATAAAATGAAGGGAGCAACAACAACAAAATGTTGTCTTGGCCATGGCTAAAATACTAAAATAATAAAATAATGAAATAATAAAATAATAAAATAAAGAGCAGAAGGCCCAAAAGTAATTTAATTTTGTGTGTCTCTCAATTGTTGTTGTAGTCGATTTGGTTGCACGTGTTTTGCATTTCCCCATTTTCCATTTTCCATTTTCCAACCAAATTTATGAGCTATTAATTGTATTACTTATAATTATTGTTGTTTTTTGTAATTAATTTTAAATGTAAATAGTCATTATAATTAATTTAAAAAAAACTCTTGTAAATCAACAACAACAAACAACAACAAAATTCTACGTTTTTTTCAAAACTTAATAAACAAGTAAAGCAACAAAAAAAAAAATATTAAGAATATTTATTACGACATTTAGTAATTGTGCATTAACTAAATTTATAATTGAAAAAAAAATTGTAAGAGGCAAGAGAAATGCATTAAAAGCAAAAAAAAAGATAACAACTATTAATTAGTAATTATTATAATGTGATGTTATACATATAATATATAATATAAAAAAACGAAAAACATCAAGAAAAAAAAAAAAAGGTAAAAAAAAGATAGGAAAAAATACAACAACAAAATGTTAACCAACAACAAATGATAAAACAAATTTTATTAAGTAGATTTTTGAATTAAAACTTAATATTACGTACATATTAAATACATGCATATATAAATATATAATACAAAACGAAAGGAAATCTTTGAAATGCGTTTTTCTACTTAAACAAAAGTTAAAATAATAAAAAAAAAACAAAACAAAAATCAACCGAAAGAAATTGTCGAATCCGAAACTAGAATTGTAAATTTTTTCCAAATTTAGCTTGCGATAAACCAAAATTGTAAATGTTGTGCGAAATATAAATAAATAAATAAATGAATAAATTAATAAATAAATATGAAAAGAACAACAACAATTAGCGACAACATGAATTGATAATTGATAATTGTAATTAATGAATTTGCAATGTTTTTTGAATTTAGTTCATGAATTATGTGTGTGTATTGACTTCTCTATTTATACTCTATAAGAATTACGAGCATATTCGATTCAATGTCGTTTATAACAATTATTCTTCATCTTTCAACACAAAAACACAAATACAAAATGATAAATTTCAAATTTCAAATATATATATATATATATATATAATATAGTATGTATAATGTTAACGGCTTATATACTATATACAAATAATTTCAATTTTTTAGTTTTCTACTTAAATCGCATTTCTTCCACTTTCACAAAATATAAAAAAAACAAAAGGGAAATCAAGAAAACTAAAAGAAAAACGATTTGTTAAACATTTTTGAATTTGTGCTTTTTAATTTAATAAAATAGTTATTATTATTATAATTATTAGTTTCCATTAGTTTTTGTTATTTATATTATAATCGATAAAAATGATATCGTAGTTATTTAGCATAAGTTTCAATTCGCAATAAAAACAAACAAATTTCAAATATAATCATCATATATTTTTGTTACAATTGTTTCACAGTGTTGTTTTTATTTTCATCATCAACAAAAAATTGTACAAATTACAAAATTATATTAATAATATTATATTATTATCACAACAAACCACATAGGAAAAACAACAACAACAATTTAAGCGCAGAAGTTCAATTAATAAAAATTAGAATTTTAATATAAATAGTTACATAAATTAAATATATATAAATACATATATATATATGCATATAAATATTTAAAAATAAATTGAAACAAAAGAAAAATACAATTATATTCTTATGTATTAAATTAAAAAATAGAAATGCGAGTTTCATAAAAAAATCCTACAATTTGTTTCAGACTCGTTAAATTGTGTACTTAAAAGAAAATTGAATAAAATTCAACAAAAAATTATGCCACAATTAAACAATAGTTAAACATGAATTAAATAAATTAATTAATTAATTAAATAATTAAATAAAATAAAAACTGCTTTCAAGTTGAATTCAATTCTCAGCTTGCAACCAGATTTTGATTCGCACGCAATCAATAATGATAATGATGATGATGATGATAATGATGATGATGATAATGATGAATGTAATGCGAGTGTGCATTTGGAGACAGATAAATACTCCAACAATAATTTCCAGGCATATCGAAGCATTTGAAACACTCAGACAGCAATCAACAAAAAAATGGCAACAAATAAAATAAATAAAATAAAATAAATAAAAAACGACGGCAATAAAAAACACACACATACACACACAGACAGACACATGCAAACAATAAATAAATAATTAATTGGAGGGATATGGTATATATTATATATGTATATGTATATTCAAAAAGCAATAATACTGAAAACATGTTTAACAAATGGAACACAGTAAAAATAAAAATAAAAATAAATATAAAAATAATATGAAAATCATGTAAAATGAGCATAATTGAATATTTATATATATATATTTTAATTAATACACACTAAATATATGTACATATATGCATATATAATTAGTCCAAATAAATATATTAATGAATTAGCTGGAGAAAATTGCAAGAGAAAAATGTTTAATATTTACAAAATATTGAAATATCAATGTGCAATTGAAAAGCGTTTAAAACATACATAAATACACATTTATTAAAACAATTATTATATACATAAAAAATACAGCATTAATATAATATAATATATAACAACAAAAAGACAAGAAAAGAAAAGAAAAGCGAAAGAAAATCATTTAGTTTGCGTGCACACACACACACACACACACACACAACAAACACACACACACTCCTATAACATTACAAACAAAAAAATCAAAACTTAAAAAGAAACTTAAAACTGTATTTATTATAAATTATTATTATACATATATAAAGCAAAAAAAAAACACAAACATAAATTAAACGGTTCAAGTCAAGTTTTTGAGCAAATACTCATAATTGTTAAAATTAAAAAAAAAAACAAAAACAAAAAATAAACATGTTTAAATGCTAAAATACATAAAACAAAAAAATATATACATATATATATATATAAATTAAATAAATAAAAACAAGTCAAAAAAGAGCCGTGTAAAAGTTTATATTAAAACAAATAAAAAACATAAAACATACTTGCATCTACATATAATATATTTTTCCCCTCTTTAGAAAATTTAGTTAATTATTGAAAAGTAAAGAAAAGATGAAAAAAAAGAAAAGAAAAGAAGAATAAACATTAAAATTAAGTGTTAGTCTTATATACATGCATAATTATAATTATAATTACAAGCAGAAAAGAAAAGAAAAAACAAATGAGAAATAAATAAATAAACGGAAACGGAAACGAAAACGAGTCAACAAAACAAATTTCAAGTGCGATAACCGATAACCGATAGACCCGATACCGATACCGATAAATCCATAAACGAACATTTAAATTAAGATGTAACGAACAATTGTTTTTCGCCTTTGTTGTGTTGTTTAGTTTTCTTGTTTTCTGATTTTTATTATGATGAAAATGATTTACTTTAATTGATTAAAGAAATAAAAATTATTAAACAAAAAAAAAGAAGAGAAATGTATATTTTTAAGGCGTTTGCAGATGGCTTTCAGGTGCTCTCCAAAGGAACTTTCAACTATCCGCTTATTATAATTATTATTTATAAATTAATCATGTGTTTGTTTTCATTTTTGGATGTTCAGGAGGATAGCTTATCAGTATGGAACAGAACTGCCACTGATATGACCAGTACAACACGTATCCGTGATACGTTACGCAGGATATTAAATATACCTTCGACAACGGCAATGGAGTATAAGATACACTGTGATAGCCTTAAATACGTTTCAATGTAAGTATTTAAACACTATCTAATTTAATTCAACCAACTAAACTAACTAACTTAATAACCCACAATCAAAGTTCGCAAATATCCCTCAAATATATTATTTTTTATTTATATTTTTTGAGTAAACCAATATTTTAAATTTAATTTTTACAAAAATGTAACTATAATGCTATAATTCTAATTTCATCAGAATTATTTCAAAGATCGCAAATATCCCTCAAATATATTATTTTTTATTTATTTTTTTTGAGTAAACCAATATTTAAAATTGTATTATTACAAAATTCAACTTAATGGTAATAAAATTAGAATTATTTCAAAGATCGCAAATTATATTATTTATTATATTTTATTTATATTTTAAAAGTATAAATATACAAATATATAAAATGAATTGCAATATTAATGGATATTTAATAACAATTGATTGGCAATTTTTAATTTATTGATAAAATGCGAAAATAGAACAAACTAATTTAAATATATATAAAAATATATTTTTCATTTTACTATCAATTAAACTGCAATTTTTATATGGATAAAATGTGAAAAAAGAGAAAAATAAATTAAATATAAACTTTTTTTACTAAAAATTAAATTACAATTTTTATTATATTGATAAAATGTGAAAATAAATTAAATATAAACTTTTTTTTACTAACAATTAATTTGCCATTATTATATTGATAAAATGTGCAAATAGAAAATATCAATTAAATATTCATTTTTATTTATACTAACAATTAAATTGCAATTTTTATATGGATAAAATGTAAAAATATAATAAATAGAAATTAATTATAAATTTTCTTCTATATTTTTTGCAGTAATAAAGGCGCGTTGAAAAGCTGAAATTCAGTGAATAACAACAAACACAAAACAACAGCAGCAAAAACAATAATTAATCAACAAACAGATGATTTAGAAACTGGCCAAAGGAGCAACAACAACAACAACAGCAGCATCAACAACAACAGCAACAACAACAACAACAGCGATTACAAACAACAAACGGAAATCAGCCGCTGATAACAATAATAATAATTATAATAATACAACAACTAATGATAATAATTATTATAATGATGCTGAGGATGAGGATAAAAACTAACTTGAAGACTACCCCCCACTCCACCCCACTCCACCCCACCCCCACCCCCAATACTTCCCCCTTTTAGCAAGACAAAAGCAGTTAAATATATTTAAGCGCTAATAAGACAAAAATCTTTGTATTTTCAAAAAAAAAACCAAAAAAACAAAACAAAACAAATCATGAGCATTTTACAAAGTGAGTTGTATATATGAAACGCCATAAATATTTTAGTTTGTATGTATAAAGTTTACATTAGCCATTCCCAATTAAAATGTTTATAAGCGAATTATGCCAAAACTTTGAGCTGACTATGAAACGAATCCCATTTATTAATTATTATTATTTTTTGACTCTCCTCCAAATCCAAATCCCAATCTCCAATCTATGCTCTATCCTCACTTCCATCAATTATATGGCAGCCTTTTCAAAACTAATGTACATTCAATATATCTCCATTATAATTCACAAAACAACATCAGCTATTGGTTATATCTATATTTATCTGTTTGAAATGATGATTATTTTAAGATTATGATAAAACATGAAACTGAATAATCAAATTGTTTGTTTTTGTTCATCAAGAAATACAAGTTTTTTACATGAAGAAAAGAAAAGAAAAAACTAAATATTGAAACGAAAAAAAAAAACCCAGTTGTTTTACATATACTTGTGTATGTACTTATATAGCACATATACATACATACATACATACAGCCAAAAACACACACACATACAGATCCGTAATCACCAACACATGCATACAAGTTTGCCCACACACAAAAATGATCTTCCATTACAGTACAACCAAACGATAGAAAAATACGGAAAACTATTAAAGTTGCAGAAAATATTTTCAATAAATTTATTGTTCTTAATAATTGCAAATGGGGAACATTTTGTGCGACGCCATCGAAATTCTTATCATTGCTTACTCAATATCACTCAATGATATTGATAAGAACACTAGAGAGAAATCGAGCTTAGCTTCCACAAGAATGTCAGGCTCTCTGCACGCTCTTTCCAATTAAAGCTTTACGCGCTCTGAGCGGATTTCAGCTACTCTCTTGAGCGTAATGCAGTGTGCTCACACAGGCTCTCCGCACGCTCCTTCCAATGAAAGCTTTGCGCGCTCCGAGCGGATCTCAGCTTCCAGAGCTGCTCTCTTGTGCTTAATGCTGTGTGTTTACACACACCCAAACATGTAACCAGCAAGTGCAGCGGGATTTCTTTGTTTATTTTGCTTGCTGCTATTTCTGTTCGCCTGGTATTTCTGCTCGTGCAGATAGACATTTTAGGGTCATATGTAGGGTTATTGATATTGATGTTGATATATCGGTTGGTATTTTTTGACGATTATTTATTTTTAGGCAATATTTAAAAATAAAATATAAAATAAAAAGTAACGAGAAAATTAAATTCGCGCCCAGATATTAATATTATCGATATTCTATATTTTTTTGTCATTTTTGATTTTTATATAATGTAGAAATAATAATATTTATTCATGTTGATATTAATTATTTATTATTAAGAATTAAAAGTATCAACATCGCTACCCAGTACCCCCACCCCTTTTTATGTCGAACTCGAGCTGTGACTGAGAAATCGAAAATACACAGAAATCTACCAGGCGAACAGAAATGAGCAGAAGGTGGCTGCACAAGAAGTCAGGCGCACACAACCACACAAACAGAGCGGCGCACGCTCTCCCTCAACATCGCCACCCACTCCGCCCCCTTTTTATGTCGAACTCGAGCTGCGGCTGAGAAATCGAAAATACACAGAAATCTACCAGGCGAACAGAAATGAGCAGTAGGTGGCTGCACAAGAAGTCAGGCGCACACATCCACACAAACAGAGCGGCGTAAGCTTTCCAGGCGCTCTCGAGCTCGCTCTTTCCAATGAAAGCTTTACGCGCTCTGAGCGGGATTACAGTTACTCTCTTGAGCTTTATGCACAAATGTAAACAATCGGAGCGGCGAGTTTTGTTTACTTTCTGCTTTCTGCTGATTCTGTTCGCCTGGTATTTCAGCTGGATTTCGTGACATTTTGCTGCGTTGTTCAGTCGCTGTGGAACTTTTGCACAGCACACAACTGCTCGCTGTGTGTTTCTGTTCTTGACCAAGTTTTGTTAAAAATTTAAATTGAGATTTACAGATGGAAATCATAAATTGTTTTATTAATTGGATTGGGTTGGATTGAAGCTCTTGGCTGCCGTGGATATATTATAAATAAAAACTTATGCTAAATTCCGATGCAAGTCAACTCATTATTTATCCTCGTAGCACGTCAGATCAATTATATAGACGTTGGAAATGAGACAATCGCCTTCCTGTAAAATAGAGAAACAACATGAGTGACTTGTATAAATTAAAGTGGATATTTGAAGCGTACCGCGGGTGTGATGCCGACCAGTGCATCCGCATGGCCATAGAACTCCTCCTTGAGGGATATGACAATGGTCTGCAAGTTGGTCGTGTGATCTCGAATGTAGGAGGCGACCTTGCCAATGTTTGTGTTATCCAAAGCGGCATCGATCTCGTCAAGCACAAAGAACGGCGCAGGATGATAGCTAAATGAAGAAGTTGAGAGTTATAAATTGAATAATTATAAATGTATAAATGTATAGCTCACCTGTGTGTGGAGAAGAGCAGAGCGAGAGCTGCAATTGTTTTCTCGCCGCCACTCAGGTTGCTCATGGGCTGGAAACGTTTGCCGGGTGCCACACAATTGTAATTGATGCCATCCAGATACGGCTCCTCGGGATTATCGGGTCCAATGTAGGCCTGGGCTGCCTCATTGCGTGCCAGCTTCTTGTAGATGCCATCGATGGCATCGGAAATGTGCTGACAGCATTGGACGAAGCGTGATGAACGTTCGTTCTTCACTTTCTCGAATGCCGCTTTGGCCTTTTTCGCCTTTTTGCGCGCATTCTCAAACTCTTCGTTTGTGGACTGCACCTTCTCCGTAACCAGATCCAGTTTCTGCATCGCCTTCATATTCGGCGTCTGAATGCGCTCCAGAACATCCAGTTTACTCTGCAGATCCTTCAGCAGCTGCTCATTGGTTTTCTTAAAGGCCGAATCGTCTTTCAGCTTGCACAACTCCCGAGGCAACGATCGATAGTCCACCTCGATCCTACAATGGATTAGATTTTACATTATTTTCAATATAAACACATCACATTTAATTAAAATGCGTAAGTATAAATAACAAAAAATAATCGAATAAAATCATTAATTTGAATTTCGCATAAGATTACATTTTGATAAATATTAAATTTAATTTAAAAATTCATATTTATATTGCAATAAGGAAAATTCGATTATAATTTATATAATATAAATTACAAAAATAAAAAAATACTTGTAGATTTAATAAAAAAATAACTTTGATTGTTTAGTTAAAACTTTAAATTAAATTTAATTTTATACTTTGAATTATTTTCAATATAAATATAAAATTTATTGTCAACAAAATAATTAAAATGCGTAAGTATAAATAACAAACAAATAATCGAATTTTTATAAATATAAAATGAAATTTAAGAATTCAAATTTATAAGTACTATTACAATAAAGAAAATTCGACTATAATTTATAGAATATAAATTACAAAAATAAATATTTTTTTGTAGATTTTAATCCAAAAAATATCCATGATTTTTTGATAAAAACTATATTTATACTTATTTTATTTTATACTGCGGATTATTTTCAATATAAATATAAAATTTATTGTCAACGAAATAATAAAAATGAGCAACAAATACTCGAATTTAAAAAATTCTAATTTAGATTACTATGATGACAATTCGACTATAATTTATATAATATAAATTACAAAAATAAAAAAATACTTGTAGACTTTTTAATGATTAAAAATGTAATTTAAATGTAATTGAATCATCTTTATTTAATTGAGATCAAATGTTACTCACAGATTATCGTTCATCATTGAAGTCGATGGTTCGACGCTGTCCACATCACTTTGACGCACTGCATCATCCAGAGAACCACGTAGTAAGGGAACCACAATGCAGTCCGTCTTTAAGATTAAACAACAATATTAAAATGTAGTTTAGATTAATTATTTATCCTTCTTACTTTGGCCTGCAGCAAAATGTTTTGTCGCTCGTTTTTCTTGGCCTCGATTTTGGATTCGGACGATGACATTTGGCTGCCCACGTTATGGATTTCTTTGGCCAAATTGGCAACATCTCGACGGGCCTTGGATATGTCCTCCTCCATGTCATCGACCGCCTGCTTCTTGGCCTGCTTTTCCTGCTTGAACTTCTCCATTTTCTCCTTCTCCTCGTCCATTTCCTTCAGATATCGCGCCTCCGCTATCTTTAATCCCTCCAAGGCGTCCTCCTCATCCTGCACGCTACGCTCCCAGCGTCCAACGTTCTCTATAAATGTTATAAGTTGAGTTAGCAGTGGTAAATAATTATTTATGATTGTAATTTTAAAAATATAAATTATTTGTTGATTATCAATTAATCAATTAATAAATAATTATATTTGATGTTAGTAAAAACATTTAAAAAATCCAAAATATGAATTTAATATAAAAATTATAAAAATTATTGTTATTTTTTTTTATCTTAATAATACCATCATATTATACAATCTTGAGTTATGCAATTTTATGACATTATAATTTCTAAAAAATTATTTGTTAATTTTAATCAATAAATCAGTTAATAAAATATTATTTCTCATTTTAATAACATTAAATTGATATAACAATGGAAAATAATTATTTATATAAGTGCGATTTGTTGATTATTAATAAATCAATTAATAAATAATTATTTTTGGTCTTAATAAAAACCATTTGAAATATTCAAAGTGTCAAAATATTAATTTAAAATAAAAATAATTTCTCGATTTCTATTAATAAATTAGTAAATTATTATTATATTTTTTATCTTAAAAATAACAAATTGAAATAATTCAATTTAATTGTTTATTAAGAAATCATTTTAAATATTGTTAAGTTATGTAATTTTATGAACAAAAAATTTAAATATGTAAAATAAAAACGATTTATTAATTTTAATTAATAAATCATTTAACAAAATATTATTTCTCATCTTAATAAAATTAAATTGACATAATTAAGATTTTCTTTTTATTTAGAAATCATTATTAAATAAGAGTAATGATTTATAATATGATTTCTATATAAAAGTTTAAATGTGAAATACAAATGGTTGATAAATTAAATCAATATATAAATATATTAATAAGTAATTGATTAATTGTATTAATATTTTAGCTCACTCACTTCTCGTATCCTTTTGCTTCTCAAAGTCCAGCTGAGTGTTGATCCCATCGATTTGCTGCTCGAATTCAGCTCGTTTCCGTGCCCGCTCCTGTTGCATGACGAGCTCACGCTCCTCGTACTGTCGGATGTTCTTCACGCCCAACCGATGACAGAAGGCGGCAAACACTTTGTCCTCCACATTGTTCATGTTCTCCTTGATCTCCTGGATGTGCTCCTCCCGATCCTGCATGCGACGCTCAATCTCACTGATCTTGGGCTACAAATGACAACAGCCAAATTAATTACGAATTACAGATAAATATAAATATATAATAAGAATAAAGATAGAAAAATAAAATGAGCAAAAGTTAGGAAATTCAAATAAGAAATTACATTCAAAGTACAAAAAATAGATGAAATATAGTTCATTAATATTAGGAAAAAGTAACTTTGATTTTTCCGACTTCTGCTGTATTTTCATTTCAATTAAAAATATGAATATTAATTTTATTGTGCGACGAATTTCTTTAAATAGAAAGAATTATAAATTTAGTTTTTTCCCAAAGTGGAGTTAAACTTATTTAAGATGTATTTAAAATGATATATCTTTTTAATAAAAAGTTAAATGAAATCTTTTACTATACGAAAAGTTGATGATTTTTAACTGATTCCCATTTTAGAGTTTTAAAATGTTCTTAAAAAATGCAATAAATTCAAATCGGCAATTTTTCAAAAAAGATTTTTGATTTCAAACTTTTTCTATATTTGTTCTTCACTATCTTTTCTTTTTTTTTTACTTTTTCCCCCATTCAACTAAATTCTTCCTTATGATATTCAAATATGCAACTCTTAATTATAGAATTCGTTGTTTTATGTTACTAATATTATTTTCCCAATTTTTGTATATTATTTTTCAAATGTCAAAACGGGTATGGTGAATCTAAGAATCGTTTTTCATTTATATAAAGTAACTAGTTTAGTCAAAGCAACCTTTAGTATGAGTTTGGTTGAGATATTTTAAAAAACAAAAAAGTTTTTCATAATAAAGGTTAATTTGAATCCAATTTTTCCTATGGAATCTATATGATGTAGTAATCCGACTTTGGTCAGAATGTAAGAGACAGTCATAAACATATATTCTGTAAGTTTGGTTAAGATATCTCGAGAAACAAAAAAGTTCCCTGACCTTTGACCTCAACTAGAACCACTTACAGGTGGAATTTTGCAAAATGCCGTCAGTCAAAGAGTTTTATATATGTAGATAGATTTAAAGTATAATAACTCACCCCGAAGTCATCGAGCTGTGTTTGGACTTGCTTCAATTGATTATCGTATTGGCCAATGGACTTTTTGGATGACTCCAAATCGACCATGCTGTAC
Organism: Drosophila kuntzei; assembly: GCA_035042165.1. NCBI lineage: Eukaryota > Metazoa > Arthropoda > Insecta > Diptera > Drosophilidae > Drosophila > Drosophila kuntzei. Next base: position 1,243,788 of record JAWNLU010000300.1, read on the forward strand.
TTGAGTCGGTTTTCCAATCCCTTAATCTGAGACTCGACCGTTGCCAGTTCGCTCTGTTTGCGTGACTTCTTGACCAGTTCCTTGAGCTCCTCGTTGAGACGCTCCTTCTGCATCTTGAGCTGTGCCATGTGCTTCTCGTCCCATCGCTTGGCCTTGCGTGCCAGATCGTGACTGCCGCCAGAGATCAGACCCGATTTCTGATAGAATGTTCCATCCAGCGCCAAGGCATCGAATCGGGATCTATCGATCTCATAAGCTACCTTCATGGCATCCTCGGGAGTCTCGCAGACCAAAGCATTCCCAGTGGCAAAGAGAACCGCACGTTCAATCTCCTGTGGCTCAAACTTGAGCACATCGAATACTAATCTCACATTACGTGGTTCGCTGATGTTTCTCAATCGTTCCTTCAATGGCTTCACTTGCAAATAATCCAGGGGTAGAAACGTCTCCACCTCCAGCATCTGTTCCTTCAAGATCTAAAAATTAACAATTGTAAATATCAATTAATAATTAATTCAAGAGTTATAGAAATGTTGCTAAATGTGAAAACTTACTTATTTTCACAATTTATACAATATAATTAAATTGTATTACTTATTTTCAATGATTATCTATAATTCAATTTTAAATTCTTATTTCCAAAATTATTTTCAAGTTGTTTAATTAAAAAAATGCAATTTTCCAATTTTGCTGCAGAATCCAATTAGAGTTTAAATAATAATACAATTTAAATTCCGCAAGAAAATCGGTTGAGTTTTCAGAAAGTTATGACAGTTTGAAGTTTTAAATAAATTTGTATAAAAATGTTATGTATTAACTTTTAAATAAAAACGTTTTTTTTTTTGATAAAAATTAAAAATAAATTTTTGTTTGTTCCATGTTAACTTCATGGCGTTTATAATTTGAAATCTTAGGAGAGTTATAAAATCATTGAGATTTTAGTGATATATTGAATTTTAAATACAAATTTTAATTTAATTACTATTTTGCAATTTGTAAATTAAAGTTATTATTATTATTTGGTCTAACAAAATAAAAATTGGTAAATAATAACTTAAATTTAATTACTTTTGTAAGTAATTTTTAAATAAAAGTTATTAATTTAATTACTTTTGTAAGTAATTTTTAAATAAAAGTTTTTATTAAAAATTATTTGGTCTAACCAAATGGAAATTAATAAATAATAATAACTTTTATTTTAATTTAAAATTGGTTATCAATTATAACTTATATTTTTTCTAATTTAATTTGAATTTCATTTACAATTAGTAAATAATAATAACTTTTATTTTAATTTAATATTTAATCTCTTAAGAGTTGTAATCATCATAGAGTTAGACACTTAAATGATTTGATAGTTTACCTGGATGCAGTGACGAGCTGTTTTCTCGGTGTCCACGATGATGGCTTCCATGAACTTGCCGAGGACCTTGGTGACCGCGACGTTGTATCGTTTGTGGGTGGGTTGGCACATGTTGATCATGCGGTCGTAGACACCTGGCACCTGTTTCTTGAATAGCTCGACGACCTCCTGTTTCTTTTTGCGTCGGGCATCCTCGTGCTTGTCGCTCTTGGCGTCGCCTAGTTGATCGCGTACATTCTCCAGCTCACGTTGTTTCTCGGCAATCTTCTCCTTGGAGCTGCCCACATCGCGACGTAGCTCGTCCTTGATGCGATTCTGTTCCTCGAGTGCCGCCTGAGAGGATTTAATGTGATCCATTAGTTTGTCCCGCCGCTTGACGGCCTCCTCGCGTTGCAGGGACAACTTCTTGTAGGATTCCTCGACAGATGCCCGGCGATTCGTTTCGCCATCGAGCATATCCTGCTCGGACTTTTGCTCCCGATTCACCGAGTCCAACTCGGAGCGATACTGTGTGGCGGTTGCTTCGGCCTCCTGCTTCAGGCGATCATATTCCTGGACGAGTCCCTCCTCCATGTTGACACTCTTGCCCCGTCGCTGCGATTCGTTCTCGATTTCATCCTCGAAACGTTTCTTCAACACTTCCACATCGCTTAGTTGCTTCTCCAGCTTCTGTATATCCTGCTGATGCGCATTGTCCGCCTCCCGTGCCGTCTCAAGCGTCTTCTGCAAGGACACCAGCTTCTTCTTGCAATGCGCCACCTTCTCCTTGGCCTTGATGTACAACGGACGCCGCTTGTTCAACTGCGTCTCAAATTCACGTATCTCCTGATCGATTTTAGCCAAATCCCGTGTTATTTTGCCCGCATCCTTCTTCTTCTCACGTAGTATCTCGTCGGCTGCCTCCTTGCGCTGCTCGACAGCTTTCAACTCCTGCTGCTTCACCTCCAAGTCCGCATTGTACTTCTGTATGTCCTTCTCAACGTGAAACAGACGAAACAATTGATACTCCACTTGCTTCTCATTCTGCAATTAAAAATAAACATTTGATTACAATTAAATAATGCAACTAGAGTTGAGAGATCTCGACAATATGATAAATATATAAATAAATATATAAATAAATATATAAATAAATAATAAATAACATAAATCTACATTTTACATAGGCAAAGTTTTCCTTTACAAATATTTTTAGTTGAAATTTCATTGAAACTTCAATTGCAGTCTATGTATATTGGGTACCATATAAATAAATAAGGTATCATATATGTAAATATAGATACTATTAATAGTATCTGAGATTTAAATGAAACTTTTTGTACTTATGAAAAATGTCGCTTACATTATTTTTGCTTTTAGGGCTCGATATTTGAATTGTATCTATGCCTGGCTAAGCTTCCTGGATATACATATTACTGCATACATTTAAAAGCTTTGAAAAACTTCGAACTCCTGTTTAATTTCATAGAAAACTACCATAAAATAATAAATAAATGATAATTATATGATGAAATAATATGATAAATATTATGGTAGTCTTCTATAAAATTAAATAAGAGTTCTAAGTTTTTCAAAGCTTTTAAATGTACTCCGTAATTTGTATGCGATATTGATGCGATCAATTGGGATGATTTACAATAATAAAAGCGAACTTTCAACATCAAAAAGAGCGTTCTATCATAAAAACTGTGAATATGATGGAGTTTTTCAGGTTCTCAGGGGAGGAAGAGGGCGTAACATAAATTGTAAAAACATTTTAAGGTCCGTAGGGATAAAACGTGTTCATCTACCGAATCTCTACCGCTTTTAATAGGAAATTAAATAGGTCTGGGGGTTTCGTACAGACGGACATGACTATATTGAATCGCTTGTTTTATGCTGATCCAAAATATATATCGCTCATTTACTTCAAGACTGTCCTAACTCAACAAGTTTTACATAAAATAGAACAGAATGCGAAACCAACCGAAAATCTTCCAAAAATGCAAGTTGTTTTGGAAGATCTTCGATTGTTTTCAATTTCTGTGACAGCCCAGAATATAACAAATATTTCAACATCCACACGACAGTCTTGAAGTATTTTATGGTGTCAGGCACGTCTCCTGCTCCCTGTTACTCAAAGAGTATCCTCAAGGTGTATAAAGTGTACACATCTCTTACATATTCATCCTGTAATCTTGTGTATCGTTCGGCTTCCATTTTCTCATGTTTAGCCTCCTTGCGCTCGGCGGCAATTCCTTTTTTCTTCTGGTAAGTAAACTGTGTCTCCTCCTCCGCCACAATCATCTCCTGCTTGAGACGATTGTAGTCGTCTTTTAATAAACCCGAGCTAAAATAAAATATATATATTATATATATTTCGATACTGACTTATTCAACTTACCCGCTAATCTCTTCAAAGAGCGCTGTGCGTTCCTTGGGCGTCTTCATGGCAATGTTTTCCACAGCACCTTGGAAAACGAGAAAATTCTTTGCCTTCACATTGATGCCCAGTTTTTCCAGCTTTGTTAGGTATGTATTACTCGAGACACTCTGGAATGAAAAACAAACAAATTAAAATACAGAATAATTAAATAAGAAGTTAACTAAAATTCCATAAATAATATACAGTTAGTAAAGAAAGTGTTTTGACAAAAAAATTACACCTTTTCTCTTGCAAAAAATACATATATTTTATTAATCTTGATTTTATTTCTAATTTTATTGTGAATTTATGTAAATTATTTTTTGTCAAAACATTTTCTTGACTAACTGTAAATTGTATTTTGTCAAAAAACTTTCTTGACTAACAGTAAGGGGGAATTCTTGTAAGGGAAATTGTGAATTTTGTATTTTGTCAAAACACTTTCTTGACGGACTGTATGTCAATTTTGTATTTTGTCAAAACACTTTCTTGACCAACTGTATGTCAACTTTGTAGTTTGTCAAAAAACTTTCTTGACTTACTGTAAAGGGAAATTCTTGCAAGGGAAATTGAGTGAGTTTTGTACTTTCTTGACCAACTGTATGTGCAGTTTGTGTTGTGTCAAAAGAGTTACTCGACACACTGTAGCTGAGCTTACCTCGCCGTTTATGCGATATTCGGAGGAGCCGCTTATAACAGCACGCTGAAAATCCATATTTTTCTCTTCGTTCAAAATGAATTTGGCCGTCACGTAGCAACTGCGCGCCACGGGCTTCCCAATGGAGGAGCCGTGAATGAGATCGTTGAGACGCTTGACACGCAGGCTGGACGTCTTTTCACCCATTACGAAACTGATGGCGTCCATGAAATTGGACTTACCAGAGCCATTGGGTCCAATAACAGCATTAAATTGCTTCAAGGGACCAACAACGATGTGACCGCGATAGGACTTGAAGTTTTCCATCTCAATGAATTGCAGGAATGCAGTGTCCTCCTCTGACTTGCGCCTAGTTGGTACCTGCGTTCTGTGTGTCATTTCCTCGTCGTCTTCAGCCATCTTGAAGTTTTCACTTTAAAAACGCGAAAAGGAAAACAACAAACTCTTGAAAATTATTCCAAATGTTTTTGCGACAAGATGCTTCGTTTTCGGATTGTCATTCACTGTGACTCGCAAATTTATCGACCAGCCGCCACCAGTTATCGAAATTATCGATAGACGTGACTTTGATAACAGCTTGGCAACTCTGTTTGACAACAGCTGATTTGGAAATGAAAATACGTTCAAACTACAAAATTTAAAAAGAGGCAAATATGTTTAAATCAATTTGCTGCCGTATGCATCGAACTATTTTGAATGTAAACAATAAAAGTTGGTCATGTAAAGCCCACGCAGGAAATATGTCTAAAATTGGTCAAGTCGACTTTAGTTTTGTAAAGAAAATCGCGAATGAAACAGACAAATTGCTCATCGATGTGAGAAACGAGGAGGAAATTGAAGAAACTGGACGAATTCCGGGCAGCATTAATATTCCCATGGATAAATTGTGCACTAAACTGGGAGCATCAACCAGCAGCTCTGAGTTCTGTTCGCAATTTGGTCGCAGGAAGCCCTCAACAACCACACAATTAATATTCACCTGTCGCTCAGGTAAACGAGCTCAGAAATCAGCGGAAAAAGCTGTGGAAATTGGATATAGCAATGTCTGGGTATATAAAGGATCCTGGATTGATTGGCAAAAGCGAATGCAGGAATCTCAAAGTTGTGATTGCGAATAACATTCAACAGCACATACGTTTATTAGCAACAATTAATAAGTATAAATATGTTTAACAATGAGATCCGAGTAATATAATTGATCAATATTAATTAATACCTTTGGTTATTTTAGTTTAATCGACCTCCTCGACAGTGGGTCCTCCACTGTGACCACCAAAGCCTCCAGCCTGCTGACCACAATACGCCGCCTGAGCTTGAGCTTGCCCTCCTCCTCCTCCAGGTCCCTTCTGATGCATCCTGGTCATGATGGGCAGACAGAAGGTGGTCAGCTCCTGCAGCTTGTACTCGAACTCATCCTTGTCGGCCGTCGTGTTGGCATCCAGCCATTGAATTGTCTCCTTGCACTTGTTTAAAACACTAATCTTGTCCGACGGAGAGATCCTCTCCCCGCCATGTTCAGCTGCCTCCTTCACACCGAAGGCATAGCTCTCCAGCTGGTTGCGGGCCGCGATTCGTTGCCTGTGCTTCTCGTCCTCCTCGGCGTACATCTCGGCCTCGCCCAGCATGCGATCAATGTCGGATTGGGAGAGGCGTCCCTTGTCGTTCTTGATGGTTATGTTCTTGGCATTGCCGGTGCCCATCTCCCTGGCGGAGACGTTGAGAATCCCATTGGCGTCCAGGTCGAAGGTGACCTCCACCTTGGGCACACCTCGCGGTGCTGGCGGTATCCCGGTCAGGTTGAAGGTGCCCAGCACATTGTCATCCTTGGTCATGGCACGCTCTCCCTCAAACACCTGGACAGTCACTGCCGGCTGGTTGTCCACGTATGTGGAGAACGTGTTCGACAGCTTGCAGGGAATCGTGGTGTTCCTCTCGATCAGCTTCGTCATCACTCCACCAGCTGTCTCTATGCCCAGTGACAGAGGAGCCACATCCACCAGGAGAACGTCTTTAATCTGGCTGCTCTGGTCTCCAGAGAGAATGGCAGCCTGGATGGCGGCACCATAGGCCACCGCTTCATCGGGATTGATGGACAAATTGAGGCTCTTCCCACTGAAGAGGTTCTGCAGCAGATTCTGCACTTTGGGAATCCGAGTTGAGCCACCGACCAAGACAATGTCATCAATCTGTTGCTTGTCCATCTTTGCATCATTGAGAGCCTTCTCCACAGGCTGCAGTGTGCTCCTGAACAGATCCCCACACAGCTCCTCGAACCTCGCCCGACTAATCCTCGTGTAGAAGTCGTGTCCATCAAACAGGGCATCAATCTCAATGGACGCCTCTGTGCTCGACGACAAACTCCGCTTTGCCCGCTCAGCTGATGTCCTCAGTCGACGCAGTGCTCGAGGATTGGAGCCCAGATCCTTGTTGTACTTCCTAAGGAACTCCTCTGCCAAGTGGTTAACGAGTCTGTTGTCAAAGTCCTCCCCTCCCAGATGCGTATCTCCAGCCGTGGATCTCACCTCGAACATGGATCCCTCATCAATGCTCAAAATGGAGACATCAAAGGTGCCTCCTCCCAGATCGAATATGAGCACATTACGCTCTCCCTGCAGATGCTTGTCCATTCCATAAGCCAGAGCTGCAGCCGTCGGTTCATTGATAATCCGGAGCACATTGAGTCCAGCAATTGCACCAGCATCTTTGGTCGCCTGACGCTGTGAATCATTGAAATAAGCCGGAACTGTGATCACGGCATCTCTGATGCCACCGCCCAAATACGCCTCAGCCGTCTCCTTCATCTTGGCGAGCACCATTGAGCTGATCTCCTCGGGGGAGAATCGCTTCTCCTCCCCCTTGAACTCCACACTGATCTTTGGCTTGCCACAGTCGTCGACCACCTTGAATGGCCAGTTCTTCATGTCCTCCTGAATCTTCTCGTCATCAAACTTGCGTCCAATCAAACGCTTCGCATCAAACACACTGTTCCTCGGATTCATGGCCACCTGATTCTTGGCCGCATCTCCCACCAATCTCTCCGCATCTGTGAATGCCACATAGCTGGGAGTTGTCCTGTTCCCCTGGTCATTCGCTATGATGTCCACCTTCCCATGCTGGAACACTCCAACGCACGAATACGTCGTCCCCAAATCAATTCCAATTGCTGGCATTTTCATTTCTTCCAAATTTAACTGATTTTCCTCTTTATCTTTTATTGATTCACGATTAACGATTTATTCTTATGCAATATTTGTGAATACTTTATGTATTTATTAATTGTTATTCCACTTAGTTATTGAATATATTTCAAATATATTTACACTGTTTATTCTCAGTTGTTGTGCTTCCACTTCGATTGCCTGTTTTGAATTGCGACTGAGTTCAAATCTACCCGCTATTTATACTCTGATTCAGTTGCATTTCCCCTCTCTTGAGTCAGTCGAATATTCGAGAGGATACTCAACATACAGTGTGGTGAAAGGAGAGAGAGGATTCCTTAGAAGAGTTTAGAATGTTCCCCACATTATGAGTGTGAGAGAGCGAGATGCACTATGCATGCATTCCATAATTAACGATTATTAACTCTTTAGTGATGCTTAGCTTTTATTATTATCAGTAATTCGATTCGGCAGTTCGCTCAGAATGTAAACAAAACTAACCTACGACAATGTTAAAGCTGTTGTGAACAACAATTTCCCCATAATACACTCGTATGCTGCAGGTATGGTGAAATTCACCTTTGTTGCATTCACCACAGCGCACTGCATTGCTCTTTTCGTGGGGGATTCTTGAATATTTCACCACTCTGTTTCTTAAGTGCAGTGTTGCCACTATGACTATTTTATAGCTAGACTTAGCTTTTTTTTTTAATGAAATAAAAGTTAGAAAATTTGAAGAAATGCTATAAGTAATAGACAATAATTATTTTACTTTATTTTCACTTGGTCAAACAAATAAAGGTTAATTGAGGTATTGGAATATAAATGAAGGAAAGCTAAAACCCCATTTGTGAGGTGGAACATTTTTACGGATACGCTTTAATATTGAGCAGAGTATTTATAGGGAAGTTATTGTTGGCAATCCTGCAGTTTGGCGTTGTAATATTTATAAATAATTTGACTGAATTGCTTAGTTCTCATTTATCAAGTTATTAATTTCAATAAAAGCTAAACATCACTAATCGTTAATAATTGACTGCATCTCGCTCTCGCACACTCATAATGTGCGGAACATTCCAAGCTCTTCTAAGGAATCCTCTCTCCTTTCACCACACTGTATGTTGAGTATCCTCTCGAATATTCGACTGACTCAAGAGAGGGGAAATGCAACTGAATCAGAGTATAAATAGCGGGTAGATTTGAACTCAGTCGCAATTCAAAACAGGCAATCGAAGTGGAAGCACAACAACTGAGAATAAACAGTGTAAATATATTTGAAATATATTTAAAATATATTCAATAACTAAGTGGAATAACAATTAATAAATACATAAAGTATTCACAAATATTGCATAAGAATAAATCGTGAATCAATAAAAGATAAAGAAGAGGAAAATCAGTTAAATTTGGAAGAAATGAAAATGCCAGCAATTGGAATTGATTTGGGGACGACGTATTCGTGCGTTGGAGTGTTCCAGCATGGGAAGGTGGACATCATAGCGAATGACCAGGGGAACAGGACAACTCCCAGCTATGTGGCATTCACAGATGCGGAGAGATTGGTGGGAGATGCGGCCAAGAATCAGGTGGCCATGAATCCGAGGAACAGTGTGTTTGATGCGAAGCGTTTGATTGGACGCAAGTTTGATGACGAGAAGATTCAGGAGGACATGAAGAACTGGCCATTCAAGGTGGTCGACGACTGTGGCAAGCCAAAGATCAGTGTGGAGTTCAAGGGGGAGGAGAAGCGATTCTCCCCCGAGGAGATCAGCTCAATGGTGCTCGCCAAGATGAAGGAGACGGCTGAGGCGTATTTGGGCGGTGGCATCAGAGATGCCGTGATCACAGTTCCGGCTTATTTCAATGATTCACAGCGTCAGGCGACCAAAGATGCTGGTGCAATTGCTGGACTCAATGTGCTCCGGATTATCAATGAACCGACGGCTGCAGCTCTGGCTTATGGAATGGACAAGCATCTGCAGGGAGAGCGTAATGTGCTCATATTCGATCTGGGAGGAGGCACCTTTGATGTCTCCATTTTGAGCATTGATGAGGGATCCATGTTCGAGGTGAGATCCACGGCTGGAGATACGCATCTGGGAGGGGAGGACTTTGACAACAGACTCGTTAACCACTTGGCAGAGGAGTTCCTTAGGAAGTACAACAAGGATCTGGGCTCCAATCCTCGAGCACTGCGTCGACTGAGGACATCAGCTGAGCGGGCAAAGCGGAGTTTGTCGTCGAGCACAGAGGCGTCCATTGAGATTGATGCCCTGTTTGATGGACACGACTTCTACACGAGGATTAGTCGGGCGAGGTTCGAGGAGCTGTGTGGGGATCTGTTCAGGAGCACACTGCAGCCTGTGGAGAAGGCTCTCAATGATGCAAAGATGGACAAGCAACAGATTGATGACATTGTCTTGGTCGGTGGCTCAACTCGGATTCCCAAAGTGCAGAATCTGCTGCAGAACTTCTTCAGTGGGAAGAGCCTCAATTTGTCCATCAATCCCGATGAAGCGGTGGCCTATGGTGCCGCCATCCAGGCTGCCATTCTCTCTGGAGACCAGAGCAGCCAGATTAAAGACGTTCTCCTGGTGGATGTGGCTCCTCTGTCACTGGGCATAGAGACAGCTGGTGGAGTGATGACGAAGCTGATCGAGAGGAACACCACGATTCCCTGCAAGCTGTCGAACACGTTCTCCACATACGTGGACAACCAGCCGGCAGTGACTGTCCAGGTGTTTGAGGGAGAGCGTGCCATGACCAAGGATGACAATGTGCTGGGCACCTTCAACCTGACCGGGATACCGCCAGCACCGCGAGGTGTGCCCAAGGTGGAGGTCACCTTCGACCTGGACGCCAATGGGATTCTCAACGTCTCCGCCAGGGAGATGGGCACCGGCAATGCCAAGAACATAACCATCAAGAACGACAAGGGACGCCTCTCCCAATCCGACATTGATCGCATGCTGGGCGAGGCCGAGATGTACGCCGAGGAGGACGAGAAGCACAGGCAACGAATCGCGGCCCGCAACCAGCTGGAGAGCTATGCCTTCGGTGTGAAGGAGGCAGCTGAACATGGCGGGGAGAGGATCTCTCCGTCGGACAAGATTAGTGTTTTAAACAAGTGCAAGGAGACCATTGCATGGCTTGATGCCAACACGACGGCCGACAAGGATGAGTTCGAGTACAAGCTGCAGGAGCTGACCACCTTCTGTCTGCCCATCATGACCAGGATGCATCAGAAGGGACCTGGCAGGAGGAGGAGGGCAGGCACAAGCTCAGGCGGCGTATTGTGGTCAGCAGGCTGGAGGCTTTGGTGGTCACAGTGGAGGACCCACTGTCGAGGAGGTCGATTAAACTAAAATAACCAAAGGTATTAATTAATATTGATCAATTATATTACTCGGATCTCATTGTTAAACATATTTATATTACACGTACTTGTTGCTAATATTCCAAATAAACGTATTGAATGAATATCCACAATTGGATGCTGTTCCCTATAAATTATAAATAGATCTCAGATCTCAATAAAAATAATGTTTCAAATATATTTAAATGTGGTTTTTATTTATTTGGGCAATCCTTCGTTCTTGGCCCAATCGAGCCATGATCCCTCGTAGTTTTTAACGTTTTTGAAGCCCAAGGCGTTGGCGGCTTCTGCTGCCTTCAAACTGCGTCTGCCGATCTTGCAGTGGAATATAATTTCAGTATCGGATTTGGGTTTGTTCCGTCCGTATTTGGATTTGAAGAGCTGATCGCTCACAGCCAGCTCTTGGCTAACGATGCCCAATGGAATGTTAATGCTCGATGGGATTTGGCCAGTCTCCTTCAGTTCGTCCGGTTCACGCACATCGATTAGCAGCTTTTGTGGCTCATTTGGCAATTTTTTAACTGCCGCATAATCCACAATTCCAATGACATTGTTGTTGTTACTGTAGAAACGTTGAGAGTTGACGACGCAGAGTTGATTTACATATTTTGACTCTGTCTGGTGATTGCAAGGTGTACGCAGTGCGCGGCCAGCTGCTCTCAGTGCAATTGGACAATATTTAAGTAGCATATTTTACGATTTATTGCACTATTTAAAAAACAAACGTTACGTAAAATTGTTTCAGTATCGTTGCCGGCAATCAGCTGTTTGCCTGTGTTGCCAGACTACGAGAGTAAAGTAAACTATTGAATCTCGTATCGATATTGCTGCCTATCGATACAGTTTACGTTTTCATGTATCGATATGTATATTGCTTTTTTTTAGATTTAATTATTTTAGACTAGAGCATTTTTACAAATGCGAAATCATTATACATTAAAATGCAATAACAAAATATGTACCTTGTGTAAAATGGCTTTTACCTGCGTTGCCGACGTTCAGCATGTTTTGATAGTGTTGCCAGACTGCTCACTGACTTTTCAGAGAAATGGCGCGCGACATAATCTCTCGGTTTTGGAAGAGATTATGGGAATATTGAAAACTATTAGTTCTGACGTAGATTTATACAGATGAGATTGTTACCAAGTGCTTGACATTATCACTTAACGACAGCGTGAAGTGTGTGTGTCAAGGCAAAGGCTCAATCAAGTTCGCATCACATGATAAGTTATATACTCAAGCCGCTTTATTTATTGGAAGTTGCTGTCGTCGCTTGATTAATTCAATTAATCGTTAAATAGAATAGCGATCCCGGATTCAATTACACATATGTGCACATACATATGCATTTATGCGTATGTGTATTCATACTGATAAGCGAACAAATAAACAAATTGTTTTCTTTTCTTCCCGCAATAAGTTGATTAAATAAAATGGGGTTTTTTATGCATATGCGAACAAACACATGTATAATGCCAATAATTTATATCTTATTTGAGGCTGCCACATCATTAAAAAATGTAGCTTTGAAGAATGTACCATTTGCATAAAAAGTGTACTCACTCTTGTACCATTTTGAAAAGATGGTACAAATGTGATAGTCGTAAATACTATTTGAGGTTATGGTGGATAAAAGTTTTGTATTTCTTTTAAAATACACAGTTTTATAACAAAACAGATAGCTGGGAATGTTTCGTTTAGCCTGATTGTATCCTCCATGCCTTATCGCGGTTACAATCACAATGTTAAAGGCGTTAATGTGAATGCGATTGTTTTTCCCATGAACTGACCGTTAACACCAAGCTCAACTGATAACAGTGATGCCATTACTACTAATTCATAGCTAGATTTAGCAATATTATATTTGACTACATTTTCAGATCGCCAGATAACTGAAACAGATTTTTAAAAAATCTATATATTGTTTCTAGAAACTATATAAGGGGCAAACAAAAATAGTATAAGTGCAGTAGTGGAATATTTTAATGAAGAAATTTTGAACAGATAAGATTGTGTTATGGAAAAATTCCGTGTTTTCAATTAGAAAAATACTACTTTGGACAAGTGCAGTTCATTAAGACCAATGTGAAGAACATATTAAGTAGGTTAAATGTTATATGGATATATGTACTTAATAATATATTTACATTTTTTTCCTAATTAAATGTTTCTAATAATTTTTTTTATTAAATTTAAAAAATCGAATATTTATTAAAAAAAAATTACTTTAGTTAATAACCAAATAAAACAAAATAAATGAAAAAATAATTGTTTGTTTGTTGTTTCTTTGAACTCAATAAACAAAAACCTTTTTCTAAATGCAATGTAATGTAAAATAAATTAAAGCTTAGAGGCTTACCAAAAGTGTACCATTAATGTAACGTACCAAAAAATAAAAAATGGTCCAGTTTTGGTACAAATGTACCAAATGGCATGGTCCTAATAGAAATGGAATGTTGAATATGAACATTTTGTATTTAATTTATTAACCTATAATCTGTATAATCGTATTATATACATACAAAAAGTAGAATTTGTACTAGATACTAGATTTATTAAGATTTTAGCAATTTCTGATTACCTGTTTATATTCAAGTTAGCTATTTGAGAACTTGCAACTCTGGCAACACTGACTGATAACAGTACATACATGTATGTATGTTTGTACATATGTACATGTATTTATGGTATATTTATGTGAGTTAATCCCGGTAATCTTGGGTCATCGACGTCATCAAGCGGCGCGTGCCATAAGAGTTTACTTGGGAGCAAATCGCGACAGGATGGGATTAATCAGAATACTACAAAATAATTACTAGTACACAAGTAGTGTCTAACAATTAATTGACAGTGTAAATTGTAGTAAACAGATGAAGTCATAATTTATATGCAAATTATATTTATTTATCAATAACATGTATAAAACAAAATACAGCTAGCTTCGAAGTTTGACCAATCAATGGCAACTAAATACACATATATATATAGATAGATAGATAGATAGATAGATATAGGATACAATTGCAGATCCTGTTTAAAAACGAAAAGGTAAAACAGTGCCGTCGAGAAGTAAACGCTCATCACAAATTCAATCGATGCAATCGATAGATGTAATCGATAAATCATTTGCGCTCTCCAATATGTCCCAGGGATTGACCGACGCTTATCTTCTGACCTGCCTCAATATCGAATTCGAAATTCTTTGGCGCCTCAAAGAGCAACACAATTGTGCTGCCCATGTTGAACTGTCCAACGAGATCGCCCTTGTTGAAGTTGGTCGTTTGGTCGTGTTTGGGCAGCTGCAGTTCATCATATTCATAGGTGCTGGGCGGATGAGCGCCGACATTGAAGCCGGTCCAGCGATTGGTCTTCAGTTGCGAGTCCATGTAGATCTCCACAGATCCCACATTGGTGGCACCCACAGCCGTGTAGCTGAAGAATCCATGCTGCCAATTGCCCATATAGAGGACACGCTCATTCAGACAGAAGAGACCGGGCAACCAACTGGCCACCGTTGGACTCACCGATAGCAGCTCGCCAGAGAAATGACGACGCACCGTCGGCTGCCATGCGGCGGGTGAATGAAAGCGATGATAATCTCCCGGTGCCAAATAGATGACACACTGATAGAGCTCGGTGGAATCATCTCGTTGCTGTTTCAATGCCTGCGCATAACTATCTGCCGTCGATCTTTCGATGGGTCCCAGGAAATCCTCGATGCTATAGTTGACGCCCTTGACCTGTTCAATCCGCGAATCGGAGGCGCTGCCAAAATGCAACACCTTGCCGTCGGCAGGTGAAACTAGCGGTGCCTGGGCATCGATAACACGTGCTCCATCCTTGAGGGGACGCGTAAAGAATTCGGCCATGCTGTTGTAATGCTTCCAATCCGGATACATTGCCTCATTGATGTTCACATTAAACATGTTGGAGTACCAGCCATAGATATAAGGACGCATCATACTCGGCATATAACAGGAGGCCAACCATCCCCAGCAGCGACTCATGATCCGCAACGGGAGCGAGCAGTAAACCATCGACTGGAACTCGGAGGCGGTGCTGGGAGCTCCATCCCTGGTACAACGCATCTTGTGCAATTGCCACTCGATGGCGCCAAATACACACAGTCCCATTGGAGCCCAGCGCAACAGGAATCCCGTCCAGCGTGAGAGCACATTGCGACGCACTGTTAATTGGCTCTGTTGTCGTTGTTGTTGTTGTTGGCGTTGTTGTGGCTTCGATTTGGACACGGCGGAGGATTCATTAGACGCCCCATTTGCCGGCAATTGACGAAAGTGTCGCAGCATTGACCAATTGCCATTTTGTGGCGTGTGTTTCTGTTGCAGCTGCTGCTGCTGCTGTTCCTGCAATGCTTTGCGTACATTGCCTGCCTTTAATAAATAACGACCGCGCGGTACAAAATACGAAACCATTATTGTTGTTTTCTGGAATTATCGCTCTTTCTGCTTCTCGTGCTTTCTGTGCGCAGCGCCACCTGTTGTTGCGGCAGATGATCTTTCTCTCTTTATCTCGTCCTTATCGCACCACGCACCCCCTGTTGTGTGCAATTATTGTCCTTTCTCCTTTCCGTCTTGGTTCTTTGCTTTGTTGCGTGTGCTAATTGTTCTTGCTCCTCTCTTCGTTCTCCTTCTTTCGGCACGCAGCGCCACCCGTCGCCAAACTTTGCAATCGCTGCCTGATTACGTATTAACGATAATGCGTGCGTTGATCTTTGATAAAAATAAAATAAAAAAAGATGGCGCGTGGCGTAGCCGAATCCGTTCTATATAGATTATGCTATGGAGTTGGAAACATGCGCATATAGGCCTTAGCAAGTAGACTTTCAGTCAGAAAATTTAGCTTTTTCCCTAGTCTTTTGTTGAAGTTCAATGCGAATGGTTTCAAAATGGCGTTGGAGTGGGAGATGCGACACTTCCGTTATGTAGCACTGCTGGGCGACGACTAAAAAGCTGAAATGAACGCAAAGTGCGTTGAAAAGAATGAGATTGAGATTGTGTATGGTATGTACATAGGCGCCATTATGACTACGTCGCATGTGATTTTGCTCACCGACACACCAAAACAAAAGCAACGCTCTCCCGCAGTCCGACGTCTGCTTGCTTATCAAAGTCTCTCCTCTTTCTTATTTTTTTTACTTGCTTCTGATTATTTGTAGCATCAACAACAAGCCGTTCAGTTGTTCAAGGTTGCCGTGGCGCGCGCCTAAATCTCTTCAGTGGACCATTGCGTATTGTCTGATAAACTGGTTTTTTTTTTGTTTTTTTTTAAGCTTTTGTTTTGCCCTCTCTGTTATGTTGACAACTGTTTTATTTCAGCATTTTGGCTACGCCACAGCCACAGCAACAGGGTGGCAACTCTAAGAATCAGCGAGTCGAACCAGTGTAGATCTAAAAATAGCGTGTTTAAAAAGAATCAGAAATGAAATAATTTTAGTTTTCAAACAGTTATATTTCTAGCTTTTGCAACTACAAAATTGCTAAATCTAGCTACTTGCTAGCTAAGATGGCAGCACTGCTACACAGCCCGCAGTAACAGCAACAGTGTGGCAACTCTGTGAATCAGCAAATTGAACAGCTGATTGATTATTTGTGTTTGTCAAAAATTATATTTTATGCAGTGACGATAAATAATAGAATAATCAGGCAACAACATCATGACCGAGGCAGAGAAACAGCCGGCCTCTTTCGCCTGCCAGCGCTGCCTGCAACCCATAGTGCTGGACGAGCAGCTGGAGAAGATTAGTGTGCATGCCATGGCTGAACTCAAATGTATGACAAATTTATAGAGAGATTAAGAATTAACAAAGTGTGATTAATTACTTGTACATTTTTGCAGTGCCCATCTATGGGGGTAATGTGAACACGATTGATCCACAGGATGCCAACAGTTTTGACCACTTTGTGCCGCCTTTCAGGCTGACTGACTCAATTAACGGCACGGGTTTTATGCTCGTGTCTGATGGACGTGATAACAAGAAATTGAGTGCTGCCTTTAAACTGAAAGCAGAGCTCTTTGATTGCCTGTCCTCCAATTCGGAGATTGATCATCCGTTGTGCGAAGAGTGCGCCGACTCCATGCTCGAAATCATGGACAGAGAACTGCTCATTGCTGAGGATGAGTGGCATGTCTATAAGAAGTATCTCAACGAACTTGAACAGCAGCAAGAAGGACCGAATGTGGATGCCCTCGACAAGGAGCTGGAGGAACTGAAGCTGAGCGAACAGCAATTACTTGCCGAGCTGGCAACCTTGAAGGTAGGAGTGTTTAATATTATTATCTATATATATATTATATTATATTATTGATCAACAATCGTTGTGGCAGGCGGAGGAGAAAGTCTTGAATGATGCCATCGAGCAGGAGGAAATGGAAAAGGAGAAGCTGCACGAGCAGGAGGAAAGCTACTGGCGTGAATATACGAAACATCGACGCGAACTGATGCTGACGGAGGACGACAAACGTAGCCTGGAGTGCCAGATAGCGTATTCGAAGCAGCAGCTGGATAAGCTGCGTGATACCAACATATTTAACATTACATTTCATATCTGGCATGCCGGACACTTTGGCACAATCAATAACTTTCGATTGGGACGCCTTCCATCTGTCTCCGTCGACTGGTCGGAGATTAATGCCGCCTGGGGACAGACGGTTCTCCTGCTCTCAGCGCTGGCACGTAAAATAGGGCTCACCTTTGAGCGCTATCGTGTCGTTCCATTCGGTAATCATTCCTATGTGGAGGTGCTTGGTGACAATCGGGAGCTGCCTCTTTATGGCAGCGGTGGATTCAAGTTCTTTTGGGACACGAAATTCGATGCGGCGATGGTCGCATTTCTCGACTGCTTGACGCAGTTCCAGAAGGAGGTGGAGAAGCGCGACACCGACTTCCTCCTGCCCTACAAAATGGAAAAGGGCAAAATCATTGATCCTTCCACAGGCAATTCCTATTCCATCAAGTGAGTATACACAAGCAAGGTGAATTACGAATTCCCCACAGTTACCTTGTAGTAATTCCACCATGTTCACAAATCTCACATACAGTTAGTCAAGAAAGTGTTTTGGCAAAATCAAAAATTTCATAATTTCTTTTGCTAGAAATATATATTTGTTATGTATTTTAATTTTATTTCTAATTTAACTATTTTTTAGCATAAAAAAATAATAGTGTAAACTTTTATTTTGTCAAAACACTTTATTGACTAACTGTATGTATCCTTTGCTTGGTCTTAACTATTTTGCAAAATAAGAAACAAATTAACTTTTTCTTTTGAATACATTATTTCAAATTTCCTTTTTTTAAATGAATTTCTCTCATGTTCTAGAATCCAATTCAATTCCGAGGAACAGTGGACGAAAGCATTGAAGTTCATGCTAACGAATCTGAAATGGGGACTCGCCTGGGTCTCATCCCAGTTTGTGACGCAATAAATTCGTCGATTAATTGTCATCATTTTATTTATGTATATTGATTAGGGCCTAATTAAAAATAAATCTTTTAACATTTAATTGCCGCTTTCTTGTCAGTTTCCACCTCGCTGTCGTCGGAATCGAGATCGCTGCCAGAAAGATCGTCATCAATCCAGAGAGCTCCCTTTTTCTTTTTATTGTCCTTTGCCTTGTCGTTCGTGGTGAGTTTTCGTTTGACACCAATCGTGGTGGATGCACTAGTAGAAGGTTTGTCGCCATCAGTCTCCGGTTCTGCTGACAGTTTAGCTTCCTCTGCCTGTTTGAGTCCCTCCTCAAATGCATCGTTCACCTTTTCCGTCAACTTGGCCCGTGCCTCCTCGTACTCTTCGTCTTTGAATTCATGTTTGGGCACCGCCAGCAGCTTCTCAATTTTGCGTTTCTTACGCTCCTCTGCCTCACGTTCGCGTTCTCCCTGCTTCTCCAGCCATGCTCTTACGCGCTTCTCTTCATTTATATCCCGCAAGCGACGTCCACTCAAATCGCGACATGCTTCTCTATTTGTGGTCTTCTCGATTTGCGCGCCAATCGCTCGCAGCATGGACCCGAATCCGCCCTTGCCGCCCACCTGCCGCAATATGCAGTGGACATTACCAGTCTCATGCTCATCATTATTATCATGCTCATTTAAACGTTTGCCATTGCAGATGAGGTAGTAATCTTCGGGTTGTAAATGCTGTAAAAATTCCGTTTATTATTATTGTTGATTAACACCAGCAATTAGTAATTACTTACTGTGGCCTCTTCGACACAAGCGGAAATTTTGTCATATTTAATGCCATTAGTATTGACAGTAATTAACTGTTTATTGTTTATAAAAATATTAATCACCATTTCAGATTTTCTTTTTCTTCTGTTGTACTTCTTGGCAATTCCTCTTTGTGCTGCTTCATCAGCCCTTTCAGTGTGCGTTAGAAAGAGAAAGCGGTAATGCAAGCGTTTATCAGCCAGTATAGAGTTGCCACATAATTAATAGTTTATTAAAATAGCGTTGAATTTCTAAAAGCTTGATTGATTTTACTGGAAAAACACTTGTGATGGCAACAAATAAAAATTTCTTAAATATTCAATCCAAAAACAGGAATTCTAACATAGTTTTAAAGTAATTCGATGAGTTGCCGCCATTGCAACAATGCAATTGCGCCGAGTTGGCAGCACTCTCTCTCGCACACAAAGTGCTCATTTAATTAGTTCGCATTTTAGACGACGAAAGGTAAAAATTTGGCGACGCGTTTATCGAACAATTTAAGCAACATAACATAAAGAAAGTTAATAAAATTAAACAAAAACCGGTAGCGGACGCAATTTGGCGCCGAATGATATGTGCTAAAACATCGATGGTGAAATAGAATGCGGTAAATTGACAGCCGCAGCCACGTCACAGAGCGCAATAAAATAAGTGAATTTTGGGAAACGAAATCTAAAATTCTAAGCTGAAAGCGATGCCAGCACGAACAATGGACAGTGTACAGTGGTGGTAGTGTAAATGATAATTCTAACTTTCTGCATCGGTTGAAGTGAGTAGGAAGGAGGGGTAAAACAGCAAATCGAACAGCGCTTAGCATAAAAGATGGCAGCAGAAAAGTGAACAAGATACATACATATAACATATATGTACATACATGCATATGTACGTTGTACATACATACGTGCATATATGTACATATATATAAAAAAAAAAGACATCGCAGACTATAAAAAAAAATACAAAATTTGCGTTGCGTTTAGCGGAAAAGAAAATCAAAAAGCAATGTAAAATTGCCAGTTGAATTTTTGCATTGGTATTGGTTTGAACGTTCAATTCAACCAAAAGCAAAATAAGTGGCAACTCATGTGAGCAACCAAAAATCGCAAACAAAAAGACAAAACGCGACGCCTTCTGCCTCTTTTCCCACCCGTTTCGTTGCGTTTCGTTTCGACGCCGCTCCTTTTATTTTGACTCTGACTTTGACTGACATTTACATCGGTGCTTCGTTCGTTGAGGAAATCAGAAATCAGGTTTATGCTATTTCAATTGCAAGCTGCAAATTAAAATTGAAACATCAATTGATTGTTAAATATCATGACATCGATTAATTATGCGATTGATACTACTAAACTAATGCAACCGTGCGCGTTTTTTTTTTGTTGGCCGGTTTTCGGTTTTTGCAAATTTTCCTCTTTCTCCATATTCTCTGCCATTGTGTATTTTGTTATCGACGGTCATTCATCTCCTAGTTGATTTTCGTTAATTCTTTCTCCCCTCTTTTTCTATGCGCGCGCGTGAGTGTGTGTGTGTGAGTTTGTTAATAAAATATAATTACTTTGCCAAAAAAAAAATGGTGAACAAATGGAATTGTTGTGAAATAGTTGTAATTCGTATAATTTGTTAGTTGCATATGTAAAATGAAAAACTTTTTGTCATATAAATGCGGATAACTGAGACTGCCGCTGCCCTCGTCTCGCACTCATGTTTTACTGAGAGAGAGCAAAAAGAGAGCGTTCGCATGCGTGTGTGCGTGCGTTTGTGCCTGTGTGTGTGCGTGTGTGTCGGCACTGCTTTTGCGTTACCCGCTGCCTTTGTTTCATACTTTGCTCTCATACTCATACAACATTATGCATATCATTTACTCACTTAATTCCCCATAGTAATAATTCGATCATGTGCTGTTAGTTTCGACGATGGCAAACTTAATATACATATGCAATTTTCCTTTGAAAACTAATTAAATATTCTCGAGTTAATCACACTACAACAACAACGAATACGAAAACAACAACAATACAAGGAACAGACAGCAATCGCACTTTTTGTTTTACGCATAACTAATGAAAATTCTTCACCTCTCTCTCATTCTCTCCCGTTCTTGTTGCAGTGATTCCAATCTTCAACTTCGAATCCAACCAATAATTATCTTGCGAACTTTCACTTAAACTACAAACGTTTATATACAACAAAAAAACAATAAATATATTCAACAAATTTTTGTACCAGAAATGAGCAGGAATCCAGTTGAAATCATTTATAAATGCAGCACTGAAAAAAACGACAACCATTTTTGTATGGATTAAACAAGAATAACTATAAACTATTGATATAGAGAGTTATACAAAGGAAATCTAATATAATAATTAGAGCTCGATTTTAAGCAACTGAACTCTGCTGTGGAGTATGTGCAACAAGAGACAACAACTGGAGTCGAACAATTTTGATAGCAACTCATTCGATATCGATATATTCCAAAACACTCCATTAGCGATTAGTTAGGATATATGTTAATCAAATTTATCGAAGCCACAACAACAACAAGTAGTAGAAGAAGAAGAACAACAACAGCGAAAGCGAAAGCAATAAACGACGAACCTCAGCGTTAAGCAAAAAGATTAACTGATTTATCATATATATATATATGTATGAATATATATATATCTAGATCTAGATATCTGTATACACTGATATATATATATATACACATATATTAATAATATAGAGTAGTTGTATAGTCGAGATTCAAAAGTATTCAAAATTTGTTTTCTTTGATGTTTAACTGAAATATATATATATATCTATATTGGTATATATATTTTGTATATGATTGTGAGCATTTTTTATAACAACAAAAAAGAAATCAAATAGTTAGAAATTCGCAGGCAAGTAAAATTTTTGGACAACATTGAATTTGAATTGATGTGCAGAATAGTTGTAGATTAGTTAATACAATTGTGAGGACAGCATAAGTAGGAGCAGGATCAGATTCAGGATCAGGATCAGTAAATAAAAGCAATAGTCACATCAAGAGACATCAAGTGGGAGATAAACATGGACGAGTCACAGCCAAAAACGTTGTACGTTGGAAATCTGGATGGTTCTGTATCGGAGGATCTATTGGTCGCACTCTTTGGCAAAATGGGTCCAGTCAAAAGCTGTAAAATCATCAGAGAGCCCGGCAATGATCCCTATGCCTTCATCGAATATTCCAATTATCAGGCAGCTAGCACCGCCCTCACGGCCATGAACAAACGTGTCTTTCTCGACAAAGAGATCAAGGTAATTACTATAACTACTTATTATAATTATTATTTTAAATTTAAATAATTTATTTGAGCCAAAAAATAATATCTCACAACATAGCTGAGACAATTTTATCGTGAAATAAGACGGCATTTTGCAAAATTCCACTTGTAAGTGCCTCAAATTCTGATCAGAGGTCATGGAATTGCTTTGTATGAATAACTTTTTTGTTTTTTAAGATATTCAAACCAAACTCGTAGATTGTGTATTTTGGACTGTCTCTGACATCCTGACCAAATTTGGATTACTATATATATTTTTGTTGACTAAACTTTATTAACAAAACTAATTTTCATTTGGGGGTTGGCGAGCGAACCGAGCAGGGGCGGAGCCCCCTATTGGCTTCATATTTTTCCCCCTATTTTATTAAAGTCATGGCTAAAAACTGATATAAGATTCATTGGGTTTAACTATTTTTTAGAAATAAAAAATATGTGAATTATTTTCTATATTTGTTTATTTATTTAACGTCGGCTAAAAGCCGTCGACAGCGAGCAAAAATAATTAATTAAATTTTAAATACAATTATAAAATTAAAACGTAAAATTAAAAATTTAATTATATTACAATAAATTTAATTTAATGAGATGCATTTTAATTATTCTATTTTTTCAAATCAAAAAGAAATACAGTTAGCCAAGAAAGATCATTGATTATTGAAAGATTATTATTATTTAAAATACACACAATTTGTGGATCTTTAAATCTATTTCTTATTTAATTAAGTTTAAAAAAGGGAAACAATTTTCATAAAATTTAACTTTTTGTTTTAAATAAATCTGTGAATTTTGGATGTGTTAAAATACTTTCTTGATAAACTGAATATGCTAATTTGTTTTCTTGGTCTAAGCAATTATTAGACAATGTAAAAATGCTCATATTTTATTTTCCCCAAAATATTTTAACTATTAAAAAAATAAATCTATATATGAATTTAAATTCTTTATGAAATGAATTACTTGATTAACTGATTCAATTACTGATTACCGAATATGTTTATGTCCATGTCAATTGCAGGTCAATTGGGCCACTAGTCCGGGCAATACGCCCAAGACAGACATCAGTTCGCACCATCACATATTTGTGGGGGATCTCAGTCCGGAGATTGAGACGGAGACGCTGCGTGAGGCATTCGCACCATTTGGCGAAATCTCAAATTGTCGCATTGTCCGCGATCCGCAGACGATGAAATCAAAGGGTTATGCCTTTGTCTCGTTCGTGAAGAAGGCGGAGGCGGAGAATGCCATCCAGGCGATGAATGGCCAATGGATTGGATCGCGTTCGATACGCACGAATTGGTCGACACGGAAATTGCCGCCACCGCGGGAATCGTCCAAGTCTGGTGGCCAAGGTGGCGGCATGGGCGGTGGCATGGGAGGCGGTGGTGGCGGCGGCGGCGGAGGATTGGGCGGTGGTGCTGGCAATGGGATTAAAAGCCAACAGCGACACACCTTTGAGGAGGTATACAATCAATCGAGTCCCACAAATACCACCGTCTATTGTGGCGGTTTTCCGCCCAATGTCATCAGTGATGAGCTGATGCACAAGCATTTCATGCAATTCGGTCCCATCCAGGATGTGCGTGTGTTCAAGGACAAGGGATTCGCGTTCATCAAGTTTGTGACTAAAGAGGCGGCGGCACGCGCCATCGAGCATACGCACAACAGCGAGGTCCATGGCAACCATGTCAAGTGCTTCTGGGGCAAGGAGAATGGTGGCGATAATTCGGTTAACAATTTGAATGCCGCCGCTGCAGCGGCTGCCTCGGCAAATGTCGCTGCTGTGGCTGCGGCCAATGCTGCCGCCGCCGCTGGCGCTGCCGGGATGCAGGGACAGATGATGACACAGCAGCAATTGGCCGCTGCCACAGGTACCGCGTTACCCGGCCAAATGATGACGCCCCAACAGATTGCAGCTGCCGCGGCAGCGGCGCAGGCGCAATATCCCTATGCGGCAGCTTATCAACAAATGGGCTACTGGTATCCACCGGCGGTAAGTGACATCCATATCCACATACTCACTTCTCACGATCTCACTTCTTATTAATACTCTCTTCCTCCCATCTTTGCAGCAGAGCTATCCTGCCCAGATGCAGACGCAGTACATGCAACAGGGTTATTATCCTTACTACACCACCAGTGCTCAACAGGCGGGAGGCGTGCGTACGTATTCCACAAACACAATTACACTTATAACTAGCAATATTTGTAGCATAAGTACAGGGTATCTCAACCTGTCGGGCTCGCTCGACTGCTGACTTTCCTACGAGTATTATTTTTACAGTGTTGCCAACTGTTTATGGCCTTAAATAGCTATATCAACATATAAAAATAGCTACAAAAAGCTAGGAAATCTAGAAGAAAGCCAAAGAAAAATCTATTTTAGCTTTTTCGTTGATTTTATACCCTGTATTCGTGTGTTGCCAGAATCAGTGTTGCCAACTGTTTATGGCCTTAAATAGCTATATCACAATTTAAAAATAGCTAGATCTACAAGAAAGCCAAAGTAAAAGCTATTTTTATTTTTAGGTTGATTTTATACTCTGCATCCCTTGAAAATTGGCAAATGTGTGTAACGGGCATAAGGGTTCTAAATTAGCATATATATTTTAAATCAGTTTAAAAAATCGAAAAGATTTAGCCGTGTCCATCTGTCAAAAAAAAATTGTATATTTCTAGTAGATTTTTAAATTAAAAAATAGCTATAATTCCCGCTGGCCGCTATTTTACAATTTATCCCGCATTTGCTAATTGCAAAACGCTAGATCTAGCGGAAAAATAGCTTAATTGACTTACTTATCTATCTATTAATTTTTCAATTTGTCTGTTGCAGCTGCCGGGTACCGTGTGATGCCACCAAATGTGGCATGGGGCGTGCCAGGCGCCACTGTGGTGCCAGGCGTCTCGGCTGCTGCGAGTGCGGCAGCTGCCGCCAACGGTTCCCTTGCCCCACAGATGATGTACAGCGCTGCGATGCCACAATATCAAACCCAATGAGCGGAGACGTGACGCCTGCTTCGACGTCGTCTGCAACATCCGCATCTGCATCCAGGAGGCAGCCGCTGCAATCAACGACCACATCCGCATCAACGTCCGCTTGCAACAACAACAGCAACAACCGCAACAACAACAGCACACTTGCAATATCATTATCAGCATAAAATCGTGCCAGGATCTGTGCTCCTCACAATTGACAGCAACAACAACAGTAATAGCAATATCAACAACACAACAGATGTTGTTACTTTAGTTGGCAACAACTGAAAGATCTGGCAACGCTAGACACTGTAACAACACTTTGTTATCCGTTCTGTTTCACTATCAATTCCTTTCTAACGTTACGTTCGATTTGTGTTACGTTACGTTACAAGGAAAGTGGCAACTACCATCTACCATATGTTGATATACTGTTGATATTGTGCGTGTCTTTTTACGTTCATTTGTATGTGTGTGTGTGTGTGTGTATGTTGTGCGTGCGAAAATATAACGGCAGTTGATCATCGAAGCAAAGCGTTGAACTAAAAGTTGAAAGAGGAAGAGATTCGCGGCAAACGCGCTCTAAAAGCTCTGGGTGATGATGGGCGGCGACGGGCGACGGGCGGGTAGCTGTAACAATCTAATCCAATCTAAGTACATGTTAAAATAATTTAATGATTTGTAATTTAAGGCAGATATAGGCGTATACACGAAACGGAAACAAAACAAAAAACAAACAAAACAAAATAAGTAAAGATAATACAAAATGCAGCAACAACATCAACAACAATTGAGAACAACAACAACAGCAAAAAATACAATCGAAATTGTGACAAAGCAAAATGTAAATGTTGTAAAATTTGCTGATTTCGCGTTACGTATGTCAACAAAAAGAAACGCAGAAAAACAACAACAACACCAATAGCAGAAGCAGCAAAAACAACAACACAGGCCGAAAAATAAAAAAAAAAAAACAAAAGAATAAACAAATTTAGTTAGTAAGCGATTGTAAATGCGAGCATATGTATATTCATATTTGCGATGTGTGAATTATGTATGTAAAATGTAAAATAAAGAAACAAAAAAATATATAAAACAACGGAAAAATCAACCATACACTTTTAATTGCCAACGGAAATGTATTAATCAATCAATCAATCAGATGACTGCCTACAAAAAGTATTTTCCTACTTAATTTAACTAAATACGATACCACTTTTGAAAAGCTATATTTTTATTAAGTGTATTTTTCACTAATTTAGGAAGCAAGTTGTAACTGCCAAAGATGTACAATCATTTTTATACCAAATGCGGAATGTCACAGCAAACAGTTGTGTGCTATGCAAAAGATCCACAGCGACTGAATAAGGCAAGAAAATATCATGAGAACTAGCAGAAATACCAGGCGAACAGAATTAGGAGCAAGCAGAAAACTAAGAAATCTCGCTGCTCTGACTGGTTGCGTGTGTGGGTGCGCACACAGAACTAAGCTCAAGAGAGTAGCTGTAAATCCGCTCAGAGCGTGCAAAGCTTTTATTGGAAAGAGCGTGCTCTCAGCACTATGTGAGCACACAGAACTAAGCTCAAGAGAGTAGCTGTAAATTCGCTCAGAGCGCGCCAAGCTTTGAGCGCTTGTGGATCGCATGTGGAAAGCATGCTCCGCTCGGATTGTGTGGATGTGTGCGCTTAACTTCTTCTATTGCCACCTACTGCACATTTCTGTTCGCCTGGTAGATTTCGTTGTATTTTCGATTTTTCTGGTCCCTCGCAAAGTCAAGTGCGTTTATCAAAACTATAATATATTATAAATTGTGTATTAGAATATCAACAACAAATCTGTCATTCTATAAATATTTGCAAACTGAAAAACGATATACCTTGAAATCCAATTTCTATTTAATAAATTTATTTATTTTTATCTATGTAATTCGATAATATAAACTCGCATTAAATTGATCAGTTGAAATTCTTTTTATTTAGCGCATTAGCTTATGTATTTACTGGATCGCTTTTAATCAGGCTTTAAACTATAGTTTCTTTTATTTTTAAAGCTGTTAATTAGCGTCGTAAGCAATGTGTGTGTGTGTGTGTGTGTGTGTGTGTATGTGTGTATGTGTGTGTGTGTGATTGTATTTCTAGGTACAATAATAATTTGGTAACAATTCTAAAAAATAATAGATAGTTGTATTCATGGGTTTTATAAGATATAAACAGCAACTGTAGCTCTCTATTGTACAATATTTGAGGAACTAATAACTAGTTAAATGTTTTGAGAAACTATTTGCTAAAACTTAAATATTTAAAGTTGAAAACTGTAATCGTGTTGTTTTTTGTGATGGTTTTTTTTCTTTTTAGCTTAGATCTATGCTTAAGACTACGATTACGTGTAATTGTAGTATTTTGGGACACTAAAACAATATAAGTATTACGATTATGTAGTGTAGTGTAGTGTAGTGTAGTATAGTATGGCATATAAACTGTACAACAGAAATATGTTATCAGAATTGTATGGAAGTATATTCTAAATAAACTTTTGAAATAGTAAACTAATATTACAACTACATGGAATGTTCAAATATATAGATATATATAGGTACAAAAAAGAGGTAAGAATTTTCTATGAATTGTGAAAAACATTTAACAAATATTTGACTTAAATTGATTGAAAACAAAGATATTTAAATGAGTAGAATCTAAAATTAATTATTGTATATATATTTTTTAGACATTGTGGCTTACGATTAATTAATGTAATGATTATTATTATTATTTTTGAACACCTTTTAAACATATAAACGAAATGAAACTCTGCTTAGACAATGAAACTCTTCTAAAACATTGAACAAATGAATTTCAATTCCATATTCACATCATCATCATATAATAAATTAACAAAATTTGTGTGTTTAAGTAAAATGCTAAATACGAGTCAATGATGAAAAAACAAGGTGTGGAAAATTCCTTGAGACTCACATCAGTTAAGATTGTTAAATGTGGACAAACTAAATGGTAATGTCTCCATAATCCTGTGACCATTTCTCATACGAGTTGAGACTTTGTGGCGCCACCGAGCGACGGATGCGCTTGAGGGAATTGTGGAAATCCTTCTCGGTAATGGGACGCATTGCGCTAATGTCCAGACACTTGACCTGCTCCACATTCAGTTCCCGTATGGGCTCCAAGGCGGCATCCTTGGCCAGCGCTGTGAGATCCGATCCCGAATAACCTTCAGTGATCTTGGCCAAACGTGACAAGGCTTCCGTATCCAGCGGACTGCCCTGTTTCTGTAGCAGACGATTTAAAAGCAGTTCCCGTGTCTGCACATCCGGCAGTGTGACATAGACACGCTTCGTGAAGCGACGCAGTGCAGCCTCGTCCAGCTCTTGTGGTCTATTGGTAGCTGCCAGCACCACAATCCGATCCCCATCCGGATTACCCGGCAAACCATCGAATTCAACAAGGAATTCCGTCTTCAAACGACGCGATGCCTCGTGCTCACTGCTGCTCCGCTCCGAGAGCAGCGAATCCACCTCATCAATGAATATTATCGATGGCTGCATATGACGAGCGACAGCGAACAGAGCACGCACCAATTTCTCACCATCCCCGACGTACTTGCTCGTCAACGACGCTGCCGAGATGTTCAGGAACGTCGCACTGCACTCGGTGGCAACGGCACGGGCCAACAAGGTCTTCCCATTGCCAGGTGGGCCAAACAACAGCAATCCCTTGGCAGGAGCACGCAAACCTACAAATATACACAAAGTTCTCTTTTTAGTTATTCCCATTTCTTAATAATTCTTAATTCTAAATTTCACATTTATTTAATTATACACGACTCAAAGTAAATAAAGTTTAAAATTAAGACTACAAATTCAATTAAATTACATTATTATTACATTTAAATTAAAAACTCTTTTTAGTCATTCTCATTTCATATTAATTCTTAATTCTAAATTTCACATTTATTTAATTATACACGACTCAAAGTAAATAAAGTTTAAAATTAAGACTACAAATTCAATTAAATTATATAATTATTACATTTAAATTAAAATAATAATAATAATAATTAAATAATTCAATTCTATGTAAATTTAACTAAACTTAATAAGAGTTTAGTTAAATTTACATAGATTTCAATCAATCAATAGCTAAATAAATCAATTAAAGAAAATATGTTAATATTATGTATACAATTTAAATCCATTTAATTCTTATATTTAATTTTTATTTAAAATGATATCATGTTTATTCAAATATGCGTAAATTTGATATTTATAAAGTTTTTTCTTGTTTTTATTTATTTTATTTTTCAAATCCATTGCTTAAAATATTTTTATTTATCTATATATTTATTATTTTAGGCTAAAAAGAGCATTAAGTCTTTTTTCATGTAAAACAATGAATAACGCTACTTATTTTGGTCAACCGAAAACCTTAATTTCTTTTTTAAGGACTTTAAACTGACATATCTTCGTGAAAACTCAACCGATTTCGATGAGGAATGACTTTTTGAACATGATTTGGCTTTAAAATTAATTTTGCATTCAAACATTGTTATTTTTATAAATGTAAATATAAATTTCTCACCTTAACATTCCAATTTTAAATAATAAAATTTTTATTTTCAAATTATAAACAGTACATTTTTTATTTTTAAACTTGGAACGTTCCCTGTAAGTTCTTTCCATAAATTAATTTGTATATTTTATCTTTTCAGGTTTAATGTTAAATTTTTTTAAATTTTATTTTTATTTTTTTATTTGAAATGTTCAACTAATTGGAATAAAGTATTTGCATTGAAAACTCACCCGTAAATAGTTCGGGACGCACCGAGGGCAGTATGACCATTTCCTGTAGCGCTTGTTTGGCAACTTCCTGTCCGGCAATGTCTGTCCATTCCACCTTGGCGCCACCCTCGACAATCTCATCCATTATGAGCTGCACCAGCTTCTGTTCCACTCCCTTAACAGTCACCAATGGAGTATTGGACCCGCTGCCGCTTCCGCTGCTCGCGTTGTTGTTGTTTATCGGCGTACGGGAACGCTGCGGCGGAGTATTACGACCGGAGGACTACAAGTTTATAAAAAATCAGAAAGATTAGGCATACAAGAACGTTACTTCATTTATATTTACATATATTAATTGTATTTTTAAATTTACAGGGTATCGAACCGAAACGATTATCGATTTTCGGTTATCGGTTACGAAAAATCTTTGTATATCGGTTACGTAACGGTTACCGGTTTCTCAAATGTTTCGGTTTTAAAAAAAATGTTAATATGTTAACCAAAATTCTATGATTTCAAAAAATATCTATTTAATAAGATCAATATTCAAATTTAAAATCAAAATTAGTTTGTAAGTGCAAGACATTCTTTTAAAAATATCGAGCCTGACAAAAAAGATATGGGAAATTCTCAGATGCACTATTTCTGAATGTAATATCCTCGAAAAGTATAACCAAATTAAAATTATGATATAAATAAAGTTGAATTTTTTTTCAAATCAAATCAAATTTTTACCATAATAAAAATAAAAAATATTATGACTTTTGAATAAAAATAGTAATTTAAAAATTATATTATAAAAATATTATTATAATAATTACGAAATAATTTGTATTTTATAAATTATAAACCCAGTTTTTATCTTGATTTATGGTAAGGAAAAGAGACGTGTTAAAAATACGAGGGATTCAGAGAAGTCAGTATTGAAAATGTAGTTGCTCTAGCTCTTATATCATCTCTAAATAATACCCATTAAAAAGTAAATTTTATTCTGTGTATCACTTACAAATTGTCGACGCACTGCGGGGGGCGTGGCAGCTGTTTTTCCAGGCTGACGCTGCAGAGCGGCGCCCACAGAAGTTGAGGTTGTCTTCGAGCCAAGATTACGCGGCAACGTTTGTGATTTATTGACCACGGCCAAATTGCCAGGACGCTTGTTGCCAATGGTTAACTTGCGACCAGAGGCTGTACATGAAAAAGTGTGTGAATTAGTAAGGGAAAACTTCACTGGTTGCTGCTTACAAGCTATAATTTAGCGGCAATTCAAAATAAAATTTAAAAAAATAAGTTACAAATTACGAATTACAAATGAAAATGAAATCAAAAATCATGCAGTTGCGAAAGAGAGAGAGCGTGAAAATGTGAGGAAAATCGTCGAATATTTGGTTGTCGTTGTTCATGTTCATGTTGTTGTTGTTGTTGCAGTTCCATTCTGTACAGAAAGATGTGCAGACTGTGGCATTAGCGTTTTCAATTGTTTCACTTACCCGCCGATGCGACTCTGGATGTCGCTGCATTGGAAGTGGAATTGGAAGTGGATGTGGAGCTGCTACTTGTTGTTGTTTTTGGTCCATAGCCGCTGCTGCGCAATTTAAGCTTGGAATTATCCGAGCTGATTCTGTTAGAGTTGCCACCTGATGCAATCAGCATTGGCAGTTTCTGTTGTTGTTGTTGCTCCTTTTGCTGCACCTTTTGTTGTTTCATTTGCTGCTCCTTCAGCGTTAATCGCTGCAGTTGCAAATCTTCCTCGCGCAATGCTGAGTTTTTTATTTTTGTAAAGGGAAGGACAAAATGGACGCGAATGGGGAAAACAAAACCGAAAAATGGTGTAAAACAAATGTAACAAAAACAAAATGTGCAAAACCAAAATAAAATTACACTACGGTTAAAAAGGGAACCACGGTACAATAATAAGGTAGCGACAACACTGCCGATAAACAGAACTCATGCCGATAACGATAACTAAGAAGTCTCCTTGCACACTGACTGAGAGCACTCTCTGAATTGTCGCTACCTTCTTATTGTACCATGGGGGGAACAACAATACACTCCATGCTCCGTTTTTCTCTCCTTCTGCACTCACCAAGAAAGTGCAGACGATCTCGTGCCATGGATAGATTCGTTTGCATCTTGTCATGCAGTCGCTGGGCACGGTCCCAGACATCTCCGCGTCCGCTCCAGCAGTCAACGGCAATGCCATCCTCCAGCTCCTTGATACCCTTGCGATACAGCTCAATGGCCAGCTCCTTGTGACCTGCAAAAAAGACAAGAGGAGAAATGAAGAATGCGGTGACAATTTTGGAAAGTCGAAGATTTGATACCCTTCAATTTTTGTCAGAAATGTATTTTTCATATACAAATTAAAGCGAATTAATTATTTATCAATATTTCTCAATAACTGAATAAATACATAATTATTAATTTTATTCCAAGTAATATATTTTTTTTTAGTACCAATATTAATATAATTTATAAAAGATATTTTTTATACTTAAGTTCTTTTTGGACCGATCGTACATATGAAAGCTAAAGATAGCTTTAAAACTCAGAGTATAGTTCACTTAGAAACATACGGACAAATAGCTGGACAAAATCAAATTACACTCTGCAAGGGTATGAAAAAAAAACACACGAAACAAAACAAAAAGGAGAATGGAAAATCAAGTGACAATAACAAAGCTTGCAGTGTGCATGTCAATCTATGTGTACGTGTGTGTGTGGGTGTGTGTGTGTGTGCGTGTGGAGCTATCGATTCTCATCGCAATACGATAACAAAGCAATGACTCATAGAGCACTCCACTCCAGCAGCCGTAGACAACAAAGCAACCCCATGAAACGGACATTTACCTTCGTTCTCCTCGTCAATTTTGAGTGCCTTTGAAATGTACTCGAAGGCGCGACGATGATGATGCTTTTGTTTGGCCAACAATGGATCACCTGGTCCTGGTGAGTAGCCACCACCACCTCCTCCTCGATTGGCTGCCATCTCTAGCGGTTGGAGAGCGCGTTGTCGCTGTGGCAGTGTCTGTGGCGTGTGCTGCTCGTTGCCGTTCTCCGAACGTTGCAATGGACAGATAATGGCTTGTTGTTCCTTGGAATTCTGTACAACAATCTCAATGTTGCAGTCGCGTCGATGGGGACTGCGATAGATCACCTTTGTGCTGGCACCGTATAAATATCGAAAAATGCAAAACAGCTGATAGATCAGAGAGCGCAATACGTTGAACAGAAATATGATGGGAAACGAAACAACGTAAAGATTCTGCTTATGGACTGAGTTGCCACCGCTACGTAACGGAGCGTTGCCACTCGTTGGTGTTAAATCCGCATCGGTGGTATCGTCGTCCGGTGAGCTTCCTGGCGTTATTGCTGTTGTTGTTGTCGTACGCTTTGACGACAATTTCGTATGGGATTTGCCGTCATCGATTAATGCTTCACTACAGCTGCGACTACGTCCACCACCTCCGCCTCCGCCCCCGCCGCTTCCACTGATCTTGACCGGCGATTTGGTGCTGCTGCTGGCGCTGGACGAGGACGATTGGTTTTTGGTGCGTACCATCGATATTGATTCCCGGAACCACTCACTGACACTCACTTCTTTTCAATGCGAACTTTTCGCAACACCCTCACACTGCCACCACCGCCACCCCCACCAAAAACTCACGAAACGAAGTTTTCCGTTTCCCAATAAAAGCTCAGACACAAAGACACACCAGCTGAAACGCGTACGCGAGCGAATGCCGATTAAAAAATTACAAAAAATAACAAATAAATAGAAATTAAACACACGACGCGCGCTATTTGTTAATTGTTTGCTTGCTCATTTTTTTTTCTATATTGAGCGCCGTTTTTTGTGCCGTTTCAACTCACAAAACAAATTTTCTCTGTCTCCGCTGACGTAGTTGCCAGACAGTTTTATCGTTTCTACTTCAAAAGAACAACTTTAAAATGCCAAACGACGCCAAATGTTGTTTTTAATTTTTAGATTGACATACAATTCATCCAGTTTGATTTTGAGGTCAGCATGTGCTAAAATACAGCAAAGGCAACTTAATTTACATATTCCGTTTAAAGTTGGTCCTGCAGCACAGTAGAACTTGTTCTAGGGTTGTTGCGCCTACGAAAATTTCAGTGGAGAGCAAAATACTCTTGGCGCGCAATTTAAATTTATTAGGTTTTTTCGCAAAAATTTGACAATACACTAATAATTTTATGATAATTTATAATTCGAAATAAGGGTGATCATTTTCGATAAAATTCTAACAAAAATTGTGCAAAAATGAAACTCTGTTTTGCAATTTGAACTGAATATGGGAATGGAGCTTTTTCTGGGAAACAAGGCTGCCACACGTTTCAAAACTGTCGCTGGGTGACATTTGTGTGTGTGTGTGTTGCGTTTATTATAAATCAGCTGCCGTCTCGGTCTCGGCTACAACTGCGGTTTTTGCATAACAAATAACTTTAAGAAATAAGTTAAAGACTAAAGAATATTTAGTCAAAATTGTTGTTGAATTCGGAAATCGTAAAGGCTTAGTTGAATAAACACACAACAACAGCAACAACAATAAAAATGGGTCAGTACACGGCGTCACAGCGAAAAAATGTGCGAATTTTGCTTGTCGGCGATGCTGGAGTTGGTAAAACATCGTTAATATTGTCGCTGGTGAGCGAGGAATATCCGGAGGAGGTGCCGCCACGTGCCGAGGAAATCACAATACCGGCGAACGTGACGCCCGAACAGGTGCCAACGAACATTGTCGATTTCTCGAGTGTGGAACAATCGGATGACGCATTGGCCGTCGAGATAAACAAAGCGCATGTCGTCTGCATTGTGTACGCCGTGGATGATGATGATTCCCTTGATCGCATCACAAGTCATTGGTTGCCCCTCGTTCGCTCCACATGCAACAACAACAGCAACAACACCAACAACAGCAACAACGACAACAACACAAGCGGCGAGTCCGAAGTGTTGAGAAAACCAATTGTCCTTGTGGGCAATAAAATCGATTTGATCGAGTATTCAACCATCGACAGTGTTCTGGCCATTATGGAGGATTATCCAGAGATCGAGAGCTGTGTTGAATGCTCGGCCAAGACGCTGCACAACATCTCCGAAATGTTCTATTACGCTCAAAAGGCCGTGCTGCATCCCACCTCCCCCCTTTACATCATGGAGGACCAAGATGTGAGTTCAACTCTTTATTTATACTCTTTACAACAGGGTATTATGATATTGTCTACAAGTATGTAACGACCAATTGTGTCGATCCGTCCGTTGGTCTAATATATCATATATATATCATATATGAATAATCGCTCGAAATCCAATCTTAAATATGAAAAACTTTGTTGTTTCTTGAGATATTCCACATTGTGAGTCTTTTTTTCTTATAGATCTTGACCAAGTTTGGTTAAAATCGAATGATTATATCATAAAGCTGCTATAGGAACTATTTGTTGTAAATTAACATATAGTATAAAAAGTTTTTAAATAACTATTTTAAACATCCCAACTAAATTTGGGTCAAATCGGAACATTATATCATATAGCTGCCATAGGAACGATCAGTTCCTAATGAATAGAAACTTTTTGTATTTTCTGAGATATTTCAATTAATCTTAATGAGTGTGTAAATGTCATTATTATCGCATTATCTGAATGTGGTTCAAATTAATCTAATATATTACATAGGAATAATCGTTCAATAATTAAAGTTTAGTATAAAAAACAATACAATTTATAAAAAACTTAATTGTTTTTTTTTGAGACATCTGATCTAAACAAACAATAAACAATAAAGAATAAATATAAAAATATTAATAATACATACAAAATAATAAAGAATAAATTATAAATATTAAATAATAAACCAAAAATAATAAATAACAAGGAATAAATATTAAAGATTTAATTATAAATAATGAATAATATTTGATAATTATTTATTAATATACAATAATTGATAATTATTTATTAATAAACAATAAATAATAAAGAACAAAGAATAAATATTAAACATTAAATAATATATAATAAATATTAAATAATAAACAATAAATAATAAATAACAAGGAATAAATATTAAATAATAAATAAAGAATAATAAATAATAATAATTTAATAATAAACAATAATTAATAAACAATAAATATTAAATAATAAACATTCAATAATAAACAATAAATAATAAATTATTAAATAATAAACAATAAATAATAAATATAAAAATATTAATAATAAATACAAAATAATAAAGAATAAATAATAATTAAAAAATAATA
The DNA here is from genome assembly GCA_035042165.1 of Drosophila kuntzei. Taxonomy (NCBI): domain Eukaryota; kingdom Metazoa; phylum Arthropoda; class Insecta; order Diptera; family Drosophilidae; genus Drosophila; species Drosophila kuntzei. The sequence continues at coordinate 1,280,333 of JAWNLU010000300.1, forward strand.
AAGAATAAATATTAAATAATAAACCATAAATATTAAATAACAAGGAATAATTATTAAAGATTTAATAAATAATAATTATTTGATAATAAACAATAAATAATAAATAATAAATAATATTCAATAAATAATATATATAAAAATATTAATAATAAAAACAAAATAAAAAAGAATAAATTATAAATAATAAATAACTAGGAATAAATATTGAATAAATAAAATATTTAAATAATAATTATTTTATAATAAATATTAAAAAATAGTCAATAAATAATAAACAAATATTAATTAATAAATAAACAATTAATAATTAATGAAATATCGTTTTTGCATATTTTCCTTTGTTGTTCTCTTCTCAGTTGACGCCTGGTGCAAGAAATCGTTGGTGCGCATCTTTAAGATCTGCGACATTGATAGCGACAATCTGTTGAATGATTACGAGTTGAATCTGTTCCAAAGGCGATGCTTTAACACGCCGCTGCAGCCGCAGATCTTGGATGAGGTGAAGAGTGTGATACAGAAGAATGTGCCCGATGGCATTTACAATGATGCAGTGACTCTCAAGGGATTCCTCTTCCTGCACTGTTTGTTCATTCAGCGTGGCGCAATGAAACCACTTGGGCGGTGCTCCGACGCTTTGGATACAATGATCAGCTGGAGATGTGCCAGGAGTATTTGCGTCCGCCGTTGAAGATACCACCGGGAAGCAGCACGGAACTTTCGCATCGTGGTCAACAGTTTTTAATTGCGCTCTTTGAACGCTACGATCGGGATGGAGATGGCGCTCTCTCACCGGAGGAGCACAAAATGCTGTTCAGCACATGTCCATCATCTCCCTGGTCCTACTCCACGGATATACGCAAATCCTGTCCCACAAATGATGCGGGTTGGGTGACTCTACATGGTTGGTTGTGTCGCTGGACACTGATGACATTGGTGGATGTGGTCAAGACATTGGAGTACCTGGCCTATCTCGGCTTCAATGTCCATGAGAACGACAGCCAATTGGTGGCGATCCATGTGACCCGGGAGCGACGCATTGATCTCGCCAAGCGTCAATCCAGTCGCTCCGTCTACAAGTGTCATGTGATTGGACCCAAGGGATCCGGTAAAACTGGTCTATGTCGTGGCTTCCTCATCGAGGATATGTCCAAACTGCTGGGAAAGGAGTTTAAAACCAATGTGGTGCACTGCATCAACTCCGTGCAGGTTTATGGCCAGGAGAAGCATCTGATATTGCGTGACATCGATGTGCGACACGCCCTCGATCCTCTCCAGCCGCAGGAGGTCAACTGCGATGTCGCCTGCCTGGTCTATGATGCCTCCAATCCTCGTTCCTTCGAGTACGTCGCTCGCATCTACATCAAATACTATGCCGAGAGCAAAATCCCCGTCATGATTGTGGGCACCAAGTATGATCTCGACGAGCGGCGTCAGGATTATCTGATGCAACCAAATGAGTTCTGTGAAAAGTATAAACTCCTCCCGCCCCATCTCTTCAGCCTCAAGAGCAACAAGAAGGAACTCTACACAAAGCTCGCCACAATGGCTGCATTTCCGTGAGTAATCTCTCCACACACACCTGACACATTGGGATTGGGATTGGGTCATCAATTCATGGGAGTAGGTGTGGGTGTGGGCCAGGGATTAAAACCTTAACCGAAACCGTAACCTTTAACCGGTAAAAACCGATTGAAATTTGTAACCCTAACTGAAAACGTAACCGAAAAAATGTTTTCCGCTGTTCCGAAACACATAAAACCGAAATAACCGTTTAGTAACCGATTCATTTATAAGGGTTAATTTCGGTTCTGGCCGTCGCAGCTACTGAGCAACGTTGATAACTTTGAACTGCCATAACTTTGTCAAAATTCAATCGATTTCCATGCGCAATGTAAATTTAAGCATGATTTTACCTTTAAATTCGATCTGCATTTAAATTTTATTCATTTTGATAGTTTCAAAAATTTAAATTTTTTCGAAAATTTGCATACTTACCCCTTTGTATTTTTCGAAAAATTTCGAAATAATCAAAATTTCCAAAATGAAAAAATTAAATACAGAACGAATTTAGAGGCAAAATCGTGCACAAATTTACATTGCGCATGGAAATTGATTGAGTTTTGATAAAGTTATGGCAGTTCGAAGTTATTAAAAATTAGTTAAATCAAAATAATCGATATTTTCCAACCAAATTTGTATGAGATCAAATTATAATAAAATCGATATTACACTGAATCATTTCAGTAACCAGATAATATTATATTCCAAGCTAAAAAGAGCATTAAGTCATTTTTCAGGTAAAAGAATGAATAACGCTTCTTATTTTGGTCAACCGAAAACCTTAATTTCCTTATTTAATTTAATTTGGCATAACCGATAACCGAAAAACTTAATTCGAGCATAACCGAAACCGTAACTGAAACCGATATTCGTTTCGGTTTTAATCCTGTGTGGACCATTAATTCATGAGTGAACATGCGTGTGTTTCATTAATTCATGGGTGATTTTGAGATTGAATCATGAAATCAGGTCATTAATTCATGGGTGATTTTTAGATTGTGTCTTTATTTCATGGTAGATCATGACACTGAGTCAGAAATTCATGGGTGATTTTGAAATTGGAAATTAAATTCATGGGTGATTTTGAGATTGGTTCATTAATTCATGGGTTATCATGTGAGTGGGTCATGAATTCATGGGGGAATCACTGCATCCTTCATCTTCATCATGGATTAAAGGCTTTTAATTGGTATCAACCTTGCAGAGAGTATTATAATTTTGTGCAGTAATATGTAACTATTAAAGAAGATGTATCATACCTTAAAAAGTATATATTTATATATATTCTCGATCAGGATAACGAACTGAGTTAATATAGCCATGTCTGTCTGTTCCTAGCCTTTCTCTCTTTTAAAACTTTATGAAACTTGATATAGTTCTGTATTTTTGCGACCTGATCTGACTACTATATAATATAGCTGTCATAGGAACAATCGGTAGAAAATCAATCTGTATTATGAAATGTTTTTCAATTTTTTTTTTAAATAATTAAATTAAATTCACTTTTCGTGTATTTAATAAGATCTAAATAAATTTGATTAAAATTGGAATACTATATCTTATAGCTGTCATAGGAACGATTAGTCGAAAATTGAATTTTAAAATGAAAATCTTTTCTTTTTTACAAGTTTTATTTATTTTTTTATTTTTTTAAATTGTAATATTCTTGGAAAAATCTGAACTCTGAACTTTGGTTATAATGGGGCTACTATATATATCCTATAGCTGACATAGGAACAATGGGTTAAAAATCAAATTTTAGCATACAAATTTTTCCTGGTTTTCAAGTTAAATAAATTAAATAAATTTTATTTATTTTTTAGATTGTTAAGTAATTTTTGGAAAAATCGGAACTTAGATTATAATCGGTCTACAATATTTTATAGGTGTCATAGGAACGATGACTTGAATATTTGTATGAAAATCTTTGCTGTTTTTCAAATAAAAATAAATGAAATAAATATTATTTATTTTTTAAATTGTTAAGTAATATATTTGGAACAATCTAAACTACTCTGCAAGGGTATAAAATGTTCGGCTTGCCGGAGATAAATTTATTTTCTTGTTGTACTTATTTTCTTATTCTATTTCCTCCACTTTTTCCCTTCCTTCTTGTTGTTGGTATTTGTGTTGTTTTGTTGATGTTGTTGTGAATCTCCCCCTATTATTTAATTGGATCTCTGCGGGATTAACACGGATTGATTGATTGATTGATTGACTGATTGATTGATTGATTGATTGACTGATTGATTGATTGATTGATTGATTGTAGTCGCTTTCAAGCCGCCTGGATATTATTCTACAAGCACAGGTTGGTACAGCTCTGGGAATCGGCGTAAGTTAATAATTTTACAACTGGCATTTAATACTAATATTTAATTTCGATGTCTATATATATATGTCTTTAACATGCTTCACACTACATACCATAAATATATTTACACCTGGAGTAATTTTAATTTTATAACTAATTACATTTGTGTGTAATAAATTCAATAAATAACATATTTATATCTCTCAGATATTTGCGGCAATTTGGACTGATGACGGAGGATCCCAAGCTGTGGATTAAGGCGGGACTGGGCGTGGCAGCGGCCACAGTTTTGGGCTACATTGTGTTGAAGGCGATAAGTGGAACGCATTTACGTTAAAGGATTCTATAGAAAACTGAAGGACACAACTGCCAAGGCAAAAATACCAACAATTAAACATTTAATTTAAGAGTTAACCAAAAAAAGAAAAGAAGGAAAAATAATAGAAATTCATGTTTCGTTTCGTTTGCCTTGATAAGAATTGCAAAACTAAATTTATTGTTAAATCATAAAAAATGAGCAACTCTCGAGTTTTACAATGTACATAAAATAATTAATTAATTAATGCATTGGCAGAGAAAGGAAAACAAAAGGCAGTAACAGGAAAATATTGATAATAATAATAATATTGTTAGTCGAGCACACAATTAATATATACGTTGCATTTCTATACATATATATATATATATATTGATATATATATAATTATAAACCATATACTGTATACTCTGATAAGTCTTATTAGTTTACATTAACTATTACATATTATATACATCATATTCATATTTATGGCCGATCACGCAATCAATTGTTGTGATTAGCGTGTACTCTATATATATAGTCTTATATATTACATACTTATATATATATGATGTACATACACACACATACTCATACAATCGTACATTATCTAGTTGCATATTTATATATTTTGTGGTATATTTATGTATATTATCGTTTATTTGGCGTTCGACTCTTGTAAATACGCGCAAATCCCCAAACTGAGCAATAAATCTATTTAAATAAATATATATACTTAGTTTACATCTTAATTACTTAACATTTTATGCTAATGGATTTTTTAAATATAAGTTACAGCAACTTTTCTAATAATAAAAAATAAAAAAAAAAAAGAAAATAAAGAATTTATAATAGATTTTAGTTGAAAATAAAAATTACAAATAATAATTAAATTTATTTTGTTATTAAAAGAGCAAAAAAATAGCATATATTTAATTTGTATTATAAAAATAAGAGATATTTTTGATTTTTATAAAAAACATTTAAAAGAAAAGTTATTTTAGATGTTTAATACAAATTTATATGATTTTGAAAAATGTTAATTGGTTTAAATTAAATTAGTAACGAAAAATAAAAAATCAAAAATTAGGAAAGTTCGAAAAACAATTTTTTTTCCTTATGAAACTTTATTATTATTAAGAAATACAAATATAACACTTATTTTTGATTTATATTATAAAAATAAGATTTATAGTTGATTTTTATAATACAAATTATTCTTGATTTTTATAATAAAAATTTAAAAGAAAAGTTATTTTTGAATTATAATCCAAATTTCTATGATTTTGAGAAAAATTAAAATTAAGGTTTACCTTAAATTAAATTAGTAACGAAAATTGAAAAGTCCAAAATTCGAAAAACATTTTTTTCCAGGAAATTGAAATGAGCAAATTTTAATTAAAAAAATTAAGGTAAATTCGAAATCAAAAATTTTAATAAAATTTTTTAGTTTCGTATTTTACACATTTTTCTAGAAAGGTTTCAGTTTTTTGATTAGTTTTAGAAGACAGGAGTTATTTTTGACCTAAATTAAACATGTTTTTGATTTTTATAATAAAAATAAAAATTAACAAAAGCAGTTCTTTTTAATTTTAGTTATAAACATCAAAAATTAATATCAAAATATATAATAGTTAAAGTTTTTGGTAAAGTTTTAGAACAAAGGAGTTATTTTCAATTTAAATTAAATATGTACATATTTTATTTTTTTAACATAAATTAAAGAAAGCGCTTATTTTTCATATTTATTATAAACATCAAGAGTTATTAGAGTTATGCTATGATTTTTAACTAAACTTGATAATTCGATTATTATATTAAATCAAAATTAAGAGTTGAAATTGACAAAACAGTTTTATAATTTATCAGCATAGTTATTTTGAATTAAATATAATTATTTTGCAATTTTTTATTAAAAATAAGAATTATTTTGTGAGGATAAATTGTAAAATAATAATTACAAGTTAATAGTTATATTTAAGACTTATAATTTGCTTTAATCTAGAGTTGAATTGTTTGATTAACTGGAGATTAATCGTGCAATAATAATTACATGTCAATTGTTAGATTTAAAACTTATAATTTGTTTTAATCTGGAGCTGAATTGTTTGATTAACTGAAGATTAATCGTGCAAATCGTCATAAATTGGACAAATTGTAATAATTACAAGTTAATTGTTAGATTTAAAACTAATAATTTGCTTTAAATTGTTTGATTAACTTAAGATTAATCGTGCAATAATAATTACAAGTTATTGGTTAGACTTAAGACTTATAATTTGATTTAATCTTGAGTTAAATTGTTTGATTAACTTGAGATTAATGCAAATTGTCGTAAATTGTAGATTGTTGTTCCATTTGTCAGTTCTTGATTTGATTTCCGGCTGCTGCCGTTGGAGACATGCAGTTGCCATCGGGGTAACGTTTCTGGAACTGTGTGATCAGCTCGGGATCGACGAGACGGATGCCATCGAGTTGGTTGCCCAGCGTTATCCAATTGGGTTGAATGTTGTGGGGACGACCAAAGAGTTCAATTTTCCTTGTGCCCGGACTGAGACGCTCAATGATGCCATAGATCTCATCGGGCTTGTGACTTGTGGCTCTCACCTCCGCCACGATGACGTCGCAGTCGAGGCCGCGATTGAGATTTGTGGGATTTCCTTTCATGCCGACCAGGCAATGCTCCTTGCCGTGATTCAGCCAATGTCCAGTGCGTCCAGTGCGTATAATGCGTTGCAATTGATTCGTTTTGACCCAGATTAATTCATCCACACGCTCGTAGCCCCAGAGCTTGAGGCAATCCCGTCCCAGTTCCATGGCACGTCCAGTGACCCAAAGGAAGATGAGACCCTCCTCCTGGAGTGCAGGAATTCCCAAGGCGCGCATCTCATCATCCGACATGGTGCCATAGGGCAACTCCATGTGTATATCCCATGGTGGATCGGCCATAACAACCGCAAACTTCCCCAGCACCGTCATATCGAGGAAGCGCAAATCACATTGAATCCATTGGGGTGGATACAGCGTGCAACTGGCGTCGATGCATCTTTTGAGGCTCAATTTGGTCTTGACATCCGTCGGTTTGTTGGTGTTGATGTGCGGCAAGGTGTCCACCTCATAGTGGACATATTTGCAGGTGGCCATGTGGAAGCAGGTGTTGAGGAAACTGCAATCCCCCAGAGATTCATCCGTGTGCGATTGTATGATCTTTTTGAAATGCAACTTGGTGCATTTATCCGATTCACCCGAGGATTCACTGTCATCCGTCTCCTGCGACTCCTGTGATTCCACCTCGCAACTGTTGAGAGTCTCCGCTATAATCTCACCATCCTCGGCATCCTCGGAGCCCATCTTGACCAGCTTCTTGCTGGCAATGGAATTCTCTGCATCTGCTTTTATCTTGGCACTTCGCAGTTGCTTCTCCTCGCGCCGCTCCAGCTTCTTTTTGGCCGCCATCTCGTTGGCCACCTGTTGTGCCTTGAGGCATTCCACCTTGGTGCCGTGGGAACAGAACTCCATGACTTGTGCCCCGCCATGGGATTTGAATTTCTCTGCAACGGAACGTTCCTTGGCCGTCGGTTTGGTCAACAGCTCGAGGATCTCCTCGCCAACCTGTTTGCTCTGCTTCTCCCGCGTCGAGGGCAGCGACAGCAGCATCATGATGTCATCGGAGGCATCCAAACTTGTCGATTCCTTGCGACCCGAATTCCCATCCACTTTCACCTGCTTCCGCTGCACATCCTCCGCATCCTTCGCATCCTGGCCATCCTCCACTACAAGTGAGTTCAATTCAATTCAATTAATTTTAAAAAAACAATAATAAGATTTCGGGAATTTTCTAGATAAATTGAATTTAGGAAATTAAAATTAAAACTATAAAATAAAAACTAGAAAGTTAAAAAGTTAAAAAAAACTAAGAAATTAAATTAATAATTAGAAAAAGTTTTATACTAATTTTAAAATTAATTTCAAAAAACAATACTAAGAAACGAAATTATATTAATTTATTACAGGGTATCAACTCTTCTCCATCTATTTCCCCCCTTCCCCTTTTGCCATTGTTATTCTTACAAAAAGTATCTTAAAGATACACTCACACTTCCGTTTGATATCCGCATGTTTCTCTTATATATGTATATATAATATATAAAATGTATCTTATATATTACAGGGTATCAACTCTTCTACTTCTCCTTGTATTTCTCCCCTTCGCCTTAACTTTGTTATTCTTACAAAAAGTATCTTTAAGATACACTCACACTTCCGTTTGATATCCGCGTGCTTATCTTATATCTTATATACAATATATCTTACATATTACAGGGTATCAACTCTTCTCCATCTATTTCTCCCCTTCCCTTTGTTATTCTTACAAATAGTTTCTTTAAGATACACTTACATTTCCGTTTGATATCCGCATGATTATCTTATATATATATATATATATATATATACATCTTATATATTACAGGGTATCAACTCTTCTCCTTCTATTTCTTCCCTTCCCTCTATCTTTGCTATTCTAACAAAAAGTATCTTTAAGATACACTCACATTTCCGTTTGATATCCGCATGTTTATCTTATATATGTATATATATACAATATATCTTATATATTACAGGGTATCAACTCTCCTTCTCCTTCTCCTATTATTTCTCCCCTTCCCCTTCCCTTTCTTATTCTTACAAAAAGTATCTTTAAGATACACTCACATCCTTCCGTTTGATATCCGCATGTTTATCTTATATATGTATATATATACAATATATCTTATATATTACAGGGTATCAACTCTCTCCTTCTCCTTCTCCTATTATTTCTCCCCTTCCCCTTCCCTTTGCCATTCTTACAAAAAGTATCTTTAAGATACACTTACATTTCCGCTTGATATCCGCGTGCTCCTTTTGCTGGCAACTGTCGTTGACATCGTCATAGATCTCGAGGAGTTCCTTGGCCTGCACCGAGATGACCTCATAGCCCGCTTCGGTGCCAATTGTGACGTTCCTGATGCCAATTGCACCTTGATTCGCGAGTTTGCCAAGTATGAAATTAACCATTTCCATTGTGCCACCAACTTTATCTACAATCTGTGTGGACACAATGGGCAATACCAAAGTGTTCGCACTTAGCGATTGCAGCACCGCCTTCTGCACCTCCACATCGGCCTCAACTGCAATTTATATATATTATTATTAATCAATTAATTACTTTATTTGTTTGTTTTGTTTTACCAAGTTCCTTTTTGGGATTCGTTAGATCCTCTTGTTTGTCGGAAAGTATTTCGAAGCGTTCCTTTTTGCGCTTTTCCAGCTTTTCACGCAGCGTATTGCGCTTCGTTTTCAACGATTTAATGTCCCAGGCATCGGCCATTATTTATAAATTAATTTATTTCAGTTGCTTGTAAATAAAAACTAGAAAAAGCCGTGTTGTTTACATTAGGGGCCCTAGGCACGTTCAAGCTGCGCGGACCTAGACACGTTCCAGCTTACGCAACAACATATGAAATATTATCATAACTGTCTTTATCATTTAATAGAATTTTTACATCAGCAAGTAAATATAAATAAAATATAGTTTCACTTATGCTAACTTAAATTTATTCATCATTAATTGTTTCGTGTGTGGGAATTACCGCATCCCTGGCTATTATCGACTATCGATATATGTTAGTTCTAAATAGTTGGGGTATCGATAATAGCGATACAGTGTTGCCAACTCTTCAGGTCCAGAAAAAGCTAATATCAACATTTTTAACCAAATTTTTGTTACAATTTTTCTAACTTCCAAGGTCTTGTTTTGATGTCATGCATTGATATTACGAAAAGTTGTCAGAAAATTTGTAATAGAATAATAAAGCTAGAATTCCCGTCATCCGATAGATGACAATTTATCCCGCGTTTGCTATTTGAAAAACGCCAGATCTGACGGGAAAAAAGCTGACTTAGCAACACTGTACCGATAGTCTGCAGTCTACCGCTGCACGTCGCTGGCGGAAGCTGTGCGTCGACGCTGGTTCTGTACAATTTTTGCTCAACAAAACGTGCTAAAACTATTAAATAATAGATGACAAATTGCTCGTTATAAACAATTATGCAGTGTGTGTTCAGTGAAATGTAAATTTTATTTGTTAAAGCTGTTATTGTCGCTGCTGTAGGTGCGCTCTCTCATACATACATACCATACATATTTTGTGTGTGTGTGTATTTACGCACACACATAGCGACTTGCATACATACATACATAGACATTGTGGGCCTTTTGTTTCATTTGCTTTTTGTTTATGCGCGCGTAGGAGAGAGAGCATAAAATGCGCGAATAAACACACAAATTTTGCAAAAAGCGCCAACGTTGTGTGTGTGTGTGAGTGAGTTAGTGATTGAGGAGTGCGCACATAGCGTCCACACATTGTTATTGTTGCCGTTCTGCGCTCTTGACGCGCCCCAGCAACAACGTACAACGGATTTGCTCTCTCTATCTGACTCAACTCTCTCAGTTTTTAAGCATGCGAATAGTGAGAAATTTATAACGCGACATTTGCACGTCTACTTTGGAGCATGACGGTCGTTACGGATTCGGATGCGGATAGAAAATAACATAGCATGCAGCTTGCAGCTCCCCAATCCAACAAGAACAATAACAAAGAGAGCAACAAAAAGAATCAGAAGAATTTCAAATTGGATGCTTGCAAAAAAATAAAAACAACACAAAAATAAAGTCTTGTTATTGATTCTGTGTGTGTGTGAGTGTATGTGTAAGTTTTGCAGTTGCAGCAAACGTCTCTCCCCCTCCTCGTCTCGTCTCGTTTCCTTTCGTTCGCTTCCCCCCCGCTCCACCCAACGGTTCGGTTTTGGGTGCGTCGTGATTTTTGTATATAAAATACGAACAACATTTTTTGCCTGTTAAGGGCGAGCAGCGCAGCAGCAGAGCAGCTCAATCTCTGCAACTGAGAAAAATACATAAATACAAAAAATTGAGCAAAAGTTTGACAGCTTAAAATCATACAAAATATCAAGTCTCAAATTTAAACACAACATTTGCACGATTCCATAATGTGCAACAGAAATTAACGGCAAAACAAACAAAACCAAAACAAAAACCAAACCCAAAACAAACAAGATTAACAACAACAAATTCAACATGAAGATGGTTGACAAATCAGCCAAATTGATGGATAAATTCTGTCACCAGCAGCAGCAGCGGAGGCGGCGGCAGCGGATCAGCGTCGGCAGCAGCCAATGCAGCAATTGGCGGCGCTGCGTCTGCAACGGCAGCGGGCTCAGCTGGCGTCGGTTTTGGCGGCGGCAGCGGCAGCAATATGACAACTAGTAATGGACAAAAGCCGGTGCCTATGAAACTATTTGCTGCCTGGGAAGTGATCGAACGCCGCCCAATTGCATACCAAGGTGAGTGTCAGAGCAAGCAGCATTTACATAATTTCCAATTGACAGCAAAAGAGACAGTGTTGCCAACTCTTGAAAAGCAATATAAACATTTTAAAATAGGTAGAAAAAGCTAGGAAATCTACAAGAAAGCCAGATAAAAAGCTGTTATAGTTTTTAGGCTGATTTTATACCCAATGAAATAAACAAAACGGGCATAATGGTTTTGTGCAAATGTATGGAACATGTACCTTAAAAACATATATGTATATTCCAAGATCTTTAAGACTCTAAGAGCTAGAAATACAATAACAGGCAATATCATTAATTATTTCACTTACATTTATTTTACAATCAAATTTAAGAACAATCAAAGAAGAAATGTTGTATCTAGTAATTATAATTTAGAATATTATAGTAGTTTTTAGTTTAACAAAAAGCTAGAATTCCCGCCAGCCGCTATTTCACAATTTTTCCCGCGATTGGCTTGAAAAAAGCTAAGTTGGCGACATTGGGTGAACGTGTGGAGTATCGTTACTTTTTATTATTATTTATTGTTATTGGATTTTATTTGCAAATTTTACGTTTACTTCGTTTCGTTTCCGTTCGATTTTGTTTTGTTTTCTTTTTTATTTTAAGCAACAACAATAATTGCACAACACAATTGCATTGTTTGGTTGTTGTTATTGTTATTTTTTTGTGCGAGACATTCAATTAGCTCCCCCACCTCCTCCCCGCCCCTTTTGCACTTGACATTCATGTTATTATTTTGTTGTTTTCTTTTTGCTATTCCCTTTTGATAATATTTATTGTGGTTTATGTGTTGTGACCCCAAAATGTTTGTTTAATAACAAATTGCTGATGAGTCACCTGCAGATACAAGATACAATCCACAATCCACAATCTACAAGATACAGAGATAAACCAGTTAAACCTCCTTCCCACCCATTAAAATATCAATATGCAATTAAGCAGGCAACACTCGAGATTCGACAAATATGATAAGGCAATTCAGATCTATAAATAGGTTTATGTACTCGTATAACTCGTATATGAATTACATACACCCTAAGAAAAATTAACTAATAATTTTAATATTTTAACTTTAACTATTTTGTGCTATAAATTAATATTGCAAATTGCAAATTAAATATGAGAAATAATAGACTTCAATATTTTTACCAAATATTTAACTAATATATAAGAATCTTTTCTTTCAAGTTAACACAAATAATAAAAATTAATCTAAAACATATTTTAATTGAATATAACTGAATTTTAATTAAATTTTGGCGATTTTTTAAAAGAAGTATTTTAAGTTAAGCAAACTAGTTAAAATTAGTCTGAAACATATTTAAATTGAGCATAATTTAATTTAATTAAATTTTTTAAAATTATCCAAAATCCAAATATTTTATAATAAATTTAAATTCGTTTTTTCTGGATTAATTATTTTTTATAGAATATTTAAATAAACAAAAAAAGAATCTTTTATTTCAAGTTGACTAAAATCATATTTGACGATTTTTGAAAATAAGTATTTCGAGTGTTTTTAACAATATTTATATTTGTTTTTAATAAAATCAAAATATTTTATTTACAATTGAAATGTAAGAAAGTCGAATAAAATGCAACTTCTTTTTTTTATACGTTTTTCCTCTGTATAACTCGTATCTGAATTTACAAGTATCTTTTATTAAAGGCAGTGCAAATTTCGCTCGCAATTCTGAACAGCTCGTAAAAAGTTGCGAGTATCTGCAAGATTATTTTGGTCGTAACCTTTTCCCCTTTTTTTTTTTATTTTATTTTGTGTTTGCTTTTGCCTAAACCTAAAAAAGGTCATGCACCGTTGACAAAAGAGATAGAGAGAGAGAGAGGAAGAGAAAAAGAGAGAGAGGAGAGATGGGAAGCTGTTTGTATCTTTCGGATTTGTTTGTTTATAATTATGCGCCTATAATTAGAAATTGAAGCAATTTCAACAAAAACAAAAAGTGACATTTACTCTTCCCCTCCCTCCCTTAATTCAAGGTTAAACCTTTTGTTTTTTTTTTTTTGGTCAATAAGCAAATTGTATTTTGATGTGTATTGAATTGTATCTTGTATCTTTTGCATTCACATGAATGCGGCACGTACACGAATTTGGGCAACAAACTGTTTTTGCTTTGATTGACCAAAAAAGAAACGTGTCCGGTCGAGAAACCCGTTTTAACCCTATTAATGCTATCAAAATCAAATTCAAATTCAAATCCAAATCAAATGTGTTTCTCCTCCCACTGAATGATTGCCAATAAAATATCGAGAGTGAAATTGTTTACAAGTGACAAAAAAATCAAGTTTAGGCATTTTAAATATGACTAATTGACAGCTGGTTTAATTCTAAAATGTGCACTTGATAAAACTGAAAGCGTGTTTTTCATTAATTAGCATAAAACTTTTGACAGCAACTGTACTATCAATATACATATATATTTTTATTTGTAATCATAATTTGTAAATAAGAGTTATGAAATTATAAAAAAGTATGGGTTAAATCAGAATCTTTTTGAATGAACAATTTCGGAAAATAGAAAAGTGGGAAAAGTGTCAATTTTAAATGTAAACTTTTTATTCCATTCTTTTTGATGTAGTAAAGTTTTGAAATAATAAGTAAATTAATTAATTATTATCAATTAATTATTATTTAGAAATCATAATATAACTCTTATATTATACATTATGAAATAATAAGTAAATTTCAGTTATTTATAGAAATCACAAATAAAAATAATCATAATAAAATTTTAATTTTTATTTAAAAATTATAATATAACTCTTATATTATACATTATGAAATAATTAGTAAATTTTTAGGTTTTTTTTAGAAATCTGAATATAAAAAGATTGATAATAAAATTGGTATTATTATTTAGAAATCCTAATATAACTAATATATTTTAAAAAATTTGAAATAATTAGTACATTTTTAGTTATTATTTAGAAATCACAATACAATAAGATTCATAATCAAATTTTAATTATTATTTTGAAATCATAAAATAACTTTTATGTTCTAAATTAATAATTAGTAAATTTTTATTTTTTTTTCGAAATCACAATGTAATAACATTTTATTTATTATTTAAAAATCATAATATAACTCTTATATTATAAATTAGGAAAGAATTAGTAAAATTCAATTATTTTTTTAAAAATCAGAGCATAATAAGACCTTATAAGGCCTTATTATTTGGTTTGTTTGATAAAAAAGGAGACTTTTTTATTTAAAAAAATCAACAAATTAAAACTTTGTTTATTTTTAAAATTATAATCATATCGGTTCCTGGTTTTTTAAGCGCTTTTTGATATCTTTTAATTGTTTAAATTCTTTTTAAACCTAAATAACAATTAAACTTTAAATATCAGTAATATTATAATCTAAATTGTAGATTATAATGTCTAACTTCAATTAAAAATTAAAACTTGTATACATTTTCCAAATGATTTTCGCATTCTTAAAAATTATAAACTGTTGAGAATTGTAAAGAGATTACAGATAATCTGTTCAGTTAATTCTTGTGTATTCTACTTTAGATATTAACAAGTTTATCTTGTAAATAGAGGCTTACAATATCAATTTATATTACTTTCGATAATATTTGTACAATTCTAAAGCCATAAATTGCCGTCAAGGGTTGTAAATTGTTTATAGATAAGCTGTTTAAATGGAGTTTATGCTCTTTATAGTTTCAAATATCTATAATGAGAATTACCTTCACCTTTTGTAGCTGTTTGCACAGTTGTCAGTTGTTGTCGCTTATCAGCAACTTATCAGATACTTAGATACTCAGATACTTAATCCAGCTCTATTTGTTTTGGTACAAATAACATTTTAAAACCTCTTTTTACGATCTCTGAGTTCGATTTTTAAGCTGCTGACAAATATTTATGCGCAATATATATATTTACAATATTATGAGCATAAGATCAACAATAAACATGAACCTATCTATAGATACATATGTATCTTTATATCTGCAGTTGTTAAACTTGGCAAATTTAGCTGGTTTTAAAAATAAACCGCATAGCGACAATATTCTATGATCAATTCTCTCTCTCTCTTTCTCACTATCTATCTATCTCTCTCTTTCTTTGTGGGAAAAACATCTTTTGATAATTTGTAAACAGGGGCAATGTTTTTACTCGAAATTAATTGTAAGCCAACAGCAGAATTAGCAGTGACATACTTATAGATACATTTTGTATCTTGTATCTACGACAGCTGTTTGGCAGCTGCACAGATAACCACGTGCCTCAAATGTATCTACAAGTTGTAGCTGCTTTAGATTTAGATAAATTGACTAAAATCATTAATTTAAATTGTATCTTAAAGATACAAAATCTATTTATTGAATTTTACCACTAAAAATTTAACTTTAATATAATAATTAATTTATATATTTTTTGTTAATATGTATCTTGAAGATACAAAAGACATTTATTGAATTTTATAATTAAAAATTTAACTTAATTATAATAATTAATTTATATATTTTTTGTTAATATGTATCTTGAAGATACAAAAGACATTTATTGAATTTTATAGTTAAAAATTGAACTTTAATATAATAATTAATTTATATCTTAAAGATACAAAATATATTTATTTAATTTTATAATTCAAAATTATAATAATTATAAATAATAATTAATTTATATATTTTTTGTTAATATGTATCTTGAAGATACAAAAGCTGTTTATTAAATTTTACAACTAAAAATTGATTTTTAATTGATAAGTCTTATATACTTATGTATATACTACTTATTAAAGGGTATTCAATTGTCCGCATGCAAACAATTCAATTATTTTATACATTTTTTGTTGCCCACCAAATTTTTAGCCTTGAACTTTTTGTTTGTGCCTGACAAAACACCAAAAACAATAATAATGAAACGAATAACAACAACAAGAGAATTCAGATACATATATGTATATATGTATCTTTATGTATGTATCTAAATGTATCTGCAGTTTGACAAATTGAATTGAGTAGAAAGTTTTGTGTTGCAGCGTCACATTTGTTTGTGTCTGTTGCATTTGGATACCCTAGCTTTAGTTCTCAAATAGGCTATGATCAGTTTGATCATCAATATGTCAAATAATTTTAATTTATTATATATTTTGGAACTATAAATGGTGAAAAGGAAATAATTTTTAATGCTTATTTAAAGACTTTTATTTTATAATTCAAATTTAATAATTATTTGTGATTAAAAAAAAAACAATTAAAAATAGTTATGATTATTGATTTTCATTTTTTTTAGTTAATTATGATTTTCTTTAATTACTATATTTGAGGAATAAAATAAAAGTTTTTACAGGCTTTTATTTTAAAATTTTTGTTTTTTTATATCTTCGGTAAGATTTAATTAAGTTAAAATTTTTTTAAATTAAATTAAATTTATTAATCTTCAAAGACTTTTATTATTTGAAAACTTTTGAAAACTACTTTTTTTTTGTAAATATCTCCTCTAATATTTAATTATATTTAATAAATTTTCAATTAAATAAAATTTATTCATCAGAAATAAAAGTCTTTAAAGACTTTTATTCAAAAAATCATCAAAAACTCTTATAAAAGACTAAAAAAATTAAAATCAATGACAATAATTATGTTTAATTATTTTTCTTAAATCACAAATAATTATTAAAAATTGATTTAAATAACAAAACACTTTAAATAAAGATGAATATAAACATTCTTAAATATAAATTTATTATTTGAATTAAAAATTACACTTGTTTTTATAGTTAATTTTTTTAATAGAATTTTTGATCAATAATGATAATTTTCAGTCCCTGACTATAAGTATTATGCATAAATGTTTCATTCAATTACAGGGTATTCCCAAAGCGACATTTCTTAAGTGACGCGTTGCAATTTGTTTTTGAAATGCTTTCAATTTGTGTGGTTGCCACCACATTGCAGTTTAATGTCAGCGATTGAAAATGTATTTGATATTGATTTTATTCAACTTCTATAATGGAATTTTACCTTCTGATGATTCAATTTGTTTTACGTTTTGTTTGCCCTTTTATCGAGTCGAAAATGTTCATAGAGAATCCGAAAATTAAAGAAGATTAAGTGAAAAAAGTTGTAGATGAATAAATAATAATGGAATCAAAGAAAGAAATTTAAAATAAAATAAAATAAAGCTATAAATTGGGAAGCAGAAATTCCATCTTTAAAAATAAAGAAAAGATAAGCTTAATATGTACTTTTAAAAGGAGAAAAAAATTAAATAGAATAGTTTAAGTTAAAGCTAAGAATCGTTAGAACATAAGTATAAGAGAAGAAAAAATGTAAGATAGATGCCTAGATTAAAAAAGTTCTATTGCACATCCATTAGAAATTTAAACCCTCTTTGTAATTGAAAAAATATGGAATTTTTCCTTCCGCTTTTACCGAAATTATTCCATTATTTTTTAAATTATATTTGGGAATATCTAGGAATATTCCTAGATTACTTAAATAGAAGTATTAAATAGAAAGTTATAGATAGATAAATAGAGAAGTTCAGTATAGAAAAAATTTTAAGACATAAATGCTTAATTTAGAGAAGTTCTACTAAATTTAAATCCTTTTCCCAAAACAAAAAGATTGGGATTTTATGACCTTTCCAATATTATGCTCTTTAATATTTAAAAATCGTAAGAAAACAAAAAGATACTTATAGATAGATAAGTTCAAAATTGAGAAGATCAAATTAGAGAAGTTCAATATGAAAAAAATATTAGACAGAGTTTTACTACATTTTAATGCACTTTCCAATACAAAAAATGTGTACTTCTTTAATCCAATTTTATGCAGTTTCCAATATTTGATTTCAAATTCGTAAAGCAATTTCAAATCCTTAATATTCGTAGATAAGTTTGAAAACTGCGAAATTGTCTCGATTGTCAATTGATTAAATCTCCAATCGATTTCCCGATGCGTTTCTTGACCTAAATTCCAAATCAAATTGAGCCCAGCTTAACTCACATTTCCAATTAATTGTTAGACTTAAAACTAATAATTTGATTTAAATTGTTTGATTAACTTGAGATTAATCGTGCAAATTGTCATAAATTGGACAAATTGTAATATAATAATTACAAGTTAATGGTTAGATTTAAGACTTATAATTTGCTTCAAACTGTTTGATTAACTTGAGATTAATCGTGCAAATTGTCCTAAATTGTAGATGCTTGGTCCATTTGTCAGTTCTTGTTTGATTTCCGGCTGCTGCCGTTGGAGACATGCAGTTGCCATCGGGATAACGTTTCTGGAACTGTGTGATCAGCTCGGGATCGACGAGACGGATGCCATCGAGTTGGTTGCCCAGCGTTATCCAATTGGGTTGAATGTTGTGGGGACGACCAAAGAGTTCAATTTTCCTTGTGCCCGGACTGAGACGCTCAATGATGCCATAGATCTCATCGGGCTTGTGACTTGTGGCTCTCACCTCCGCCACGATGACGTCGCAGTCGAGGCCGCGATTGAGATTTGTGGATTTCCCTTCATGCCGACCAGGCAATGCTCCTTGCCGTGATTCAGCCAATGTCCAGTGCGTCCAGTGCGTATAATGCGTTGCAATTGATTCGTTTTGACCCAGATTAATTCATCCACACGCTCGTAGCCCCAGAGCTTGAGGCAATCCCGTCCCAGCTCCATGGCACGTCCAGTGACCCAAAGGAAGATGAGACCCTCCTCCTGGAGTGCAGGAATTCCCAAGGCGCGCATCTCATCATCCGACATGGTGCCATAGGGCAACTCCATATGTATATCCCATGGTGGATCGGCCATAACAACCGCAAACTTCCCCAGCACCGTCATATCGAGGAAACGTAAATCACATTGAATCCATTGGGGTGGATACAGCGTGCAACTGGCGTCGATGCATCTTTTGAGGCTCAATTTGGTCTTGACATCCGTCGGTTTGTTGGTGTTGATGTGCGGCAAGGTGTCCACCTCATAGTGGACATATTTGCAGGTGGCCATGTGGAAGCAGGTGTTGAGGAAACTGCAATCCCCCAGAGATTCATCCGTGTGCGATTGTATGATCTTTTTGAAATGCAACTTGGTGCATTTATCCGATTCACCAGAGGATTCGCTGTCATCCGTCTCCTGCGACTCCTGTGATTCCACCTCGCAACTGTTGAGAGTCTCCGCTATAATCTCACCATCTTCGGCATCCTCGGAGCCCATCTTGACCAGCTTCTTGCTGGCCATGGAATTCTCTGCCTCTGCTTTTATCTTGGCACTTCGCAGTTGCTTCTCCTCGCGCCGCTCCAGCTTCTTCTTGGCCGCCATCTCGTTGGCCACCTGTTGTGCCTTGAGGCATTCCACCTTGGTGCCGTGGGAACAGAACTCCATGACTTGTGCCCCGCCATGGGATTTGAATTTCTCGGCAACGGAACGTTCCTTGGCCGTCGGTTTGGTCAACAGCTCGAGGATCTCCTCGCCAACCTGTTTGCTCTGCTTCTCCCGCGTCGAGGGCAGCGACAGCAGCATCATGATGTCATCGGAGGCATCCAAACTTGTCGATTCCTTGCGACCCGAATTCCCATCCACTTTCACCTGCTTCCGCTGCACATCCTCCGCATCCTTCGCATCCTGCCCATCCTCCACTACAAGTGAGTTCAATTCAATTCATTAATTTTTAAAAACAATGCCAAGAATTCGAAAACTTTGAAAAATTAGGAACTAGATAAATTCCATTTAGGCAATTTAAAATTAAAACTACAAAATGAAAACTAAAAATTAGAAAATATAAACTAGGAAAACTAAAGTTAGGCAAAATATAATAGGAGGAAATAATTTTGGACGTCAAAAACCGCTTTTCTATAATTTTTAAATTAATTTCAAAAAACAGTACTAAGAATTCGGAACTCTCAAACTTTAGGAACTAGATAAATTGCATTTAGGTAATTAAAATTAAAAACTATCAAATTAAATCTAGAAAGTTAAAAAAAAACTAAGAAATTAAATAAATAATTAGAAAGAGTCTTTTAATCATTTTTAAATTAATTTCAAAAAACAATACCAAGAATTCGAAAATTTTGAAAAATTAGGACCTAGAAAAATTGAATTTAGGAAATTATAATTAAAACTATAAAATAAAAACTAGAAAAGTAAAAAAAATAAAGAAATTAAAATAATAATAAGAAAATAAAAAATTGAATAACTAAAGTTAGGAAAAATATCATAAGGGAAAAAAATTAGAAAAAGAAAAATATGTTATTTGAAAATCCCTTAAAAATTAATTAATTCCACTTAAGGTTCGTTTTATAATAATTTTTAAATTAATTTTAAAAAATATATTACAAAGAATATAAAAATTCTAAAAAATGAGGAACGACACTACTAAAAAGTTGGAATTTAGGATATTAAGAAATTAAAATAGAAACTACGAAATCATTATTAGGAAGTTAAAAAAAATCTATGAAATTAAAATAAAATAACTAGGTAAATTAAAATTAAAAATAATAAGGGGAAAAACTAGGAAAACCGGAAAACAAAAATATTTTATTTAAAAACCACTCAAAAATTAATGAATTTCACTCAAGGTTATAGTTATAAAATTTATAAATAGGTTCAACGATTCCATATAAAAATAGTATTAGGCAACAAAAATTAGATAAAATATAATTAAGAAGAAAGAATGGGAAAGGCAAAAATGAGAAAAATACGAGAAATAAGTCAGACTTATAGTTGAGAAGTCGAAAATTGAATACAGGGTATTAACTTTTTAGTGTGTCAAAGATAATCATTTTCTCTCTTCCTTTGTTATGTTTACAAAAATACCCTAAATTCGATACAAATTTGAAGAAGAAAGTATCTTGAAGATACTTTTTCTTCTATTTCTCCCCTTCCCTTTGCCATTGTTATTCCAACAAAAAGTATCTTAAAGATACACTCACACTTCCGTTTGATATCCGCATGTTTATCTTATGTCTTATATACAATATATCTTATATATTACAGGGTATCAAATCTTCTCCTTCTCCTTCTATTTCTTCCCTTCCCTCTATCTTTGTGATTCTTACAAAAAGTATCTTTAAGATACACTCACACTTCCGTTTGATATCCGCATGTTTATCTTATGTCTTATATACAATATATCTTATATATTACAGGGTATCAACTCTTCTCCTTCTCCATCTATTTCTTCCCTTCCCTCTATCTTTGTGATTCTTACAAAAAGTATCTTTAAGATACACTCACACTTCCGTTTGATATCCGCATGTTTATCTTACTCTTATATACAATAAATCTTATTTATTACAGGGTATCAAATCTTCTCCATCTATTTCTCCCCTTCCCATTGTTATTCCTACAAATAGTATCTTTAAGATACACTCACACTTTCGTTTGATATCCGCGTGCTCCTTTTGCTGGCAACTGTCGTTGACATCGTCGTAGATCTCGAGGAGTTCCTTGGCCTGCACCGAGATGACCTCATAGCCCGCTTCGGTGCCAATTGTGACGTTCCTGATGCCAATTGCACCTTGATTCGCGAGTTTGCCAAGTATGAAATTAACCATTTCCATTGTGCCACCAACTTTATCCACAATTTGTGTGGACACAATGGGCAATACCAAAGTATTCGCACTTAGCGATTGCAGCACCGCCTTCTGCACCTCCACATCCGCCTCAACTGCAATTTATATATATATTATTAATCACTTAATTACTTTATTTGTTTATTTTGTTTTACCAAGTTCCTTTTTGGGATTCGTTAAATCCTCTTGTTTGTCGGAAAGTATTTCGAAGCGTTCCTTTTTGCGCTTTTCCAGCTTTTCACGCAGCGTATTGCGCTTCGTTTTCAATGATTTAATGTCCCAGGCATCGGCCATTATTTATAAATTAATTTATTTCAGTTACTTGTAAATAAAAACTAGAAAAAGCCGTGTTGTTTACATTAGGGGCCCTAGACACGTTCAAGCTGCGCGGACCTAGACACGTTCCAGCTTACGCAATAACATATGAAATATTATAACTGTATAACTGTCTTTATCTCTTTAAAGCATTTTTACATCAGCAAGTAAATATAAATAAAATATAGTTTCACTTATGCTAACTTAAATTTATTCATCATTAATTGTTTCGTGTGTGGGAATTACCGCATCCCTGGCTATTATCGACTATCGATATATGTTAGTGCTAAATAGTTGGGGTATCGATAATAGCGATACAGTGTTGCCAACTCTTTAGGACCAGAAAAAGCTATATCAACATTTTTAACCCAATTTTTGTTACAATTTTTCTAACTTCCAAGGTCTTGTTTTGATGTCATGCATTGATATTACGAAAAGTTGTCAGAAAATTTGTAATAGAATAATAAAGCTAGAATTCCCGTCATCCGCTAGATGACAATTTTTCCCGCGTTTGCTATTTGAAAAACGCTAGATCTGACGGGAAAAAAGCTGACTTAGCAACACTGTACCGATAGTCTGCAGTCTACCGCTGCACGTCGCTGGCGGAAGCTGTGCGTCGACGCTGGTTCTGTACAATTTTTGCTCAACAAAACGTGCTAAAACTATTAAATAATAGATGACAAATTGCTCGTTATAAACAATTATGCAGTGTGTGTTCAGTGAAATGTAAATTTTATTTGTTAAAGCTGTTATTGTCGCTGCTGTAGGTGCGCTCTCTCATACATACATACCATACATATTTTGTGTGTGTGTGTATTTACGCACACACATAGCGACTTGCATACATACATACATAGACATTGTGGGCCTTTTGTTTCATTTGCTTTTTGTTTATGCGCGCGTAGGAGAGAGAGCATAAAATGCGCGAATAAACACACAAATTTTGCAAAAAGCGCCAACGTTGTGTGTGTGTGTGAGTGAGTTAGTGATTGAGGAGTGCGCACATAGCGTCCACACATTGTTATTGTTGCCGTTCTGCGCTCTTGACGCGCCCCAGCAACAACGTACAACGGATTTGCTCTCTCTATCTGACTCAACTCTCTCAGTTTTTAAGCATGCGAATAGTGAGAAATTTATAACGCGACATTTGCACGTCTACTTTGGAGCATGACGGTCGTTACGGATTCGGATGCGGATAGAAAATAACATAGCATGCAGCTTGCAGCTCCCCAATCCAACAAGAACAATAACAAAGAGAGCAACAAAAAGAATCAGAAGAATTTCAAATTGGATGCTTGCAAAAAAATAAAAACAACACAAAAATAAAGTCTTGTTATTGATTCTGTGTGTGTGTGAGTGTATGTGTAAGTTTTGCAGTTGCAGCAAACGTCTCTCCCCCTCCTCGTCTCGTCTCGTTTCCTTTCGTTCGCTTCCCCCCCGCTCCACCCAACGGTTCGGTTTTGGGTGCGTCGTGATTTTTGTATATAAAATACGAACAACATTTTTTGCCTGTTAAGGGCGAGCAGCGCAGCAGCAGAGCAGCTCAATCTCTGCAACTGAGAAAAATACATAAATACAAAAAATTGAGCAAAAGTTTGACAGCTTAAAATCATACAAAATATCAAGTCTCAAATTTAAACACAACATTTGCACGATTCCATAATGTGCAACAGAAATTAACGGCAAAACAAACAAAACCAAAACAAAAACCAAACCCAAAACAAACAAGATTAACAACAACAAATTCAACATGAAGATGGTTGACAAATCAGCCAAATTGATGGATAAATTTGTCACTAGCAGCAGCAGCGGAGGCGGCGGCAGCGGATCAGCGTCGGCTGCAGCCAATTCAGCAATTGGCGGCGCTGCGTCTGCAACGGCAGCGGGCTCAGCTGGCGTCGGTTTTGGCGGCGGCAGCGGCAGCAATATGACAACTAGTAATGGACAAAAGCCGGTGCCTATGAAACTATTTGCTGCCTGGGAAGTTGATCGAACGCCGCCCAATTGCATACCAAGGTGAGTGTCAGAGCAAGCAGCATTTACATAATTTCCAATTGACAGCAAAAGAGACAGTGTTGCCAACTCTTGAAAAGCAATATAAACATTTTAAAATAGGTAGAAAAAGCTAGGAAATCTACAAGAAAGTCAGATAAAAAGCTATTATAGTTTTTAGGCTGATTTTATACCCAATGAAATAAACAAAACGGGCATAATGGTTTTGTGCAAATGTATGGAACATGTACCTTAAAAACATATATGTATATTCCAAGATCTTCAAGACTCTAAGAGCTAGAAATACAATAATAGGCAATATCATTAATTATTTCACTTAAATTTATTTTACAAGTAAATTTAAGAACAATCAAAGAAAAAAATATTTTGTTTACTAATTATAATTTAGAATATTATAGTAGTTTTTAGTTTAACAAAAAGCTAGAATTCCCGCCAGCCGCTATTTCACAATTTTTCCCGCGATTGGCTTGAAAAAAGCTAAGTTGGCGACATTGGTGGAACGTGTGGAGTACCGTTACTTTTATTATTATTTATTGTTATTGGATTTTATTTGCAAATTTTACGTTTACTTCGTTTCGTTTCCGTTCGATTTTGTTTTGTTTTCTTTTTTATTTTAAGCAACAACAATAATTGCACAACACAATTGCATTGTTTGGTTGTTGTTATTGTTATTTTTTTGTGCGAGACATTCAATTAGCTCCCCCACCTCCTCCCCGCCCCTTTTGCACTTGACATTCATGTTGTTATTTTGTTGTTTTCTTTGTGCTATTCCCTTTTGATAATATTTATTGTGGTTTATGTGTTGTGACCCCAAAATGTTTGTTTAATAACAAATTGTTGATGAGTCACCTGCAGATACAAGATACAATCCACAATCCACAATCTACAAGATACAGAGATAAACCAGTTAAACCTCCTTCCCGCCCATTAAAATATCAATATGCAATTAAGCAGGCAACACTCGAGATTCGACAAATATGATAAGGCAATTCAGATCTATAAATAGGTTTATGTACTCGTATAACTCGTATATGAATTACATACACCCTAAGTAAAATTACCTGAAATTTTTATATTTTAACTTTAACTATTTTGTGCTATAAATGTGCGTTAAATATGAAATTAATCAATTTTAGATTGATGCATTTTAAATATTTATTTCCTATGAATATATCTTATTGAAATAGATTTCATATGAAATACAAAATATGCCAACATATTTAAATAAAATATTATGTTAAATTTTCTTTTGTAAATTAAATATGAGAAATAATTGACTTCAATATTTTTACCAAATATTTAACTAATATATAAGAATCTTTTATTTCAAGTTAACACAAATAATACAAATTAATCTGAAACATATTTTAATTGAAAATAACTGAATTTAATTAAATTTGGCGATTTTTTAAAAGAAGTATTTCAAGTGTTTTTTACAATATTCTTAATTGTAAATTAATTACGAGAATTAATCGACTTCAATATTTTAACCGAATATTTATATTAAAAGTATAAAAATCTTTGATTTTAAGTTAAGCAAACTAGTTAAAATTAGTCTGAAACATATTTAAATTGAATATAATTTAATTAAATTAAATTTTTTAAAATTATCCAAAATCCAAATATTTTATAATAAATTTAAATTCTTTGTTTCTAGATTAATTATTTTTTTAGAATATTTAAATAATGAAATAAGAATCTTTGATTTCAAGTTGACTAAAATAATTTAAATTAACCTAAAACATATTTAAATTGAATATAACTGAATTTAATTAAATTTGGCGATTTTTTAAACTAAGTATTTCGAGTGTTTTTAACAATATTTATATTTGTTTTTAATAAAATCAAAATATTTTATAATCAATTGAAATGTAAGAAAGTCTAATAAAATGCAACTTCTTTTTTTATGGGTTTTTTCTCTGTATAACTCGTATCTGAATTTACAGGTATCTTTTATTAAAGGCAGTGCAAATTTCGCTCGGAATTCTGAACGGCTCGTAAAAAGTTGCGAGTATCTGCAAGATTATTTTGGTCGTAACCTTTTCCCCTTTTTTTTATTTTATTTTGTGTTTGCTTTTGCCTAAACCTAAAAAAGGTCATGCACCGTTGACAAAAGAGATAGAGAGAGAGAGAGAGGAAGAGAAAAAGAGAGAGAGAGAGATGGGAAGCTGTTTTGTATCTTTTAAATTTGTTTGTTTATAATTATGCGCCTATAATTAGAAATTGAAGCAATTTCAAAAAAAAAACAAAAAGTGACATTTACTCTACCCCTTCCCCTTCCCCTCCCTCCCTTTATTTAAGGCTAAACCTTCTTGTTTTTTTTGGTCAATAAGCAAATTGTATTTTGATGTGTATTGAATTGTATCTTGTATCTTTTGCATTCACATGAATGCGGCACGTACACGAATTTGGGCAACAAACTGTTTTTGCTTTGATTGACCAAAAAAGAAATCCAATTCAAATGTGTTTCTCCTCCCACTGAATGATTGCCAATAAAATATCGAGAGTGAAATTGTTTACAACTGACAAAAAATCAAGTTTAGGCATTTTAAATATGACTAATTGACAGCTGGTTTAATTCTAAAATGTGCACTTGATAAAACTGAAAGCGTGTTTTTCATTAATTAGCATAAAACTTTTGACAGCTATCTATATATATATATATTTATTTATTTGTAATCATAATTTGTAAATAAGAGTTATGAAATTATAAAAATAAAGTATGGGTTAAATCAGAATCTTTTTGAATGAACAATTTCGGAAAATAGAAAAGTGGGTAAAGTGTCAATTTTAAATGTAAACTTTTTATTCCATTCTTTTTGATGTAGTAAAGTTTTGAAATAATAAGTAAATTAATTAATTATTATCAATTAATTATTATTTAGAAATCATAATATAACTCTTATATTATACATTATGAAATAATAAGTAAATTTCAGTTATTTATAGAAATCACAAATAAAAATAATCATAATAAAATTTTAATTATTATTTAAAAATTTTAATATGACTCTGATATTATAAATTATGAAATAACTAGTAAATTTTTAGGTTTTTTTTAGAAATCCGAATATAAAAAGATTGATAATAAAATTTGTATTATTATTTAGAAATCCTAATAAAACTAATATATTTTAAAAAATTTGAAATAATTATTAAATTTTTGGTTATTATTTAGAAATCACAATACAATAAGATTCATAATCAAATTTTAATTATTATTTTGAAATCATAAAATTACTTTTATGTTTTAAATTAATAATTAGTAAATTTTTATTTTTTTTTAGAAATCACAATGTAATAACATTTTAATTATTATTTAAAAATCATAATATAACTCTTATATTATAAATTATGAAAGAATTAGTAAAATTCAATTATTTTTTAGAAATCAGAGCATAATAAGACTTATTTTATAATATGACTCTTTTATTAAACCTTATTATTTGGTTTGTTTGATAAAAAAAGACTTTTTTATTTAAAAAAATCAACAAATTTTATTTTAAAATTTTGCTTATTTTTCAATAATAGAATCATATCGTTTTCTGATGTCTTTTAATTGCCTAAATGCATTTAAGATGCTTTTAAAATCTAATAACAAATTCTACTTTAGACATAGGTAATATTATAATCTAAATTGTAGATTATAATGTCTAATTTCAATTAAAAATAAAAACTTGTATAAATTTTCCAAATGATTATCGCATTCTTAAAAATGTAAAATGTTGAGAATTTTAAAAAGATTACAGATAATCTCTTTAGTTAATTCTTGTGTATTCTACTTTAGATATTACCAAGTTTATCTTGTAAATAGAGGCTTATAATATCAATTTATATTTCTTTCGATAATATTTGTACAATTCTAAAGCCATAAATTGCCGTCAAGGGTTGTAAATTGTTTATAGATAAGCTGTTTAAATGGAGTTTAAGCTCTTTATAGTTTCAAATATCTATAATGAGAATTACCTTCACCTTTTGTAGCTGTTTGCACAGTTGTCAGTTGTTGTCGCTTATCAGCAACTTATCAGATACTTAGATACTCAGATACTTTATCCAACTCTATTTGTTTTAGTACAAATAACATTTTAAAACCTCTTTTTACGATCTCTGAGTTCGATTTTTAAGCTGCTGATAAATATTTATGCGCAATATATATATTTACAATATTGTGAGCATAAGATCAACAATAAACATGAACCAATCTATAGATACATATGTATCTTTATATCTGCAGTTGTTAAACTTGGCAAATTTAGCTGGTTTTAAAAATAAACCGCATAGCGACAATATTCTATGATCAATCTCTCTCTCTCTCTCTCTATCTATCTATCTATCTCTTTCTTTGTGGGAAAAACATCTTTTGATAATTTGTAAACAGGGGCAATGTTTTTACTCGAAATTAATTGTAAGCCAACAGCAGAATTAGCAGTGACATACTTATAGATACATTTTGTATCTTGTATCTACGACAGCTGTTTGGCAGCTGCACAGATAACCACGTGCCTCAAAATTTACTAAAATCATTAATTTAAATTGTATCTTAAAGATACAAAAGACATTTATTGAATTTTATAATTAAAAATTTAACTTTAATATAATAATTAATTTATATATTTTTTGTTAATATGTATCTTAAAGATACAAAAGACATTTATTGAATTTTACAACTAAAAATTTAACTTTAATATAATAATTAATTTATATATTTTTTGTTAATATGTATCTTGAAGATACAAAATATATTTATTGAATTTTATAGTCAAAAATTTAACTTTAATATAATATTTAATTTATATATTTTTTGTTAATATGTATCTTAAAGATACAAATGATATTTATTGAATTTTACAACTAAAAATTTAACTTAATTATAATAATTAATTTATATATTTTTTGTTAATATGTATCTTAAAGATACAAAAGCTGTTTATTAAATTTTGCAACTAAAAATTGATTTTTAATTGATAAGTCTTATATACTTATGTATATACTACTTATTAAAGGGTATTCAATTGTCCGCATGCAAACAATTCAATTATTTTATACATTTTTTGTTGCCCACCAAATTTGTAGCCTTGAACTTTTTGTTTGTGCCTGACAAAACAACAACAACAATAATAATGAAACGAATAACAACAACAAGAGAATTCAGATACATATATATATATGTATCTTTATGTATGTATCTAAATGTATCTGCAGTTTGACAAATTGAATTGAGTAGAAAGTTTTGTGTTGCAGCGTCACATTTGTTTGTGTCTGTTGCATTTGGATACCCTATCTTTAGTTCTCAAATAAGCTATGATCAGTTTGGTCATCAATATGTCAAATAATTTTAATTTATTATATATTTTGGAACTATAAATGGTGAAAAGGAAATAATTTTTAATGCTTATTTAAAGACTTTTATTTTATAATTCAAATTTAATAATTATTTGTGATTAAAAAAAAAACAATTAAAAATAGTTATGATTATTGATTTTCATTTTTTTTAGTTAATTATGATTTTCTTTAATTACTATATTTGAGGAATAAAATAAAAGTTTTTACAGGCTTTTATTTGAAAATTTTTGTTTTTTTATATCTTCGCTAAGATTTAATTAAGTTACAATTTTTTAAATTAAATTAAATTTATTAATCTTCAAAGACTTTTATTATTTGAAAACTTTTGAAAACTACTTTTTTTTTTGTAAATATCTCCTCTAATATTTAATTAAATTTAATTAATTTTCAATTAAATGAAATTTTTTCATCAGAAATAAAAGTCTTTAAAGACTTTTAATCAAAAAATCATCAAAAACTCTTATAAAAGACTAAAAAAATAAAAGTCAATGACAATAATTATGTTTAATTATTTTTCTTAAATCACAAATAATTATTAAAAATTGATTTAAATAACAAAACACTTTAAATAAAGATGAATATAAACATTCTTAAATATAAATTTATTATTTGAATTAAAAATTACACTTGTTTTTATAGTTAATATTTTAAGTAGAATTTTTGATCAATAATGATAATTTTCAGTCCCTGGCTATAAATATTATGCATAAATGTTTCATTCGATTACAGGGTATTCCAACAGCGACATTTCTTAAGTAACACGTTGCAATTTGTTTTTTGAAATGCTTTCAATTTGTGTGGTTGCCACCGCATTGCAGTTTAATGTCAGCGATTGAAAATGTATTTGATATTGATTTTATTCAACTTCTATAATGGAATTTTACCTTCTGATGATTCAATTTGTTTTACGTTTTATCGAGTCGAAAATGTTCATAGAGAATCCGAAAATTAAAGAAGATTAAGTGAAAAAAGTTGTAGATGAATAGGTAGAAAACTACAAGGAAATAAAATGGAATTAAAGAAATAAATTTAAAATAAAGGAGCTATAAATTGGGAAGCAGAAATTCCATCTTTAAAAATATAGAAAAGATAAGCTTAAGTTAGAGAAGTTATACTGTACATTAATTAGGAATTCACACTCTTCAATATGTATTTTTTTATTCCTGTATTTAAAAATCAAAGTAGCGAAGAATTAAATAGAATAGTTTTAGTTAAAATCAAGATTCATAACAACATATAATATTAAAGAAGTTCAGTATTGGGACAAATTTAAGACAAAGATTGCTTAGATTAGAAAAGTTCAACTGTAACTCCGTAGAAATTTCAACACTTTTTAATTAAAAAAAATATGGAATTTTTTCCTCCGCTTTTACTGCAATTATTTCATTATTTTTTTAATTATATTTAAAATCGGGAAAATTCGTAGATTACTTAAATAGAAGTATTATATAAAAGTATTAAATAGAAAGTTATAGATAGATAAATAGAGAAGTTCATTATAAAAAAAATTTTAAGACTTATATGCTTAATTTAGAGAAGTTCTACTAAATTTAAATCCTTTTCCCAAAACAAAAAGATTGGGATTTTATGACCTTTCCAATATTTTGCTCTTTAATACTTAAAAATCGTAAGAAAACAAAAAGATACTTATAGATAGATAAGTTCAAAATTGAGAAGATCAAATTAGAGAAGTTCAATATGAAAAAAATATTAGACAGAGTTTTACTACATTTTAATGCTTTTTCCAATACAAAAAATGTGTACGTCTTTAATCAAATTTTATGCAGTTTCCAATATTTTGTTTTCAATTCGTAAGATAATTTCAAATCCTTAATATTCGTAGATAAGTTTGAAAACTGCGAAATTGTCTCAATTGTCAATTGATTAAATCTCCAATCGATTTCCCGATGCGTTTCTTGACCTAAATTCCAAATCAAATTGAGCCCAGCTTAACTCACATTTCCAAGGGGGAATTGGAAAGAGAGAGAGAGAGGGGGAGAGAGAGGGGAGAGAGTGGTAGAGAGAGAGGGAAATGTTAGCTGGAGCAAGACCTTTTTGCTAAGCGCATTAATGCATTTTCACTGGCCAGCTGGAAAATCTCTGTGGTCATTAGGGCCAAGTCGAAAGAAAACGGGCCAAAAGCGTCAATTAAAATCAAATGCACGCCAGCTGGCAAATGTTTAAAGAGCGAAAGAGAGAGAATGAGTGCAAGGAAGAGCGAGACTGAGAGAGAGAGAGAGAGAGTAAAATACACAGAGCGGAAAAATCAAGCATTTCTCACTTAATAACTTGATTTCTCACTAAGATTGAAATTACTACATTCGAGTATTTCGATCTTATTTCAAGTACAAAATTTAAGTATTTTAGTATTTTCAAACTAAAATTAGCTTTAAAACGTCCGAAATTTAAGTATTTTAGTATTTTCAAACTTAAATTAAATTTAAAAAGTATTTAATTCAAGATTGTACAAACTTGATCTGTGAATCGATCCTGAGTGCCGAACTTATTTAAAGATTTTTCGTACTTATTTCTAGTAATTCTAGAGTTTTTCTTGATTTAAGATTGTTTGTTCTTATATCAAGATTTTTTAGTACTTGATTAAAGAGTTATTATGCTCATTTTAAGTAATTCGCACTTAGATCAAGTATTATTTTTGAAAATACTGAAATCGAGTTTATTTGAACTTAATTTATGTACTAGATCTAGTATTTTTTTTAAGTTTCGAAAATACTTATAAATTTTAAATTTCGAAAATACTTAATTCGCGTTAATTCAAGCTTAAATTTTTGGTACTCCTTTTTTCTCTCGGTGTATCAACTACTGTAAACATTCTTGTGACTGTGGCAGCAACAGAAGCTGCCACAAAGTTGCTGATTCAGCCAAAAGAAGATCCTTTGTTGTTTACAGAGCTCTTGGACTAAGGAGATGGCCAATAGCCAATGCACAGTGTCACGTTTTCTAAAAACATATGGCAAAAATCCTGTTTTTATCAATTTAAATATATTTAAACATAATGTGTAAAGCTTTCAAAATTGAAGTAATTAAAAATAAAGTAAAATCAAAATATTTTTTTATTTTTTAATTTCATGGTGAATATAAGAAAAATCGGATTTTGAAATGATTTAAACTAAATCAAAATATAGAAAATATATACTTTATCAAAATATGGAAAGTATTTTAATTTATTTTTCTTGGACTTTATTATTTTAAAAATTAATTAATTAAAACTAATTAAACTAATTAAGTAAAATTAATTAAACTAAATCAAACTTTAGAAAATATTTTAATTTTTTTAATTTCTGTTTGTGTCGATTTTATGATTTAAAAAATGTCGAATTTTTTGAAAAACTAAATCAAAAAATATATTATAATTTGTATTATTATTATTAATAGTTTATTTAATTTTTTATTGTGAAAATTTTACCCTCTTTAATGTCACATCCACAATTTCTTAGAAATGTTGAGTACATATCTTAAATTTCTGACTGATATTTTGGTTAGTTTTTGCAAATTTAACTTGAACCACTGTGCAATAGTTTATAGCCAACTTCAAAATCAACAACAACGTTAAGTTTGTTGACTTGTCCGGCAACCTGTGCTTCAAATTGCAGCTCAAGCTGCCAAACTGTCAACACAAAATGTGGAATGAGATGAGACTGAGACTGAGACTGAGGTCTGTGTCTAGTCACAGGAAGCATTCGCTACGACGAACCAAGCAAACAAAGCGAACAACGGATGTCAGCTGCATAAATCGTTGCCTGTCTGTCGCTCACATTTGCATACACACAGATACACAGATACAAACACACACAGATACAAACACACACACACACTTGCATAGCTTGTCCATAAAACTGCAATTTATTAGCATATAAAGTGCGCACTGGGACTTTAGCCAGGCTAAAACAGCCTGAAAAAAGGCCAAATGTGCAGTGTGTTCAGGTTTTTACTTTGGGCCATGAAAAAGAAGAAAAACAAACAAACATACAAGAAAGTAGTTTGCAAACATGAGACTGCTCGCTAGGAAGATACCCTGTAATTTATATATTTAAAATAAAACGAAAAATTTAAAAAAAAATTAAAATAATATTAGAAATTAAAATTTTAGATAAATAGCAAAATTTAAAATTAAAATTTGATAACTGAAACAAAATAACAGCCAAAATTAATATGGAGAATGAAAAAAGAAAATAAACAGAAATTTATTAACTTATAAGTTCTGGGAGTATTCAAAAAATTTTAATTAAATGATCCAAAATTTATTACTAGACTTGGAAAAAACCCAAAAAAGCCGAATCAGATCAATAAGTATTGTTAGAATAATTAATGTTAGTTGTAATACGGATAAATTTATTATCATTATTATAATTATTATGATTAGGAATTTCTTATAATAAGTGTATCAGGAGAATTTATTTTATTTTGAATTAGTCCATACAATAATTTCCATTTTAATTTCCTATGTTTACATAGTAATAATAATTTATACTTTATATTTACTGCAGCTTTTCCAGCACTAATAAATTTGTTTCAACTTTATCTATTTTTAGTCGATTTTCTCCATAAAAGTTTAGAAATATATGAAAATTTCAACTTTTACTGAATTGTTTAATATTTAATGAGAATTTCCTCTACCACTAAATAATTATATACAATTTTCCGATCACTAAATTAGTTAAGATATTCATAATAAATCTATTTTTTTTAGTTTTAGTGATCTTCATCTGTATTAAATATATTGCTTCGTGCTGCTTTCGTCACTAGCGCGGACTGCCGTAAGCAGGGATGTAGTTTATTGTGATTTTATTTTATACAACTCTTTTTTTTAAAATTTTTATAGCACACAGGGTATTAAAATAAAGAAATGAAATACAAACACTAAAACTCAATACATATCTCAGAAGTTTAGTGTTTGTTTTTTCCAGTGGGTCGTTCAGAGTCCCCCTACATGACAAATATATGTATATAACACAAATACATACATTTACATATATATATATATATGTACATATATATACATACATAGTTGTATGAATTCTCTTGGGAATGCATGACCATAAAAATGCAATCAAATTTGGGATGCATTTCTCATGGGCATTGAATTTGGCAGTTTATTTTACACCATTTCCACTTTGGCATCAAATGAAATGCATCTTTTCCACAGACAACATTCCGACATTTATTTCCTATCGAATTGTATGGCGAATAATTGTTGAATTTGCATTTTTATTGGAACAATTTTGAGTGAGCGTTTAATTGGTTTAATTGTTCAACAAATATGCAACAATAATAATGGATTAAATTTTAATTGTGGATTATATATAGAAAGAAGTTGAAGTTTAGAGAAGTTGAAGTAATTGTTCTACTTGTATTGTATAACAGATAGAGCAGTTTTATATATAGAAGTTGAAATTAGAGTTCAAAGTAGAAAAGTTGAAATTAGAGAAGTTTAAAATGAAGATGATGAAGACAAATTAGTTTGAGTTGGAATAGTTGTATACAAAGAAGCTGAAGATGGAATTATTTAAAATATATACATTTTGTATAGAGAAGTTAAAGATAGAGAAGTTAAGAAGTTAAGACCCTGAATAGTTATATACAAATAAACGAGAGATGATAATAAAGAGATGATAAAAAAGAGAAGTTAAAAAAGTGTGGTTTAAAAAGTGAACTTAAAAAAGATAAGTTGACAAAGAAAAGTTTAAAAAAGGCAGTTAAAGTACTAACTTTAGCCATAACTTTGTCAAAAGTCAATCAATTTCAATGGGCAATGTAAATTTGAGCATGATTTTACCTCTAAATTAGTTCTGCATTTCAATTTTTTTCATTTTTGAAAATTTTTAAATTTTCGAAAATTTCGGAAAATTACATGCTTACCTCTTAGTATTTTTCGAAAAATTCGAATTTTTAAAAATTTTCAAAATTATCTAAATTTGAAAACAGAACGAATTTAGAGGTTAAAACTTGCTAAAATTTTCATTCCGCATTGAAATTGATTGATTTTTGAGAAAGTTATGGCAGTTTGAAGTTGCTCAGTAGCTGCGACGGCCAGAACCGAAATTAACCCTTTTAAACGAATCGGTTACTAAACGGTTATTTCGGTTTAAAGAGTTTCGGTTTATGGGTTTCGGTACAGCGGAAAAAATAATTTTCGGTTACGGTTACGGTTTTAATCCCGGCAAATAACAATTTTAAATAAAGAGCTAAAATTAAATGAATTAAAATATTAAAAGAAGTAAATTACAGAGAAGTTCTACTGTGTTTATTATTATTTTATTATTATTTTATTATTATTTTATTATTATTTTGTTATTATTTTATTATCATTTTGTTATTATTTTATTATTATTTTATTATTATTTTATTATTATTTTATTATTATTTTATTATTATTTTATTATTATTTTATTATTATTTTATTATTATTTTATTATTATTTTATTATTATTTTATTATTATTTTATTATTATTTTATTATTATTTTTTATTATTTTATTATAATTTTATTATAATTTTATTATTATTTTATTATTATTTATTATTATTTATTATTAATAGTTAAGCCCAATATCAATAAAATGGCCAAGATCTATCTATCGACTATCTGATGAAATCGCATCATCATCATCATCAATTAAAGTTCAACTAAATTTCAATTAAATTTCGCACATGACACAAATACAAAACAAATGATTAATGCATTTTCAAGTCAACAAAAGATACGTTGTCTCGTCTTATGATGAATCATCTTTGAGTCGGAGTTGAATGAATGTGAATATGTGTATGAATACGAGTCGTATTCATTTGGCACGTGTTTTTCGCTGTCATTTGATAAACAAATAAAAATACGTATGTGTATAAAGAGAGGAAAATAAGTAAAGAAACTTTGAAACTCTCGTTGCGGCAAATGTGACGGCGACATTGAGTAACCAAATTGTAAATAGAAAGTGAAAGGCGTTTGCGAATCAAAAAACTTTTCGCATTTGCCACAAAATGTAGCAAAGTTATTCGTCATAAAATAAAAAAAACTTGAGGTCCATTAGATAAAATGGAGATACAAAAGCGAGAACATCAAGTTAACAACGGGGCCACGAAAAATGTTAATGATTTGTAGCTGCTGTTATTGTTATTGGGCTCAATTATGAAATGTTGTTTGGCCCAGAAAACGTAGCGTTTTTTTTTCTTTTTTGCCAAAGTGAAAGACGACACTTGACATCAATTTGAAATGAATTTTTGCTCAGATTATGCTCCCATTATAAGCACATGCCATACATTTATTCATTAATAATAGTTAGACATCTTTTATGTTTTGCATATTAACAGTGAGTCAAAGTGATTTCAACTTTGCTACTTCCACTTGGCATCGTTTTTTTCAGCTTCAGGTTGAAAAAGCATTGAAGACTTGGGAGGAAGGGACTGGTACTCTCTCCCAGGGGGTAAATGGTCGACTTTTGAGCGTAGGATTATTTCCTAGCCGGTTTTCAAGTCTAAACATATAGAGATAGAGAGCGATTAAGAGAGAGAGAGAGAGAGATCGAAAACACTTTATGTGCATTTTTATACCTGTTACTCGTAGAGTACAAGGCTATAATGCATATTAAATATTGTATGTAAGGTGTAGCATACACTGAAAAAAACCTCTAAACTTATAAAATCAAAAACATTCATCTTACCTATTTTTGAAATTTTCACATAACATAGATGAGACAATTTAATCGTGAAATGGGACGTAGTTTTGCGAAATTCCACCTGTAAGTGCCTGAAATTCAGGTCAAAGGTCATGGAATTGCTTTGTATGAAAAACTTTTTTGTTTCTTAAGTTATCTTAACCAAACTTACAGATTGTATATTTGGGACTGTCTGTTACATTCTGAATTGAGCCAGTGGCTGGCGAGCGAAGTGAGCAGGGGGCGGAGATGTCTTAAATATAACTTAAGTTTTAAATTTGTAAGCATTTTATGCGATTTAAGTGTATGCAGTAATTTTTTTTTTAAATTTAGAGCTTAGAATTCATAGATACACGAATAATATTCAAAATAAAATATTTCTTTACTTTCTTGCAATCAGTTGAGAAATCATTGAACATTTTTCAAATGCTCGGTTCGATCTCGTTTCCCCATCTTAAATAAACAAAAGTATTTCTAATTTTGCATACTTTAGTTAAAAAAAGAATCTATAAAAATATTTCCAATGCACAAGTTGTAAACAAAAGTCGTTTATTGTTTATTGTTTATGTGTGGCATGCCACAAAACATGCTGCCACATTGTAAACAAATGCGAAGCATTCATATTATTGTAGCTATTTTAAAATTGGAAAAATTCTTATAGACAGATAAGTTTAATTATATAAATAACTATTGAAAGATTTCCATTATTAAATATTGTGTGAAAAGAGACAAAGAATTCTTTAAGAATTTCAATTAAAATGAAAACTTGCACTCCTCTTACAATTCCCAACCTGCTGAGCTTGGTTCGCCATAGGGAGTCTTCTCTGTGGTCCACTTAAAAAGCAAAGTGTCAGTCGCTAGTTAATTTTATGGGATTGTTTTACACTCTCCAGCAGTGCAAAAAGTCTTCAAGTTTTTCCATTTGAGGGCGGAGCTTTTCCCATTAACTCAACGTGGCGTCGTCGTTGCTTTTATTGGGAAAATGGTTTTCCCTTCTTTATTTTTATACCCGTTACTTAAAAATTAAGTAAAATGGTATGTTGTATTCGTGCAAATGTGCGTAACAGGCAGAAGAAGGCGTGGCAGACCCTATAAACTATATATATTCTTGATCAGCCGAGTCGATATAGCCATGTCCGTCCGTCCGTCCGTCTGTTCGTCCGATCTCAGAGACTATAAGAGATAGAGCAACTAAATTTGGTACACAGACTTCTATAAACCCCACGCAGATCAAGTTCGATTTAAATTTCCCATCGGACCACTATATCCTATCAAGTTATAGTATGAAAACTTTTTTGTTTTCCGAGATATCTCAACCAATCTGACAGAATATGTATAAAAGTTGGTTTTATATATCCTGATCAAATTTGATTAAGATCAGTCCACTGTATAATATAGCTGCCATAGAAAGAACTGGTCTGTAACTAAGGATTAGTGTGAAAATTATAGTTGTTTCTGTAGATATGTCAATCACTCGCTGATTATGAATATTCTCTTGTCTTATAAGTCCTGAATAAATTTGGTTTTAAATTAAAAAATAATTTTAAAATAAAAAATTGCATTTAAAAGTTTATCCTGTTTTTGAATTTGAAATATAACATATGTCTATTTTTCGCACTCTTCCTGGAGGCTTTTTTTAGTGCCTCAATTTTTTTTAACTTATAACTCTTATTTACGGTCCCTGGTTTTAATCGGTTCACTATATCATGTAGTTGTCTTTGTAACAATCAGGTCTGAGGCCTTTTCTCTATTTTAGGAATATTCAATATAAAACATATATTTTGTCGAATTTTTTTAGGATAGTTATTACTTTAAAGTAGTTTTATGGGGTTAATTTTAATTGTTTGCAGTTATCATTATAAACTTAGAGTTTTTATATATTTAGAGTTTAAAATTCGCAAAATACTTTATATATATTTAAAGAAGTAACGGGTATCCTATAGACGGGAACTCGACTATAGCCTTTCCGACTAGTTTTTATTACTTAATTTTATATAGATTTCTGTCCGAATTGTAATCCTCCTGCTTTTGACCCACTTGCCAAATTATTTATGTGTATTTTATATTTTAAGAAGTGTCAACAAATTCCGACAGATTTGCGTCACAAGTTCGAAAAACTAAACAAATATTCTAATAGCTTCTACGGAAAGAAAGAACTCTCTATATTTTCCGTAAATATTTCATAATTTGTTGTATGTAATTTGTGTGTAATTTTTTCACTTGTTTATATAATTTTGACGGTGTGTTTACGCTTGAAATATAATATGTGCCTTGTTCATAACGATTATGTAAACTTTAATGGGCTAATTAGCCCAAAACATTTCTCTTATAGTTTTAGCTAATTAAAATTGTTGTAGTGAACAATTTACACTCTCTAATAAAAAAATTAAATTCAAAAATATTTCTGTTTAGCATTTTTCCCATTTGCTATTAATAAGTTTTTTTTATTGGTTTCATAATTTATTTCCTATTAATTATATATCAAAAGAGAAAGATTCTTTTAAAAGCAGCAACTTTTTTCCTTATTTATTTATTTCCTATTATACTATATCAAGGGAGAAAGATTCTTTCAACTTTTTATTCAATATGTTTTAGCTATATTAATTATTTTGTTTAAAATGTGAAAGATTCTTGGAACAGCTTTTTTAAACCAAAGTTTTTCGAACCATTTTTACTTAATGTTATCAGATTTACTTGATCTGTCAGATTTAAAAAAAATGTTTCAAAATAATAATTAAGATTTAGAGAACTTAATTGAGATTTTTAAATATTTTTTTAAGCATTTTCTAATTGTGTTTTAATTAAAGACGTAAAATTTGGATATATCTTAAAACTCTCTTCTCTGTTTATACTATATAATATTTTTTCTTCAACCTTTCCATTTATTTTTTAATTGCATATAATATAAATAGATAAACAATATTTTTAGTTACAGTTTATTTATAAGAGTCAATTTGAGATAATTCGAATTAAGATAT
Source organism: Drosophila kuntzei (assembly GCA_035042165.1). Classification (NCBI taxonomy): domain Eukaryota; kingdom Metazoa; phylum Arthropoda; class Insecta; order Diptera; family Drosophilidae; genus Drosophila; species Drosophila kuntzei. Next base: position 1,320,786 of record JAWNLU010000300.1, read on the forward strand.
GTACAATAATTTAATTAAGATATATGATATATAAAATAGTTTATTAGGGAATATTCTTTAAACTCTCTTTACTATTTATCTAATACTGTGTTTTTTTTTTTTTTTTTATTTTGTAACTCTTTCTTTTATTTTATAATTAACTTATTTTGAGCTACATATTATTCTTAAGAACCAATTGAAATTAAACTGAATTGGTAATATTTTAAAACTTTTTCGACTTGAGATATGTATTTAATTTGTTTAAGGATATTCTTATGCTTTTACTTATACTTTTATGCAGTTAATCACTGACTGTATTTGGCGACTGACTAATTTGGTTTATTTTTAGCAGCTGCATTGTTAGCAAATTTCTTAAATAAAGAACTTTTTCCATCAGAATCAGAGTCAGTCATCTGTGTTGTTGTTGTTGGTCGTTTGTTTCATCCGAGTGACCGCAACAGCCTCGCCCCCCTTTTTTTCTCTTTCCACCCGCCCCTCTCTCTTTTTTTCTCTGTCTCTCTTTGTCTCTTTCTGTCGAACCGCCCTCGTCAAACGGGGCGTATGAGTAATCGGTTGACAGATTCATGCGACACTCGTTATTAGTTATTGTTTATGCATATACATATATTATAACACACATACACTGAGAGAAAAATTGTGTACTTAAATTAAGTTCGATTAAGTATTTTCGTAATTTAAAATTTATACTTGATCTAAGTATTTAAAATAAGTTCGATTGAACTCGATTTAAGTATTTTCGATACTTAAAAATAATATTTGATCTAATTACTTAAATTAAGTTCGAATGAACTCGAATTGAGTATTTTCGAAATTTAAAATTTATAAGTATTTTCGAAACTTAAAAATAATACTAGATCTAGTACATAAATTAAGTTCAAATAAACTTGATTTAAGTATTTTCCAAAAATAATACTGGATCTAAGTGGATCTTTACTTAAAATGAGCATAAAAACTCTTTAATCAAGTACTAAAAATCTTTATGTAAGAATAAAGAATCTTAAATCAAGTAAAACATGTCCGTTTTTAACTTAATTTATGATTAAAAATACAAAAATACTTAAATTCATTACTTAAAATATTGTACTTGAAATAAGTTCGGAATACTTGATTTTAGTAATTTTAATCTTAGTGAGAAATCAAGTAAGAAATACTTGGTTTTTTTCCTCAGTGTACACATACATACATATGTATGTATGTATGCCAATATATGTATTTAATATCCAAGCCGTTGAACAATTTGTTAATGACCCATATATCATATGACCCAACACCCACCCCCCTCTTGAATACCCCTCATGAATACCCCTCTTGAATACCCCTCCCTTCACTCTTTATTAAGCATTTTTGCGGCTTCTGTCATTTAACGCGTTGTTTCTTTGCTTAATATTTTTGTGTTTGTCTTACAAAACCAATTTGCCAATGCCATTTTATTGATTCCATTTTAGCAATCATTCATTCACTCATTCACTCAGTTATTCACTCGAGTACTCGTTCAACAAGCCCAAAAAAGATTCGCATAATCCATCAAAAGTTATGGAAACTCAAAAGTAAAGTTGATTGGGATTAATATGGATTTCAAATGTTCAAGTTTCTTAAGTTTGATAAGAGATTAATCTAATTAAAAAGTTAAGAAAGAGTCTGAGTTTAATCCACTTTCTTAGCTTACTCAATTATTTTAATGCTCAAACTTAGAAATGCGAATTCCAAATTAGTTGAATGAGTTTTTAAGCTCAGTTTATGTTGGAATTATGTTTGCAAAAGCTATTATAATTAAATTTATTGAAATTGATGGCAACTGTGACTTTTATTCTTTTAAGGAAAAATTCCAATTTTATTTAAATTTAATTTATAAAGTTTTGTACATTTAAATTCAAAGTTTTTGCTATTATTTGAATGTTCAATATTTTTTTGTCGACTGTTGACAATAAATAAATAAATATAGAAATACGGACGGATTAATTAAAATTCAATTTTAAATTTCACAATATTTAAAATTTAATTTGTAATATTTTGTAGATTTAAATTCAAAGTTTTCCCTATTATTTAAATTTTAAGTAATTTTTTTTGTCGACTGTAAATTAACAGGAAATAACAAAATATTTAAAAAATAAGCTGCAATAAATTAAAAAAATTAATGAATTAAATAAAAACTAGAAGATTATAATAAAATAAATAAAGAAATTAAGTAATAAAATGGAAATAAATAAAAAAGAAATAAATAAAAATGAAATAAATTAGAATGAAATAAATAAATTAAAATGAATTAAAGTAAAATTAATTAAATTAAAATGAAATAAATAAAAATGAAATTAAAAACAATTAAATTTAGTAAGAATATTTAGGATCAATTATATTTTTCTAGAAATAAATAAAAAATAAATAAATAAAAATAAAATAAATATATTGAAATGAATAAAATTAAAATGAATTAAATTAAAATGAAACAAATAAAAATGAAATTAAAAACAATTAAATTTAGCAGGAATTTTTAGGATCAATTATTATATTTATCTAGAGCTTTTCTTGAAATTTCGAATTTATCAAATCAAAATTGCTAAGACATTTTACAAGATCAACTTTTCAGTTTTTCATGAAATTTATTTTATAAATAAAGTAAAAAATAAGGAACTTTAAAATTTTAAATAAAAAGAATTCAATTCCGAAAATTACAGCTTTTCTGTCCTTTTATTTCTTTGTTATGTTTATGCTTTATAAATTGTCGAACAATTTGCATTAATAAAAATTGAGTAATTCCCAATTAAATCCATGAAAACTCTTGCTTTTTCGCTTTGCAATTTCACTTTCTAAGGAGTAATTTTAGACTCATAAAATAGACGTAGTACCCGCTCTAAATATTGAAGCTAGAAAAAAAGGTGTGAAATTTAAAAGCAATTTAAGCGCATTTGTTGCATTTTTGCTAAAGCGAATTTTAATTGATTTTCCGTATATTTTTAACCTTGTTGTAGTTTTCGTTATTTGTTGTTGATATTTATTTATAGACGTTTGAGTGGCGTCGTTAACTGTTGAAAAATGCAACATTTTCAAATCGCATTTCTCAATTATTGATATATTTAAAGAGGGGGTTAAAGGGGCGTATACTTGTTACGCGGCATGTGAATGAACCGTAGTAACCTACGACCTGCCACGCCCACTTTTCCACCCATTAAATATGTTACTTGCTGTTGTTGTTGTTGTTGCAATTCAGTTGCTAATTGTTGCAAATTGCAGCGGTAAGTGGCAATCAAATCGATTTATTATACCCTGTAGCAATTGCGAGAGAAGGGTATATTAAAGTCTTATTAAATTCTGCTACTTTTTCAATGACTTAATCGTATTACTTAATCGCCTTGTGGGGAAACCTCTCAAGTGTTGTTAGCGCTTAATCGCAATACCCTGTAAAATTAACATATGGTATTTATTTGTTTGTCCATTTCTTGGTTTAAAGCTAATCTTTTTAAAATGTAAACGGATTAAATTAATCGCACTGTTAGTCAGCATACCCTGTAAATTGAGCATTATATTTGTATATATATATTCTTTATATGTACAGTGACTCCCAGCTTTTTTTTACTCAATAAATCTTAATTTGTAATTTATAAGAAATTTTATAAAAATTAAACTGCAATACACTTTTAATACACTTATATTATTAGATAGGTGTAATATACCAAAATAAATAAAAATACCAAAAAATAGTTAAAAAATGCAGAAAAAGTTGCATAACCTTGTTGTGAAAATTGGAAAAAATACTGAAAAAAATAACCAAGGAAAAACAGCCAGAAATAAATGTAAAATAACAATAAAAATATATTAAAAATTTAAAACCTGTCAAAGAAAAATAACATATTAAAGGAATACATATTTAGAAAAAATACCATACCAAAAAAAAATGTATATCAAAATAAAAACAATAAAATATTATAAATTTAAAATCTGTGTTATTTTTTTTTCTGTTTCTTAACAAACTTGAAATGTTCTTTAAATCAAGATGTGTTTTTCTATTTTATTTTTGACCATAATTCTTAGTTCTGAGATTATCTTGATTTTATAACCTTTTTTTTATATCAGTGTACTCAATACAGGGTATTTGCTAGTCTCGTTGATTGTTCTATGTGCTGTCCTCGATTGTTGCTTGCTTTATTATTGAGCTTAATGACAGTTATTTGGAATATTTAAACATTTAAGCGCAAGTCTTGTGAATTGTACGTTTTCCTTCGTTCCCATTCTCTGCTCAATTTGATATACAATTTTCATTTCACATTTCCCTTTATTCCCCTCACCCCCCCCTCCATTGTTAAACGATTGCCATTTCCGGGCGTGTTCTGAATTTGTCGAGGCATGCGTAATTCTTGAAAGACGACTTGATGCATAAATAAGTAAAGCCCATCGTCAACGCATATGAAATGCATTTGAGTCAATAATGCAATGACCCAGTCGGAACAATCAGGGAACATACACAGAGAGAAATAAGAGGTAGTAAAATCAAGGTTTTGGTCTCAAAGAACATTTCAAATAAGTCCAAGTTCTTATTTATAAACAAAACAGTTTAAAATACTTTAGACAAAAATAAAGAAAAAGAAATCAGATTTTAAATTTAAATTATTTTTATTGTTATTTTATTTTGATAAATGTAAAACAATTTTTTTTTCTGGTTTATCGTAACTTAAAATCATTTCTTGGAAAATGTGGGATTCGAACCCGCGCTTGTTTTCAAACTTAAGCGGCGTCTCTAACCAGAGGACCACGAAAAAACAATTGATTACACATGAAAATATAAAATATTCATATTTTCCTAAACATTTAAGATTTTTATTCTTATGTTAAGAACGGCGATATTGTAGATTGATATTCTTAGTATTAATAATTTGGTCTTAAAATGGTCTTATTTCAAAAACAAAATATGTAAGATAAATATATTCTTCATTTTAGAAGTTGCTCTTCTTTTTTTCAGTGTACAGGAGGGTCGACTAGACAGAGGGGCGGACTGACAGACTGGCGCCGTTGTCGTCGTCGCCGTCGTCAAAGTTATGATTAGGCAGCAAAGTTTTAGTTGGTGGCTGAACAGCACCACCTAATTATACGCCCCCACACCTGCAGGTTGCAAACTCGTTTCGTGCCGTCCGTTCATTAAGCTTTTAAGGCATGACCGAGTCGGTTCCTCTGTCCGTCCGTCCGGTCCGTCCGTTTATTGCCAGGCAGCACTGTAGCCAATTTCAAGCTGTTTATAAATTCATGAGTCATTTTCTCAGACCCAAGAAAATCCGTTTTCTGTGCAGGTGGATTGCGAGGGTCGTAAAACTTGAAACTGTTGCTGGTCACTGTTATGTAGAATAATGTAGGGTATTTCCTAGTCGAGCACACTCCACATCGTTTCATACAACATTTATCAGTCATGTTTATCAGTCAGTTCAGGATATATTTATTTTGGCAGTAGTATCTTGTAATAAAGTTTGCAGGGTATTTCCTAGTCGAGCATACTCCATCTATTCGTATACATAATTTATGAGTCGTGCTCCAACCCAATTAAAACCTTTTAATACGTTTATTAGAGAAGGCACTAAAAAAATTTTTTTTGTAGGGTATTGCCTAGTCGAGCATACTCCACGCACTCTTTACATATGTACGTAATTTATGAGCCATGCTTAAACTCAAGACAATTCCTTTTTGCATGTGAATGATGCATTACAGTTTACTGCAGGGTATTCAATAGTCGAGCATACCCCACTTGTAAGAAAGTTTCTATTTGCTGATGAACTGTGAGAGTCATAAAATTTGTTACTGTTGCCAGGCAAAGTTTTTCAGAGTAGGGTATTCCCTAGTCGATCACACTCGACGCACTCGAATTAAACTGTCGCCTGTAGTTAAATGAAACCCTAAAAGTAGCCCATAAGTCGCGACATGTCATAAACTACGAATTATTCGGGTAGCTCAGTGTTGTATACGATTACAGGATAGGGGTTAAGGGTTAAGAGTTATTTCGGAATAAAGAGACCCATAAATGTACATATGTACGTATAACTAAATGGAGAGTGGGTTCAAAATGTGTTGTTGTTCCTGTAATGTGACGATTTACTGTACAATGACACTTGATGTCTGTTTGCCAGCTGTAAAACTCGTCATTCTTCTTCTTCTTCTTCTTCTTCTTCTTCTTCTTCTTCTTCTTCTTCTTCTTCTCCTTCTTGTTGTCCTTGAGGTTGCGGACTTAAGCAGCTCTTTGTCACATTATTTACCAGCATGTCTGTATAAGCGAGGGTGGCATGTAAAGTTAGTAATGGAAATCGACTTTAAGCAAGAATGCAAATTTTAACTAAATAAACTAATATGAGGGAAATATGTTACGGCCACATGGAAATTCACTTAAATTCCTATTAATTGAAAATTCCTAATTAGAGATTTCAGCCAAAAATTCTACTTACTTGTGATAGGAAAAGGTATTTTGAATTCACTAACTTGGCATTGCAGATATTTTTAAATTTTGTTTATAGTAAGGTGGGAAAATGATTAGTAATTATCAGGGATTAAAACCTTAACCGAAACCGTAACCTTTTACCGGTAAACCCCGACTGAAATTTGTAACCGTAACTGAAACCGTAACCGAAAATAATTGTTTCCGCTGTACCGAAACCCATAAACCGAAACTCTTTAAACCGAAATAACCGTTTAATAACCGATTCATTTATAAGGGTTATAAGCAACTTTGATAACTTTGAACTGTCACAACTTTGCCAAAAGTCAATTAATTTCCATGCGCAATAAAAATTTGAGCATCATTTTACCTCTAAATTCGTTCCGCATTTAAATTTTGTTCATTTTTAAAAATTTTTAAAAATCGAATTTTTTTTCGAAATTTTGCAGTGTTACCCCTTTCTCTTTTATGATTTTTTCGAAAAAATTCGAGTTTTCAAAATCAACTAAATTTAAATGCAGAACGAATTTAGAAGTAAAATCATGATCAAATTTACATTGCGCTTAAAAATTGATTGACTTTTGACAAAGTTATGGCAGTTCAAAGTTATTAAAAATCAATAAATTTTCTATTTTTATTATTTTCTGTATTTTCCAATCTGCAAACAGTCTTTTTCATTTGTAAAACAATGAATAACGCTTCTTATTTTGGTCAACCGAAAACGTTAATTTCCTTTTTTTTGAAAACTGAAACCATATCGGTATTTTTAAACCGAAACTTTCAAAAAACCGATAACCGTTACGAAACCGATACTCCAAGATTTTGTATAACTGATAACCGATAACCGAAAACCTTAATTCGAGCATAACCGAAAACCGATAACTGAAACCGATATTCGTATCAGTTTTAATCCGTGGCTTATTTTCTATTTGATGTACTGCTGAAACGGCCCTCGTTTAGACAGCAGATACAACGGCTTGACACTTGTCGTTGGCGTTGTTGTTGTCGTTGTTGCAGGAAATGCAAAACGCTATTTAAATAAAGCCCCCAGTCGCTGTCTTCAGTCTTCAGTCCGCAGTCTTCAGTCTCCAGTCTTCCGTGTTTGTGGGATTCGTGAGTCATGATCTTCCCCAACCAGAAATGAAAACAATTTCGCATTGCACGCAAACAAAACGTTAACTGCGATAATATTTGCCAAGTGAGCGACAACAAACTGCAAATTAACATGTTAACAAAATTGCTAGTTATCTGTCCGTCTTTCTGTCTGTCTGTCCGTCTGTCTGTCTGTTAGCCCTGTTAACAGCAGCAGCAACTACAACAATTGTGGTCCATTATTATACACGTCTAAATACATGAGTACACATTTGTACTTACACTGAAAAAAAGACCAAATTCTAAAATCAAGAACTTTCATCTTAAATATTTTGTTCTTAAAATAAGACTATATTAAGACCAAAAAAACAAGAAAAAACATCTAATCGGAATATTTATATAACAAAATAAATAAATTCAAAAAAAGTATAAATATCAAAACAAAAAAATAAGTTTAAAGTTTAAAAAACCTGCCTTATTTTTATATTTTTGGTTTGATAATTTAAGACTGTTTCATTTTAAATTAAGAACTTAGTCTTTTTTGAAATTTTCTTAAAATCAAGATGTTTTTTTCTAAATTTAAGAATTTTATGTTCTCGACGCATTTTTTTTCTTAGTTCTGAGACCAAAATCTTGATTTTAGAACATTTTTTTTATCAGTGTAGTATACTTTAAGTACGAGAATATTTACGACTATACTATGAATTTTAATCTCACGCTACACATTTTTCTTCTCTTTTTTATTTAATATCACATTTGCTTGTTTGTCTCTTTCGGTTGTTTATTGTTTTAATTGTGTCAAAAGGTGCTGATAGAATGATTGCCACAAAGTTGGATGCTTCTATGTTTCAAAGACCGAAGCAACAAATACACTTACAAAAGTCAACTAATTACACAGAAAAAAATACGGGATTTTGGGTTATAATAAATTCCAAATTTTCTTAAATAAAGTACAAAATACTTGATCTAAGCACGATTTTTCTCAGCAATATTTTGATTATTGGGGTTCTGTACAATTTTTTTTTATAGTTGGATCAAATATTTGAGTCGTTGCCATTTTTTCTGAATATTACTTAATTTAACAATATTATATTATTATTATTAAAAAAAATTTTAAACTTGAATTTTAGAATTGTTTGATTTTTTCTGTGTGTAGATTACTCCCTGTAAATTCTTCCAATATAGTTTATAAAAGCGAATTATTCAAATGGTAAGCAAGAAAATGTTGCAGTACAAATTAATGATATTCGATTTATTTTTCTAGAGTTATTTTCCCTAAGAATACGATTTATTATTTTATGATATGTATTTTAATTAAAGTCTCAAATTGTTTAATACAAAATTCATTCTCAATTTTCTCAAATGCTTAATATAAAGTTTCTAATTTTTTAAAGAATTTTTTTTAAGAAAAAAACTCATATATAATAGAACAGCATTAATAAAAAGTTTATTAAAGTGTTGGAATAATTTATGAGACAGTGCTAGAAATACTCAAATTTATTCTATTATTTACTATGTATCAGATGTAATGATAATGTCTATGATACCCTAGATAAAAAAGAGAGTCTCAGAGCGTTTTCCGTTTGTTTGATGGATGCTTATCATGATGATGAGTCGCGTCCGGGAGCGAAAACGATTCCAAATACGAGATCGAGTGACACAGTTTTCCGTTCAGCGAAAGAAGAGAGAGATAGATAGATAGAGAAAGAGAGAGGGAGAGAAAGGGAGAGGGATGTCTATGTTTGATTGACGCACTTGCAGTTTCAATTTATTTATGCGCAACATTTTCATTTTTTATTTTTATTTTCCCCCTTTTTTTTTGTGTGTTATCAGTTTCAATTTGTGGCCTTTTGCCCCCGTGGTATATCAGATATATTAAGCTGATAATGAAACCTGTGTTGGTACACAGAAAAAAATTCCAATGTGGTGTCAGAAATATGATAATCCCGGATTTTCTGAAACCAAGTACAAAATACTTGATTTAAGCACAATTTTCTCAGCAATATTTTTATTTTCACACAACAAAGCTGCGACAATTTCATCGTGTAATAAGACGGCGTTTTGTAAAATTCCATTTGCAAGTGCCTCAATATGAGGTCAGAGGTCATGGAATTGCTTTGTATGAACAACTTTTTTGTTTCTTAAGATATCTTAACCAAACTTACAGATTATATGTTTGGGATCTTCTCTAACATCCTGACCAAATTTAGTCAAATTCGGATAACTATATCATATAGCTGACATAGGAATAATCGGATGCAAATTAACCTTTAGTATGAAAAACATTTTTGTTTCTTAAGATATCTTAACCAATCTTAACCAATATCTTACGTATATTTACTTAATTTAAAAATAATATACTGAATACATACTTAAACAAATTAAGAACTTTAAACTATAATTTTAGAATGGTTGTTTTTTTTCCTGTGTATTTATAGTAAACTTTTTTGCAGATTAAGAAATTAGCGAGTGTTGAGCAATTTACAAGTCGGAGTAATTAAAAAGCAATTGCTAATAGCTTTAATTATCACACGTTGACTATTAATTGATTAGACTTTAAGATTAATGTCTGACTCGTCATCGTCTTTCAATAACAAACAATAAATTGTTACTGTAATTGGAGACTGTGACTGTAGACTGTGACTTTATCACAGTCACTTCACTTTCTTATCGTGCGTACAATGAACCTTTTTTTTTCAGTTTGAAAATTGCGAAATCTGAATATAAAATTAAAGGAAAATGTTTTCCGTCCTTTTTTTATTTTTATTTTGACGTGTCTCATTCATAAAAATTGACTAAATTCAGATTGAAACGGTCGGAAATAACGCAAAGAAAGCAAGCAATCAATCAATCAATCAATCAATCAATAATAATGACAACAAAAGACGCTTCCCATTGACCAAGTCATTCACTTGGCCACAACAAAAGCAACTAAAATACACACAGAGAAAAAAAAGGGGGCGTGTTGCGTGCGCTTTGCATAAAATCCAAAAATAAAACGCAAAGAGCAAAAAGAAAAATAAAAATAGACAACACAAATAACAAATCGACACTTGTATTTTGTATTTTTCCTTTTCTTTCTTTTTTTGCCGCTTTTCCGAGTCAACATGCAACTAAATTTATTATCAAGTGCATGCAAACAAATAATACTCTAGGTCTATGACATTTTCAACTAGATGTGTCGACGAATAAATTGAATAATCACGAATATTTATCGATCGAATGAGATATTATTAGATAGATTGAAGTGTAAACAATAAAAACGAAGCAATGATTGTTATGAGGAATATTTCCTATAATTAAAATCCATAAATAAATCTAAAAACTAAGAATTACATTAAATTTTTATAAATAATTTAATATGTATATTATGGAACATTTGATCAATCTATTAAATTTGCCTCGATAAATCGAAAGTTTAATGGTATGCAGGCGATGATTAAAATCCCAATTTAAACTCGAAGTTCCACTTGGGTTTACATCAGTAAACTTATAATATTATTTCAATTTTAACCAAATTTAGTTAGGATTTAAATAACAAATATTAGATAGATTGAAGTGTTAGTTTACACTAGATTGATTGCTAGATTGATCAATCATTTTGATTTGTAGTTCAACTTTACTATATTAACATATTGCAAAATGTTAATTTAATGATTTAAAAATTATATCGTACAACTATTTTGATACTTTTTGGATATAATTTTAATTTTTCTAAATATTTATTAACTAATTAATTTTTTTTAAGTTATTTCTCCAATAAAATAAATATATGTACTAATTTATTTTATTCTCAAATTATATGAATGTTATTCCAAAAGTTTAATTCTGTATGCCTCAAGTCTACCAATTAAATAAATAAGTTGAATAAATCAAAAAGAACAAAAGGAAAATTCAAAAAACAAATGTTTAGTTAAATGAAAAATGTGAAAAAATTGTGATGCATATTTCCCATAAAGTCTTATTCAGGGAAATAGAAATACACACCAAACGGAGATTATGATTTTTTTTTGATGATGTAAAATAGAAATAAATTAGATATAAATTAGAAAAATACAATGAAGTTTGACAAATTCCTTTAGTTTCACATGGTTTCATTTAATAAAATTGTAAATGCTTTTATACCCGAGATGAAAAATATCCGAGATAAAAGATTGTGTTCCTTACTTCTTAATGTAATTTATGTTAAAGTCTGATAATTTTGTTGAATTTTAAAGAATTTAATTAAGTTATAACAGTAAGATAAAAATCACAAATCAAATTTCACAGAAATATGATGTGATTTATATTATTTGGTGATGTAAACATCACTGTACTACGATTTTCAGTAGTTTTTTTTATCTATTGATAAACAAACACGTGATTCTTTATATGGAACATAATGCAAATATTCGCAGACAGCATACCAGCCTTGAAATGAATACCTTATAGAGAAGACTGACCTACTTGGGATATGTATCTGTATATATAACTATGTATTTATGGATTGTCGAATATTTAAGGCGTCTAGACTTAAAACTAACACGCCATGAAATTTGCATTTAATAAAAAAATAGAGGTGACCGCTGGAATTATTAATTAAATAATAAAATACAGTGAAGATTCCGAACTTGGATCTTATTGACATTCCAGTTCAAGTCTCTTCATTCAAAAGAAAAGGAATTTAATTAGTGAGTGGCCAAGAATTCAAAATTTTATCTGTTTGCTGTCCATTTGCATTTCCCCATTCCCGGATATGAGTATTACGAGTATGTATCTCATGTAAGGGGTTGACCCAGATGAACTCTCAACAAACAACAGCGTAAAAAACAGAAAGGAAAAAGTAAAAAAGCTTATTATGAAGTGCGTAATCTTTTAGCTCTTGGTATATATCATTTTTTTTATTGTTATATCTTTCTTTCTTCCTTTCTTTGTAGCGCATTACGAGGCATAATTAATCAGGAAATAATTTATTTTTATACGTTCATATATCGTATATATATATATTGCACAATCTCTCCAACAAAGTGCTGACCATCATCATCAACAAATCAACATCATCTTTTTTTCATTTACAGTGCAAAGTTGTCAAGATTTTGAGTCAATCCGAAAGTCAATTTCCCATAGCCATATTTTTATGATCTCTTGCAATAAATACTTTATGTTTTCCGGAAAGATTTCGGCAATAAAAATTTACTTTTCCCCTCTTTTGTTTTCCATATGCATTTCAAATTTTCATCTATTGAAAAATCTTTGAAATCTTTGTGAAATTGCACAAATACAATTTATTTTTTATTTTGCTTCCAACACAACACAATTTATTGATTGAAAGATCATAAATTTATCATTTCATGTAATTTGTCACTTAATTAGACTTTCAAGTGTTATCGATGGACATAAATAAAGTTAAGTGTCTAAAATTGATATGCTATGAAATTCATGATGTATTTATTGTTTTGCGATAAATACTTGATTTCGTGTATTAATCACAATTGTCGAATCCATTTATTTTGATACAGAATTTTTATAAGGAGAGTATTAAAATACTGCATTTAGTATATAGACAATATGGCAACGCTTAAAATTGTTAATTTCGTGTAAAAGTTTCAGAATAACGCTAATTATAGATAAGATTCGACTATTTGTCGAGTTAATTTACTTGATATATCTGGAAACTTTTACTACGATATTTTCAATTCCACATTTTGACAATCTGGCAACGCTTTAAATTGCAAATTTAGTGTATTAATCATAATTATTGTATGAAAGCGTTGCAATAAAACAAGTTATTGATAAGATTAGATCTTCTGTCGAATTCATTTATTATATCTTGAAAGTTTTATTGAAATTTGAGTTGAATTTGGAGTTTTGATAAGGTGAAAAACCTTGACCGAGTCTCTGTCTATCTACACTGAATAAAAAGAGCAACTTCTAAAATCAAATATATGAATATATTTTATTTTCATGTGTAACCAATTTGTGGTCCCATGGTCTTCTGGTTAGAGTCGCCACTTTAATTTGAAAAGAAGCGCGGGTTCGAATCCCACACTTGCCAAGGAAAAACATGTTAACGGAGTATTTATAAAAAAATATTAAACCATATAAAAATGTATATATATAGACATATTTTAAAATAAAACAACAATAAATATATGATAAACTAGGGGGTCCGGGAAATGAAAATTGGTTACAAATGTTAATAAAGTTTAATCAAAATAACCTTTTTAGTATGAGTTTGGTTGAGATATCTTAAGAAACAAAAAAAATGTTCATACTAAACGATAATTTGCATCCGATTATTCCTATGACAGCTATATCTGACTTTGACTAAATTTGGTCAGAATGTTAGAGACAGTCCCAAACATAAAATCTGTAAGTTTGGTTAAGAAATCTTAAGAAACAAAAAAGTTTTTCATACAAAGAAATTTCATGATCTCAGGTAAACACACTTGCAGGTGAAATTTTGCAAAACGCCGTCTTATTGTACGATGAAATTGAAAGTTCTAAGTTCTGAGACCTATATATTGATTTTAGCCCCTTTTTTTATCAGTATATGTTAAATTTAAATAATAATTAATTTATATTTGATTTGTTTTGTGATCCCTTTGCAGATTATGCTCGTTGACAATAACGCGTCTTTCCATATTGACACCTTTGCCCGGAGACACGACTTCGTTGTCGCTGGCGGTGAAAATGCAGAGTTCGAAGCGAACGTTGCGCAGCCATGAGATACCCATTAATGGCAGTGCTTTAACCTCGGTCGCCTCCAGTCGGGAGAATTCCCTGCAGGGCAACTCGCCCCTTTCCAATGTTATTGGCGGTTCCGGTTTGATTGGCACCCCGGGAAATGTCGGAAATGCGGGAATTGGAACCAACAATTTGATGCCATTGACAGAGACGGAACTCGACTTGCACTTTAGCCTGCAATATCCGCACTTTATCAAGAGAGATGGCAATAGGTAAGACAATCAATTGAACCACACAATTTACGGATAAATTATTGAAATTAATTATTGGAATTATTTGAAAAACACACAATTTAGGAGTAAATTATTGGAATTAATTATTGGAATTGCTAAAAAAATAATTGAATACCCGCATAATTTAGGGATAAATTAATGAAAATGAAATTAATGAAAAAACAAAATTAAAAAATAATAATACAAATGTTTTTCCAATAAAAATTTAAGTTTAAGTAGGCCATTAAATCTATTCAATGTAGCATTAATTCATAGGGATATCCTTATAGCATTAGGAAATAAGATAAATAAATATATAAGTTTTTTTTTTTAATAATAATAACGTTTATTATTTATTAATTGCGATTCCTAGTGCTACAATTACTAGCACGACACTTAAATTTAAATAGTGATAGTGAATTAAATCAATTATTAAAAAAAATCTGCGTCTAAAATTATTGTTTTGCCTCCTACATTTGTCTGCTGCTTAATGTATTTATAAAATCCATGAATAGATCCATTAATTAAGAATTGCATTTAACTTTTATCAATAATTTAAATTATTAATTTTTTATTTAAACTCGATGCTCAACTTGGATTTTCATAAGTAAACTTTCAATATTATTTCAATTCCAATCTGTAAATTGGTTTCAGATAGCCCCAATTAGCAATTTTCTCAAAGTGTGAACTTTGACCCCGAATTTGACCCACTTAACTATTGTGTGTAAAATTTGCAGCCTTCTAGTTTACACCGTTTGGGATCCACAATGATCAAATCTATAGACATTTAAGTAGAAATAATTTAAGATTAAATATCAGCTAAAATAATAATTAAACAAAAAATATATTTATTTCTAGCAAATCATTAATAATTCTAATTAAAAAACACTTTTGCTCTTCAGACTGGTGATTTTGTTGCAACGCCGCAAGAAATACAAATCGCGTACAATTTTGGGCTATAAGACACTTGCCGAGGGCATTATTCGGATGGATGCAGTTCTCCAGAAATCCATGGACATGATTATTGAGCTGACGGCATCCGGGAAGAACGGAAGACCCGGCACAGTGGTTGCCTGTCTGCGCGCCGAGCGCGTCTCCTCCATTCCAGTTGATCATGACAATAAGAACAACAACAGCGTCCTGCTGGCAGGTGAGTTACAATCCCCTTAAAAATATAACACCTTAAATAAGAAATAAGTTAGTCAAATATAATTTGATTAAACTCGGAAATGAAGCAAGATATTCGTGATAAATGTCAAGTAATGACGGAAAAAAACCCACACAAAAACACTCTCGGCAATTTTAATCGTAAATAAGTGAAACTCTATTTAAGTTGTAGATTTAATTTCTAATCAACGAATTTATTGTCGTCCCTAGACACAATAATTCTTACTTGAACTGTAGAGTCAACAAAAAAAGTGAAGCTACAAAAAAAAAATTAATTCAGCCTAAATTAAAAAATCTAAAATCTTAAGCAGTAAAAAAGATGAAGCTAAACATTCGGAAAAGATTCCAAAAGAATAAAGTGTACCAGACTTTTATTTATTTATTTTTTTTTTTGTTTTTTTTTTATATTATTTATTTATATAGTTATTTATTTATTTACGAAGGCAAATCAGTGCTGCCACGAATTAATTTTCAAATGATTAACTTAATTACAAATTTGTTTAATTTGTTCAATTTTATAGAAATAAAATCTCTTAAAAATTTAATCTTTATATAAGTTTAGCTAAACTTTATTCCAAGTTGTTCCCATCACCATAAAACAAAGAAAGGGAGGGAGAATAGATAGAGAGGGAGAGAGAAGCGACAAATGATTTTATCCAGGCCATGATGATGTTGATGTTAATCATTAAATTTTATGCCCAAAAGATGCCAATTGAACTTTATGTTTATGATAATTACTTCTGAAATAATTTCCCACTGCCCCAACAAATTCGAGTACATACACTGATAAAAAATAGATTCTAAAATCAAGATTTTGGTCTCGGAACTAAGAATTTTAGGCTAAAAACTGAATCGAGAACATAAATTGCATAAAGTTAGGCAACTTATCTTTAATTTAAGAACATTTAAAATAAGACTAAATTCTTATTAATAGACCAAAAAGTTTTAAATACTCAAGACAGAAAATTAAATCAGGTTTTAAATTTTTAATAATTTTATTGTTGTTTATTTTGATAAATATAAATTTATTTAGTTTGGTGTATTTTATCGGTTTTTTGTAAGTTTCGGTTCAAAACAAAAAATAAAAATCGGGGTTTTCGGTTGACCAAAATAAGAAGCTTTATTCATTGTTTTACATGAAAAAAGACTTAATGCTCTTTTTAGCCTGGAAAATAATGTTATCTAATTACTGAAATGGTCCAGTGTAATTTCGATTTTATTATAATCAAATATAATATCATATAAATTTGGTTAATTTGGTTTGAAAATATTGATTTTACTGATTTTTAATAAGTTTGAACTGCCATAACTTTGTCAAAACTCAATTAATTTTCAAGCACAATGTAAATTTGATCATGATTTTACCTCTAAATTCGTTCTGCATTTGAATTTTGTTCATTTTGAAATTTTTTTGAAAATTGAATTTTTTTTGAATATTTACAGTGTTACCCCTTTCTTTTTTTTGATTTTTTCGAAAAATTCCAAAGTTTTAAAATTAAAAAAATTTAAATGCAGCACGAATTAAGAGGTAAAATCATGCTCGAATTTACATTGCTCATAGAAATTGATTGATTTTTGAGAAAGTTATGGCAGTTCAAAGTTGCTCAGTAGCTGCGATGGTCAGAACCGAAATTAACCCTTATAAATGAATCGGTTACTAAACGGTTATTTGGGTTTAAAGAGTTTCGGTTTATGGATTTCGGTACAGTGGAAAAAATTATTTTCGGTTACGGTTTCAGTTACGGTTACAAATTTCAATCGGTTTTTACCGGTTAAAGGCTAAAGTTTCTGTTAAGGTTTTAATCCATGATTATAAGTATTTGTAATTTGATCTTAAAATGGTCTTATTTTAAAAACAAAATATGTAAGATGAATGTTGTTGATTCTAGAAGTTGTTCTTTTTGTTCAGTGTATATATTTCTTGTGCTACTTGCAACATGTAATGAGAATTTGGCCGGGTATTCATTTGTGTGGCAGCTGCCACATAGCAACAGCAACAACAACAACAGCAGTTGAAATGTGTTTGGGAATTTTTGAATTGAAAATAATCGATGCTATTTTTGTGCTCAAACCACAAGAGAATCCCATTGGCAAACCACCGAAGAATTGTGAGAAAATTCAATTATGAAAATAGCAAAGAAGGAAATTCATTTGGCATGCGGCTTTTCATCGGGAGCAGCTGTTGCAAGGTTTTCCTTTTCTTTTATTTTTATTTTTCATTTTTCTTGTTTTTTTGGCTTGTTGCAACTTGTTTTTCTCACAATGTTTTCAAGTTGTCAAACTGTTGAGCTGCTTTGTAAACTTGGCCAATGTCAAGTAATGCAAATATATGCAATGCCAAGGTAAAGGTCAATACTTTCCCTCTCTTTCTCACTCTCTCCCTCTTTCATTCTCTCTCTCTCTGTCGCAATTTGGGGACATGTTGCAGCGTCCTTGTAAATTGCAATTTGTTGAAAGTGCTTGCCGGTTGAGGGTCAATATTTTCCGCATTTTCCCACTTGGCAACAAGCCCAAAATCTGTATCCAACTCAGGGTCAACATTTGTAACACAGGACAACAAGTTATACCCTGTAATAAGAAACAAATTTAAAGGGTTTTAAGTCTTATCTTGGCTTATAAAAAGAACCAGTTTTTAAAATCATGAGAAATCGTCTTAAAAATTACTTATTTATTTTTAAATAAGGCAACTTGATGAATAAAATTAACAAAAAATAAAATTATTACTTCTATTTTTAAAAAGTTTTGGTTGTCGACGCAGTTTTTAGATAAAAGGTATTCAATTTAAGGTTTTTTTTTCAGAATTTTCGTCTGAAAAATGCGTCAACAATTGAAATTTGTATATCAAACAACTAGATCTCAAGGACTAAAAGAGCTAGAGACACCAAATTTCCTATGCAGGTTTCTATATTTTTATAGCAAATTGGGAAATTTTTTTAAAATTTTCTCTGGTCCTCTCAAATTGAAAAAACGTATTATTAGAGCAAATTTAATATTATAGCTTTGATTTTTAGCACATATTTAACATGTTGTAGTGCCGATGTGAGCTGAAAATTTCAGCAAAATTGAATTATAAACTTGGAAGTTTAAAAAAAAACAACTAGAGCTCAAGGACTATTACAGCTAGAGACACAAATCTTCGTATTCAGGTTGCTATATTTTTTATGCAAATTAAGAATTTTTTTTTAAATATTCCCAGGTCCTCATAAAGTGAAAAAACGTATTATTAGAGCAATTGTAATGCTATAAATTTGAGTTTTGGCACATATTTAACATGTAGTAATGCCGATTTGACCTGAAAATTTCAGCACGATTGGATTAACAACTTAGAAGTTTAAAAAAAATAACAACTAGATCTCAAAATCCATAACAACTAAAGACACAAAACTTTGTATGTAGATTTCTTTATAGCAAACATAGATATCGAAGTCATTTTTTTTTCTTTAGAATATCTAAGTCGAAGTACTTGGACGCAGGGTATCTCGTAGTCGTGTTGTCTCGACTTGTTTTTGGGAATAGTTTCAAGTGTTACTCTTCCATTAGCCACAAGCAGAATTACTTTCGCTGTGCTCGCTTTCTAATTTGCAAAATGAATTCGAGTTTCGAGACAGTTTAAGAATGGGGGAAAAATCCTTTTTACCCTTTTTGTGATATTGATTTTTGTACCTAAACTTGAAACAGTCCAAAGGCGACGAATGTAGCTTGTTGAATGCTGACAACCGCGCCCAGATCTGAGAATTTGACCCTCAGGCAGTGAGAAATAGAGAGAGAGAAATCCCTAGAGACTTAACAAATGCCCAGTGTCATTTGTTAGCCACTCCTCGGTGTCTGTTTTAAATTTGCCTTCGTTATACCCTCAAATGGGGGGCATAGATCCAATCCCTAACAGTCCCTAACAATGCCTAAATAATCCATTAAGCATAAGCGAATTAAGGCTAATCAGTGTATCTTTTTTTTTTTGATTGGAATATGGAAATATACGCATTAAATTTGAAAAGAGAATTCATCAACTTGTTTATTTTTTTGTTATCCAAGTCAATTTATGACAATTTAAACAAAGTAACCTTAATTTATTTAGTAACATTATGTTTTCTATATGTTAATTTTTATAGTGAACAAATATTCCCAAATTCCATTTCCATTCAAATTTCAGTATCTTTAAAACTTAATATAGCAAATTTCCGCTTAATTGCTCAATTTATTTCTCAGATACATAACTCTTAAAACTAGCTATTAAATTTTCTAAGATAATTGCAAATAGAATTTTTCCAGCTGATAAATCGTTTATTATAATCTAAATAAAGCTCAATCATTTAATTGAGATCAAAGGAATATCATAATAAATTGAAATGTGGTGTTAATTCAAGATATTTCAAATTGTGATTCCGTTTGAAAAATAGTGAAAACAAAAATGTTTATTTATTTCAATTAAGCCGTAAAATAAAATTTATCTTACTTAAATAAAAAATTAATCAACTTTTATCTAAATATTTTTAAGACTTACCTTTTTTTATATTTTCTGAAAATAATATACATTTTTTAATAATGAAAAATTTAATTAATCCGTAAAAAGAAATTGATCAGACTTTAAGGAAAAAGTTAATCAACTTTCTTTTTTTGCGATTTTCCTCTTTATATATTTTCTCATTATAATTGATAATGTAAATTTTTAATAATGTAAAAATTAAGAAAATGCATGAAAGAAAGTAGAATATAACAAAAATGTTTATTTACTTCGATTAAGCAGTTAAAATAAATTTAGTAAAATTAATTAACTTTTATCTAAATAATAATAATGTAAATTTGTTAAAAATGGAAAGATTGATAAATTTATTGCGATTCCATTTGGCAAACTTGTGAAAACAAATTTTTTTTATTTATTTTTAATTAATTTAATTATTTTTGATTAATCCGTATCTTACTTTAATAAAAATTAACTAACTTTTATATTCATATTTTTAAGATTTTGACTCTTTATATATTTGCTCATTATTATTATTAATGTACATTTTTTAAAAATTATAAATTCTGTAAGAAAGTACAAAACTTTGTTGTGAAAAATTGTATTAGGACTAGAATATTTTGTAAATATTAAATCAAATTAGTTGCTTGTATTACTTGAGTCTAAGAATAGTGAAAGTATCTTTGAGCAGGTGAAAGTATCTTTTGTCAATTGTCAAGAGCAGAACGTTTAAATGAATCCTTGAGTATGAGTATTCACAGTATTCATATTACTCATACGCACTGAGTGCCACCATTGTAATTTGTAGTTTTGTTTCTTCTTCTTCTTCGTATTCTTATTCTTGTTTTGTTGCTGCTGAAAGAGACAGGAATTAAGTCATTTGTCCTTGTACAACAGAGATAAGTGTATAAGGATACAAATATCTAGATAAAGAGAAAGGAAAAGAAGAACAAGAAGGAGGAAAAGAAGAAGAAAAGCCGTTTCCCTTTTCAGCTGCAAAAGGATGCTGTGTCTCTCTCTCTCTCTCTCTCTCTCTCTCTCTCTTTTATTCTCATTCTCTTTCGATTGTTTAATGGCAAAATGCGAGAAATGCGGGGTTATCATTATTATTGTTCACTTTCAATGACTGCTCCCCCCTTTTCCTTCCCCCCACCCTCCGATTTGTGCGCCACTTTCAAGGTCAAAGCAATATTATATTTAGTACGCTTTTTTCAGATGTGTGTGCTACTTTTTTGTGAGTGGTTTCGTTGTTTATCTTTTTGTTGGCAGCCACGAGCCACAAATCCAAACCATCAACCGTCCAGCAGCCATAGTAAAAACAACTTTAAATACTCTTACAAAGGGTATTATAGTTTTGTCAAGCAATATGTGTAAAGCAAATACTTATAAAGTATATAAACTATATATTTTATTCTTGTTCAGATGAAGGGAAAAATATCGTAACAGTTTAAACTTTTTGAATTTTTATCACAACATTTTATTTTAAATCGAATCTAATTATTGATCTAAAATAAAATATTATAAAATAATAATTAAATTAATATTTTTATTTAAGAAACATAGATTAAATTTTTTAAAAAATTGTATAATAAATATTGAATGTAAATTTTGAATAATATGAAAACATACTAAACATTTTTATTGTGCATTTAAATTTTGTTATCTTTTTTTTATTATCATGTTTTAAAATAATAATTAGAAAATAACTTTTATTTTCAATCTACTAATGGATTTTTAAATAAAAATTTAAATTTAATAATTAGATTATGATAAAAATAGCACCATTATATATATATTTTTTTTTTATTTTTTATATTATTTTATATATTATAATTTTTCCCGTACTTAGACACTTTTTCAAAAACTTTATAAAGACTTAACTTTGTCAAAACTTAACCCGTTCTCATCCAGAATACATTTTTATTATTAATTAAAATTTTAATTTAATTCCGCATAAAAATTGGAAAATTAAATTTTTTCTTCACTGTCCATTTTTTCCATACTTTCTCCTTGACACTTTCTCAAAAACTGTCATAACTCTAATATTAACGCAAATTTTTTTAAATCGGACTACCATATCATATAGCTGTTTTTTGAATTTAATTTTAGTATTAAAGGCTATTTTTTTTATGAGTTTAACTAAATTAAATTGTTTTTTTTTTTTTTTTTTTTATAAATAAGATTTAAGAGTATCAAATCTTTGGCTTGACGAAGATAGTCTTAATTTCTTGTTGTTTATATAAACATTAAATCAATGTCGTTCGGCGCGTTTTCAATACGTTTTTCAACATTTTTCATTACTCATACGCCGCGTGGAACGAATCGTGGGCGTAAGTTCTCAACGTGATGATCTGTGAGTGTGTGTGAGGTGTGTGGGGGGAATGTGATATAATTTTTTGGGGGGTTTTGCCCATGACACGTTCCCCGTTTCATTTAACCAGCTAATGACTGTCAGTGGCAACACTTTGTCTGCCAATTCATTCATTTTGTATATTCGTATTCATTTTATTCGCACTCATTATTAAGCGCACTTTTCGCGGAAATCGCACACCTTTACTTTACTTTTTTTTTACTTTACTGCAGCTATGAAATTTTCTCGATTTCTGTGGAAATTTAATTAATAAACAAAACGCGAGTCGAGCAACTGCAACTGGGAATTGTGGCATTTAATAAATTGCTATTAAAGTATATTTATAAAAAATATTCAGAGATCTTTCGTGCATTTTATATATATACTAAAATGTAAAAAAGAAATAAAATGACAAATTGCTATACAAGTAAATTGAATAAATATATTCAGATATCTATCATGAGTTTTATATATTATAATTTGATTAATAATTACTGCTAGAATATGTTTTTTATTTATTTCAAAATATAAAAACAAATTGCTATAAAGTAAAAGTATACAATAATTTTATTGATAATTTCTGGTAAAACAATTTTTTATTTATTTAAAAATATAATAACAAAATGCTATAAAAAAAAAAATTATTCTGGGATTTATCGTGAATTTATTGTTTATTAATTTAATTGATAATTTTATCTAGAAGTTGTTTTTTTTATTTATTTAAAAATATAATAATAAATTTCTATAAAGTAAAAGTAAATTATATTCAGAGATCTATCGTCAATTTTATATATAATTTCTGGTAGAATGATTTTTTTATTTATTTAAAATCATAATAATAAATTGCTATAAAAGTAAATAAAGAGAAAAAATATCTTCAGTCATCTATCGTGAATTTTATATATAATAATTTGGTTGATAATTTTAGCTAGAATTTTGTTTTTTTTTTTAATTTAGTTTACTACCAACAAATTAATAAATGTATATTTTTTTTTATGTAAAATATTCAGAGATCAGTCGTAAAATCAATATATAATAATTTGATTGATAGTTTTAACTAGAATATTTTTTTTTATTTATTTATTTTACTACCTAAAATTCATAAAATTTATAGATCTAGTATTGTGAAGTTTATATACAATGTTTTTATTTTTTATATTTATTGAACTACTTCAAATGACAAAATATTTATTTTAAATCGGTCAACTCAATTGTTCTACAATTAAAAGATGCGTAGACAGAGGAGAAAGAGAGAGGAGAGGGAGATAGAGATACAGATAGAGAGTGAGTGAGTGAAAAGGGGAG
This sequence comes from Drosophila kuntzei, assembly GCA_035042165.1. Taxonomy (NCBI): domain Eukaryota; kingdom Metazoa; phylum Arthropoda; class Insecta; order Diptera; family Drosophilidae; genus Drosophila; species Drosophila kuntzei. The sequence goes on from JAWNLU010000300.1 coordinate 1,344,503, forward strand.
ACAGTCTCTTAAATCGAAAGTCGCATTATATTGTCATCACTTGGAATTGCCATGAAGATAAATACAGATAATTGTAGTGCAATTGCAGATGCCCAGTCGTAATCCCATTTCTACATTCTCCAGTCTCCAGTCTCCATTCTTCATTCCCAGTCAACAGATGTTGCTCCACTTTAAATGGAAGTCTTCACATTATTATAGATTGATCGTTGACATGCCAATTGTTAAAGATAACAATAAAACGCTTTAAGTGCAGACAATAACAAGTTTTTAGTACTCGACTAACAGATACTCTATGTATATGACAACAGATTCTTGAATTGAAGGCATTTTTTCTGTTTATCCGAACTGCATTCAAAGTCTTTACAGGGTATTTAAAGTTTTCTCTCTGAAGGGTATAAATTCTTACAGGGTATACAAAGACTTTTGACTATACTTAGTTATTAGTACATAATTAAACCTTCTTTTTGAAAAGAAAGATTTCACATAAGATTAATTAATGCCCGAGAGCTCGACCAGAGACTAGCATAAGATTAAAAATGAATTGTACTTCTATTTATTAAGTCAAACATCCAAATTATTGTAATAAATATATAAAAAAAAAAAAAAAAAAAAAAACAGACTTTTGGGCTGCGTCTGAGTTTTATATTTGCTTCAGGGTTACATTCCCTCAAGTCTATACAACTTACTGAATGATTACAGGGTATATAAATATTGCTCTGTTTAAACTGATGTCTGTATTTAATTGGTAAACCACTAAATCCTGTTTTAAAAGCATACAAGGTATACAAAGATTACAACTTATTTATTATTCTTGATTTTGGAAGTTGTTCTTTTTTTTCTCAGTGTATGATTTAAGTTATTTGGTCGCTTTTTATTTTCTAATCAGCTGCGTTTTCTAATCAGTTAACTGTTTGTTTAATGCTGTCAAAAGTAACACTTATCCACACACACACACACAAATACACACATATCATACACACACACGTGTTGGATACACGAAAAATAAAAAAAAAGTATCTATTAGTTGCCGGCCGGTAAATGGTTGAATGGGAATTGTGTGTAAATGATAACGGCAGCAAAACATGCAAGCGAATCAACACAAAAACAAATCAACAAACAAACGACAGAGAGAGAGAGAGAGAGAGAGGGAGACAAAGGCACAGATCAACGAATTACTCGTAGACAATAAATAAGACGAAGCAACGACGACGATGACGATGGCACAAAATCTAATCAGACTTTTGCCGCTTCTTCTTTGTGCACTCCAATCAGAACGAGCTTGAAGTCTTGCCTACACACAGAGAGTGAGAGCGTGGGAGAGAGAGCATAAAAGTGAGAGACATTGAGTGAGTGAGAGCGCGTAAAAGAGAGTGCAATGCTCCTGCAAGTGTAAATACGTATATCCATGTACAGTTAGGCTAGAAAGTTTTTTGACACAATCCAAAATTTACACTATTTCTCTTACACAAAATATATATTTTTTAATGGATTTTTTATCTTATTTTATTATTCTGGTTTGTTTTTTAGAAAAAATTAAAATAAAATAATTTTTATTGAATTGAACTATTTTTAAAAATAAAAAAACAAGTATAGGAATTTATATTTTTTCAAAACCAAGGCTGCAAATCTTCAAAATATTGGTAAAAATTCGAATCGGTGGTTCGAATCATGGGACAAAACGTAGGTTCGGTTCGCGAACCAGTTTCGAACCTTGGTTCAATTTAATACACAAAAATATTTTTATTGTTTGCATTTACCCTTAATTTTTCAAACAAATTAAAATTTGTGCAAGAAAAATATTTGAAAATAATTTAAATTAATTGAAAGATTTCAATATGACTAATTATTTATGTTTTCTATTCGAAGTCTCAAATAGTTCGGTTCAGAACTCGTAAGCAGCCTTGGTCAAAACACTTTCTAGACTAACTGTATGTATGTATGTTTGTACATTTGTATATCGATGACTCGGTTGCCAATTAAATGAATCGATGCGTAAAAATAACTTAAATAATAAGCGGCATTTCCCTTGTGCTCAACACAACACTTGTTTAGAAATATCGAACATCGATTATACATATGTAGTTAATATGTACTATGATGTATGTATGTATTTATGTGTATGTTACACACCCACATACGAGGGCTGTTCGTTAAGTAATCAGCCATAGATCATGAATTTGCTATATGAGCAATAATATGATTTCTAAATACACATTTAATAATTTTTTTTTTTATTATTTAATTTTAAAAAAAGAAACATTGAAAATACAAAAATATCCGTTTCGAACACTTGGGATCATTCACATAATATTTTTGCATATCCCCTGTAATGGGACAAAACCTGTAAAACCTGTCAACAAATTGTTACAGTATGCTTTTAAAACTTGTCTTAAATTATTCTGAGCTTCTGTATATTTCAAAATACATGTATAACAATTTGGAATACGCAGTTTACAAAAAAACATTTTAATTTAAACTGGTTCTGTTCAAATCTATAGCATTTGCGAGCTAAGAACTTGAGTACCATAAATGTCAACATTTGATAAATAATTTCATTAAAAATTAAGTAAACAAAATACTGGTTTATTTTTGCAATTTATTCAGTACAAAAAAGGATTTTTTCGGTTATCATCATCCTACAAATTCTTCAAATAATTAAACGAAATTTATTGATTTTTAAATGTTGATATTCTTTTCTTTAAATAAGAATTGTATTGAAAATTGTCAAAAATTTACATACAATTCAGTTAAATTCAATTAATTTGTATGTTAATTTGATAAATTGCATTAGTTAAATTTGTATTTAGAATTTTTTCTTTTAAGTAAATAGATTCTACTGACAGTTGTCTACATTTGGAAATTGAATATATTTATAGATGCTATGTAATGTGCTTATTAATATTTTTTTCAGGTTAAGATATTTAGCAAACTTTTCTGTACTTCTATTTACATACGATGATTTACCAACAACTTGTTGAATGACCCTCGCATATGAGTTTGTTATTACCCGGCAATGCTCGACAATTTCTCGCTATGATTTAAACAATTTCCCCCAATGTCCATCGCTCAATGTCCGCTGTGCTTAGGTGAGAAAGTGCCGCTCTCAGTCGCCGTCGCATTCGCAGTCGCACTGTGGGACATTAGGGCGTAAAATCGTTGCAAATATTTATTTGTTAGATACGATTGTAAAAAGTAATATATGCATTCAAAAGAGAAATCTTCAAATACATTTTAATGTCGGTTGTCAAATAATTTTTAAACAATGAACAGCTGAGGATAGGAATTTACATACTTATCGATAGCACCGATTCTTTTTATTAAATTGACATTAGTCAAGAAAGGACATTAGATCACTAATAGATTTAGAAGAAAATATTTATAGTTACGTCATGTTTATTTTAATAGATATTAATCCAAATGTTGATGCATATTTTGAAGAGAACTAGCCATAAAATAAATATACAAAATTAATTTCATACGAGATTTATCCAAAAAACATTATTGTTTTAATATGCAATTATGTTAATTAAACTATTTTATATATTAAACAGTATTAATCTGATTGGGTTTTTCTTTGATCTGATTGGGTTTTTCTTTGATCTGATTGGGTTTTTCTGGGTTTTCCCAATCCTTGCAACAAATGTTGGATCATCATTTTTGAATACCCCCAGCTTAAACTTAAACTTAAATTTATATTTTTATTTTTCAGTTAAAAATTAAAATTTATTATATTATTTAATTTTTAATTTTACTTTTAGTTTTACAATTTGATTTAATATTTAATTAATCACTTCTGTCGACTGCTTTTAGTTGACGTTAAATAAAATAAAATAAAAATAAAATTGCTTAAAAATTAAATAAAGTAAAATGGTATCTAAGGGAAAAAACATAATAGAATTTGGACAATTTTAAACACAAAATATGTGCACAGATAAACCTGAATTCCACAGTGTGAAAAGTCATTTGATAGCTTAAGAAGTTTTTTATCAAATGCGTTTTAAATTTTTGAAATATCTTTATTGGTTCAAAAGATATGATTTTGGCAAAATATAATGAGTTTGTCTCACTGTGCCCCGTCGTCTCGCAGCTGACTTTTGCTGCCTCAGTCGCAGTCGCTGTTGCTGTTCTCTGTTGTTGTGGCGTCGACGTCGGCGTCGGCGTCGATGTCGGCGTCCAACACAAAACGTGTGAAGCGTCGGCACAACGCATTCATTTAACTCGCGAGCGTGCAACGAAGCGCACGAAGAAAAGCAACCGAAACGGGAACGAGAAAGACAGAAGAAGAAGAAGAAGAAGGTGAAAGAGATGAGCCGATAACTCAACTCGTCGCTGATATCTTGTGATTAATTTACCTACGTATTGAAAGCAACAACAGCCAAAAAGAAAACAAAACAAAAATAATCGCGCGTGTTTTTTTATTTATTCTTTTTTGTGATTACATTTTGAGTACGCAGTACGAAATTACAAAACAAACTTTCAACAACGCAAAATAATAAAAATAAAGAAGCTGCCGGCAGTTCAGTCACGTCTAAAGAGAGAAACAGTTAACAAGAAACAAACAAAGTCATTCAACAAGTTTGTCAGTTTGTCAATCCGTCAGTTGAGAGTATGTTTAATTTAATAAAAGAAATTATTTCAATATAATTGAAATTAACAAAAGTTTAATTTGTAAGCTGTGTACAAAATAAATCAAAACAATTGTGAAAAATAACGAAGTAAACATAAATTAAAAATATAATGCAAAATTAGCTAAAGCTAAAACATTTAAAAAAATATATTAAAAAATAAAATTAATCAATTAATTATTAAAAACAATAAAAATAAAATTTAAAAAGTAAGATTTTAAATTTACTAAATCTTTAAAATTAAAAAAAGATATATTGAAAGATATAGAGATTTGTGTACAAAAAAAGTGTAAAAAGGTTTTTAAATTAGAGAATTAAGAAAAATAAATTATTTAAAATGAATAGAAATATAATTTGATTAAAAACTTCCAGAGTCATTCAACAATTTTGTCAGCTTGTTTATTTAAATAAATAAATTATTTCAATATAATTGAAATAATACGATTTTAAATTAACAAAAGTTTAATTTGTAAACCATATGCATATTATTCTAAATTAGCTAAAACTTACAAATTTAAAAAATACGTATATTAAACAATAAAGAAAATCAATAAATTAGTAAAAGCAATTAAAATAATATGTAAAAAAGTATAATTTTAAATTAACTAAAGCTTACAAATTAAAATAAAAATATTGAAAGATATAGAAATTATTGCAAGAAACATAAAAATAAAATTTAAAAAGTAAGATTCTAGAATCTAGATATGTTAACTAAAGTTCACATTTTAAAAATATTGAAAAATATTTAAATTAAAATTTAATAATTAATTTGAATATAAAATATTTATTTATTTAAATTAAAGTTTAATTAAAAAATGTTTACAAACTAAAAAAATTCAAACTCGAATAGTTTTAAGAAATGAAATTAATTTAAAAAGAAAAAAATAATTTATTTAAATTAAAGTTTAATTAAAAATTGTTTACAAACTAAAATAAATACATACTCGAATAGTTTTAAAAGTAGAAATCAATTTCAAAAGAAAAATAAATATTTATTTAACTGAAAGTTTGATTAAAAAATGTTTACAAACTCGAATAGTAAAGTCTGTCAACACTTTATTTGATAATTATTTATTTGTTCGGTGATTTCAGATCGCATTACTGAATATTCCGACGAGGACGAGGAAGCCGAGTTCAGTTCGGGTGAATTTAACGACGAATCAAATGATTTGGCCATAACCGGCTACGATCAGAAGCGTGATTATAACCCGACCAAGCATGATATGCGCAAATATCGCAATAAATTGCAAAGATCTGGAATCGAGGATATCGCAATAGTTGGACATCATCCCCATCCCGTTGACAGTGACAGCGAATTCGAGATGAAGGACAAGAGCTCGTCCCGTGCCAAGTTTAGTCGGGTGAGTCCATCGATCAATTCCCCAATCTCCCAATCCCCCAATTCCCCAATCAATCAATTACAATTACAATTAACTTATATCTTGTTGCATTGTGTAAGCCACAACAGGTGTGCCCCAATTTCACCTCCTACTAATTTTAAATAATTGTTTTGTCATTTTCTGACATGGCCACAGTCAAGGGCGCTTTTTTATGTCCAAGTCCAGTAATACTAGGTTTCAATTCTTTATGTTTTTCCCCCTGATTAGGCCCAGTGTGCACATGTTGTTGTCAGCTATCTAAACACATACATTTATAAATAAATAATAAATTAGTAGATTATAAACCTTCTAGACTTTGTCTTTGTATGTAATAAAATTATATACTTTTTTTACACTTGACAACAAAGTTTTAAAATTTATAAAATACAGGTAGATTAGGCCTCTTTTTAAATTTTACACTAAACAACAAAATTATAGGTACACTTTAAATTAATTTTGAATCCTTAAATTGAGATATTGAAATGTCAAATTGTTTTTTTTTACACTAAGAATTTATAATAGAGGTATGCATATTATTAAATTAAATTAAAATAATTTAACACTTGAAAACAAGATTATAAATTTTTAAAATTAAAAATTTTAAAATTAAAAATTTATCAAATAGAGATAAATTATGCATCTTTTTTGTCTTAATTAATTTTACACTTGGTAACAAAATTATGCAGCTTAAAGAATTTATGAATCTTAAAATTTAGATTATTTTTACACTTGAAAACAAATATAAACATTTTAAATTATTTATGAATTTTCAGAATTATTAAATTCAAATTTTAAAAATTTTAAATCTTAAAATTGAGATATTGAAATGTCAAATTGTTGTTGATATTTAAATAGATTATGCATATTATTAAATAAAATTAAACTATTTTTACACTTGACAACAAAATGTTGGTGTTAAAAGTATTTACAAATTTTAATATTGAATTTTAGACAACATTGAATTTTGTCAGAACAAATCTTAAGATCGATTTATGAAATTGTTTAAATGTTTTCTTTAGCAAAATAATCTATAGAAATGGCTTCTACTAGACTTATATAGGCTTTCTAAATTTCTTTTTTTATTTTATCAAATCCATAGTATATTTATATTGATGATAAATGATTTATAGGATCGGAAATGTTTCTTTTCAACTTAAAATTCGCACTAGCTTGTAATTATATTTGAAAAATTGAACAAAACTCGATTTCGATCTCTCTTTTAAGCAATTTAATAAATAATAATAAAAATAAATAATGCTTTAAAGCAGAGGTGTACAGAGCCTATGCACACGACGCACATTTGTTTTTGTATTGCACATGTCTTATGGAAGTGTGTGAGCTTACACACTGGTAAGGTTCTGGTACACATTGCAAATTACACAAACAATTTTTCACTTTTCGTTTTCCGTCAAAATTTGTTACTGGTAAAACAATAACAATTTTTGACTTCTCGCTTTCCGTCAAGATTCTTTGCTGGCAAAACAAAAACAATTTTACTGCTTCGTTTTGCTGTCATTATTCCGAATGTATTTTGTTGTTGTCTTTTCGTTTTCTGTACACTGGAAAACAAAAACATTAACGTGTGTACTGTTGCTACTAAATAAAATAGAAATGCGATAAAACTAATTTTAAAAAGGATCAATTTCATTAAAAAAGAGCCAATTTCATATAAAAACTAAAATTAAAATAGATATTGATGAGCTTTTGAAAAAACATTAAAAAAACATTTTTCATTTTTTTTTAGAAACATGTTATTATTTTTTTCCGTGAACTCATTGAAATAAAAAAAAAAGTTTGTTACATGTGTGCGTGTGAATTTCTTTATTTGTATTGGTGCGTACACATCCATAAGGCAGCTTTGAGCATCGCTGCTTTAAAGTATTCCCTATGTATAGCTCAAAAGATTTGGGTGAAAATGTTTTTTGTTATGATCGTTTAATTCGCATGGCTGCGATTATCAAAATCTGTGGCGTGTGACAATGCTCTACATTAGATACAAAGATACATAGATACAAAGATACATAGATACATAGATACATAGATACATTAGATACAAAGATACACAGATACATATGTATTTATATATTTATATAAATATACTTATTTATTTGTTTGTTTTTAGACTATTGTTGTCTGTTGTTTTTACAAAATTTGATGACGCAATTTGCCTGCAATTATTTCCTCGAGTTGAAAATTGAAATATTTCGGGAATTCACTTGCACAATCTCAAGAAATAGCTTAAATAGCATAATATGATCAAAATATATATAGTATAATAGATATCCACATATCTAGATATATACACACAATGTACTCTATAAGAATTTGCTGTCGAATTTTGTTGACAATTCTTTTGTTTTCTTTTGTTTGGTTTTGGCCTTGAACATTTGGGCCAAACACTTGCCAAGCAATCAGAAAAAGAAATGAAATACTCGGTAACATAAAGAAATTCTATCAAATTATTTGATAGACTAACGATACACTGAGAGAAACATCAAGTACTTACTTGAATCAAGAGTTTCCGGTGTCAAAAATCAGCTAAGCCTAAAAATTTCAAATTATAATAATAATAATTATAAACAAAATCAAAATTAATATATGTATGTACATATATGTATAATTCTTGATTTAGGAATTTTCTTTTTATTTATGCCCTTAACGATTCGCTCTTGAAGTAAGAAAGTCAAATCATCTAATATTTTTCTAGACCGAAACAGAATTTATTTAAGAACTACTTTTTGTGTAGTACTCAGGGATTAAAACCTTAACCGAAACCGTAACCTTTAACCGATGAAAACCGATTGAAATTTGTAACCATAACTGAAACCGTAACCGAAAATAATTTTTCCGCTGTAACGGAACTCTTTAAACCGAAATAACCGTTTAGTAACCAATTCGTTTAAAAGGGTTAATTTCGGTTGTGGCCGTCGCTGCTATTGAGAAACTTTGAACTGCTATAACTTTGACAAAAGTCAATCAATTTCCATGCACAATGAAAATTTGAACATGATTTTACCTCTAAATTCGTTCTGCACTTAAATTTTTTCCATTTTGACCATTTTTGAATTTCGAATTTTTTCGAAAAATACAAAGGGGTAAGTATGTAAATTTTCTAAATTTTTAAAAATTTGGGAAATGAACCAAATGGAAATGCAGAACGAATTTAGAGGTATAATCATGCTCAAATATTCATTGCCCATGGAAATTGTTTTAGTTTTGACAAAGTTATGGCATTTCGAAGTTATTAAAATTCAGTAAAATCAAAATAATCGAAATATTCAAACCAAATGAGATCAAATTATAATAAAATCGACATAACTCTGAACCATTCCAGTAACCACATAACATTATTTTGCAGGCTAAAAAAAACATTAAGTATTTTTTTATGTAAAACAATAAATAACGCTTTTTATTTTGGTCAACCGGAAACCATAATTTGAATTTTTTTTTTGTGAACCGAAACCATACCGTTATTTTTAAACCGAAACTTACAATAAACCCATAACCGATACTCCAAGATTTTGCATAGCCGATAACCGAAAACATTAAATCGATCATATCCGAAACCGTAACTGAAACCGATATTTGTTTCGGTTTTCATCCCTGTTAGTACTGCATTTTTCTGAGTGTATAGAAAGACTTTTACCGTTGATAGAAAAGCCTTTGAATGTATATTTATGTATGTTATCAAGAAAGTCATTGAACACGTTTCTTTCTACGCAACAAATGGAAATGTAAATGGAAATGGAAAATGCAGGTGCGAAAACGCCTTGATGTATGCAATGCAATTTGCACACGCAACTGAATGAATTACTTGACTGATTGACTGACTGATTGACTGACTTGCATAGAAATTGCATTTGCTCAAATGTCAGAGAGTACTCGGATAAAAAGAAATTATATAACTTGACTAGCTTATACCCTAAAAAAGTCTTGCTTAAGTTTCCTTTTGAAATTGAATCATATCTATAAATTTACTACAACACTAAAAAATGTATCCTTATCTATTTGAAAGATGTAGACACATAAAAAGGTTGAGATTGTCTTTAATATGTAATAAAATATAAATGTAATATAATTTAGGATATTCTAAAACTCAATTTTTGTTGAATTGCAAAAAATTCAATAGCTTAAAAAATATTAAATCCAAAAAAAATATATTATTGAATGAATAAAAGTGAAAATTTTAAGATTTACAATATTTGAAAATGAAATTTTACAAAAGTTTGAAAAAAATAAAAAAATAAAATAAAATAAATGAAAATTGTATGTTTTTATTTATTTACATTTTAATGATGATTTCTTGTATTTTAAAAATATATAAAATTTAAAAAAAAATATAAAAACATAAAATTTTTATTTATTTACTTTTTAATGCCAATTTCTTAGGGCTAAATGTATTTTTATGTATTTTAAGAACTCAAACAACATTCAAAATAAATGTTGATAGACTTTACCATCTCAATTTCTTAGAATTGTTATTAAGCTTACTTTAATCATTTCCAAAATAGATCAATTTGAATAATTGTGGGAAACATTAAAAGATTGACGCATGGGCTTTTTAAAGACTTTACCTCCTTCGATTTATAATTAGAAAATCAATTTTATATTTCGATGCGTCAAAGACAACGACATTAAGTTTGAATATGCAGAGAGGGAGGGAAAAGAGAAAAAGCGAAAAAGCGAAAGAGAAAGAGGAAGAGGAAGAGGAAGAAAACCTCTTAAGCACCTTTATAAATATTTAAACAACAACAACTGAGAACGAGGCCAATTATAACCCACAACACAAAAAAGCGACCAATTTCCCAACAAAAGCAGAAGGCAGGTCAACATACAGTGCCTCACAGCATAATTCACACACTACAATTTAAACAATGTTTAATTTATATCAAATTATGTATGAAAATATTTAGCTTAAATTCAAATAATTAACAATAACAAAATAAATTGTAATTAGATCTGTTTTCCATTAAAATATAAATTCATTTTGCAAATTTTAATTAAATAAATCAAAGTGAAGAAATTATTTTAAGGCAACATGGAATACACTAAAATTCCTATTTTAGTCTTAATTAGCGATATCAGTCAAAAACTTATATTTACAACTTATATAATATAAAAATAAATTAAGTAAAAATTGAAATTTAATTATTATTTTACATTTTTTAAAAACAAATAAAAATAAGAATTAAAGAGCATTCAAAATAATAATTAAAATTTAATTTTTATTTCAAAATTATTAAATAACACTTATTTTTGGTATTTTCAATAAAAATATTTAAAAGTTATTTTTGATTTTTATTTTAAAAGTTACAAATTAAAGAGTTTTTCCGTAACTTTTATTTTCAAAATCAAAAATAAAAGTTAAATTGAATATCTTTTAAAACAATTGGTGTATTATCAAATGTTCTTGATATATGATTTAAAATAAATATTAAGTATCATTTTTTGTATAAAAATTACGAATTTTGTATACCTTTCAAATGATACATTTTCCTTAAGGCCGAATATTAAGGATCGAAAAAATACTACAAATAAATTGTAAAAATCAAAAATAATAATAATAAAATAAATAAAAATTGAAATTTATTTATTATCGGGCATTTTTTTCAAAAAAAAATTTCAAAATAAGTGTTATTTCGTAATTTTTAAATACAAATTTGGGAATAATTCTTAGAATGAAATTTTTATTTTTAAACTTACAACCGTTGCGATTCCTGTTTATATGTAAGACAAGTGGATGAATTTAGCTGGTAGCCACTGTATGTATATTCCCCTACTCCCAGTTCCCTGTTGTCTGTTGCCTGTTCTCCCTTTTCCTTTTCCATTTCCTTGTTTTCCCCTTTATTTAAGCAGGTGTAATTTAAGCCTCGAGCTTTTGTTTTCATTGCTGTCAGCATTATAATTATTGTTGTTGTTGTTGTTGTTTATTAATGTGCCTGGTCTTTATGGCCAGGATCATTTAAATGTCTGCCGTAGATAAAAAGTCACTTAATGACACTCAGTTCGACAGTCAGACAGTCGGACTTCTCTTTTTAATCTGTTTTTATTTTAGCTTCAGTGATGCATAAATTTTTTTTTCAGTTGACTTCCTTGAGATTTATTTAACGACCCTTTAAATTTTAATGGGTATTCATTAGCATTAAGGGGTATATTGTGACAGTAAAAACTACTCAGATTGTTCATTCAAATTATACGAGTATTTAAGGTAGAATTTAAAAGCAGCTTTTAAATGTTTTTGAATTATTAAAATGGAACTAGAAATATGACGTAACTTTGACCATTTCTTTATTTATTAAAATGGAATAAAATATGACGTAACTTTGACACTTTATATATTTGAGGAATCTCTTTTATTTTTCTGAGAAAGAAAAGTGCTTCAAGTTAAAGTTGGAGAATCATTTAATATATTTTTAAATTTCCGGAGCTTAAGTTATATAATGTTTAAAATTTAAAAGTGATTAAAACTTGCAATTGGACTTGGAAATAAAATAATAAATAATAAAAACAATAAATATAAACAAGTCCTGAGAAATCGAATTATATATTTTTGAAATTCAAAAATTCTTCTGATAAAAATAATGATAGTTTTATAATTAAATATACAATTTTTTGTAAAAAAAAACGTTAGCTACTTTCTAAGCTAATTTTTTGAGAAAATGTAGCTATTTATTTTTCCTTTGGTGTTTCTTACCAAAAAAAAACAGCTACTTTTAGTGAAAAAATAAATATTTGATTTATTTTATATAGTTGATAGAAAAAAGAATATTCCAGTTCACTATCATCTTCTGTAATAACCGAAAAAAAGGCGACATCTAGGCGCCAATTTTAAAAAATAAAACTCCAAAACTTTAGGGCTAATGAATGTAATGAAAGAAATAATAAAGCTTGTAATGAAAAAATAAATATTTTTACTATTCTATATAGATGATAATTTTTTAAGAATATCCAGATCAGTAATAAACGTTAAAAGGCGACATAATGGCACCAATTTGTCAAAAATAGCTAGGAAAAAGCCACACCAAATTTTATTTTAATTTCTCTAAAACTTTAAAGTTTATTATTGCAGCTGAAATATTTGTATTATTCTATACAGATGATAGTTTTTAGGAATATTCCAGTTTTTTGCATTTTTGAGTAATTATCGTTAGTAGGCGACATCTAGGCGCCAATTTTAAAAAATAAAACTCGAAAACTTTCAGTCTAATGTTTCAAAATTTGTAATTGCAGCAGAAATATTTGTATTATACTATATAAAAGATAGTTTTTAAAATTTTTGCAGTGCATTCACATCTTTTGTAATAATAGGCGACAACTCGGCGCCTATATTTTTATTATTCCAAATAGATGATAGTTTTTTAAGAGTTTTCCAGTTCATTAACTTGCTTTGTAATAATCGTGAACATTTGCTTGATTTTTATTCCATTTTCATAGACAATTTCACTGCAACAGCGGAATTTTAAGCAGAAAATTGTCGCACTGCTGAAGCGTTTCAAGGCGAGCGAGGAGCTCGAGGATGAGACGCACAGTGGAACGGCGGCACTGCGGGGTGAACGGGATTTGGATGCACTCTTCCAGGAACTGGAGTCGCTCTCCTGTTGCGAGGGCGATGATTCCGGCCCCGATATGGATAGCATATCAATTGGATCAACTCCAAAGCCATCACTGCGTCCCTTCTTCACCAACTCGAGGATAATGCTCCATGAGAATCTAACGGGCAACGGGGCAGGAGGAGGAGCGGGAGGAGGAGGAGGAATCCTTGGCAGCGGCATTGGCGGTACAACAGGTGAGTTGCAATTGTTGTTTCTAGTTATAATTATAGTTAAAGTTAAAGTTATAGTTGTTGTTGTTCTTGTTGCTGTTACTGTTGTTGCAATACTAATTGGGGCATTCCTCATTCTAATTTCATTGCATTTAATCAGGGATCGCAAATAAGACTCAAACACAATCAAAAATTATCTTAACAATTGAGAAACTATAATTTTTACTTCCATTTATTATACAAATGAATTTAAAAAAATTTTAAAAATTATCTGGATTACTGAAAAAAATCAATTTTTTATACAAATTAATTTTATTTCTCATTTTAAAATTAAATATATAGTAATATAAATATTCCTGAAACTAATTTTGAGTTGATTTACACAAAAAATAGTTTGATTTAGATATAATGAAAGGAAAACATGCTGAAATAATTGTATTTCTCATTTTGAAATTAAATATAAAATAATAAAGGCATTCCTGAAACTAATTTTGAGTTGATTTACACTTTGTTGAAGAAAAAATCATATATTATCTGAATAATTGAAAAAATCTGAGATAAACTATTTTTGTTTCCATTTTTAATGCAAATTAATTTTATTTCTTATTTTAAAATTAAATATAAAATAATAAAGGTATTCCTGAAACTAATTTTGAGTTGATTTACACTTCGTTAAAGCAAAAAATTGTTTGATTTAGATTTCTTGATAATCATGAAAGAAAAACATGCTGAAATAATTTTATTTCTCATTTTAAAATTAAATATAAAATAATAAAGGCATTCCTGAAACTAATTTTGATTTGATTTACATTTCGTTGAATCAGAAATCAAATATTAACTGAAAAATGAAAAAATCGCAGATGATCTACTTTTACATCCATTTTTTTTATACAAATTAATTTTATTTCTTATTTTGAAATTAAATCAAAATTTAAATAAGTTTCAGGAATTCCTCATAAAATAAAGTTTTATATACAAAAAGAAGAAATATTAGCTACATTTCCATACATATTTTGAATATGATTATAAATCTACTTTTAATCAAAAAAAGAAATAATATTTTTAAATAAAAATGGAAATTTTACCACTATTTCCTACTTTTTTTAGATCGAAAATAAAAAATGCTTTTTGAAGTTAATGATAAAAATCAAATAAATCGAAATCAAATCTAAATTAGTTTCAGGAATTTCTTTTATAATAATCTACAAAAACATGAAATATTAGTTATTTAACTAATATTTAGTTCAAAATCATTATAAATATAATTTATACTTAAAAAAATTATGTTCTGATATGATTTCGAAAAAAATTTATATTTTACCATTGTTTCTTACCATTTTTTTAAGATACAAAATTAAATTTTTTTTATTAATTTAATAATAAAAATTAATTAAATTGATACAATATCTAAATTAGTTTCAGGGATTCCTTTTAAATAAAGTTTTATCTACAAAATTTTAATTTTTATTTCGAAATCATATTATGAATCTACTTTTTGTTATAAAAATTAATATGAGTTTTAATAATATGATTTCTGAATAAAAATGGAAATTTTACCATTGTTTCCAACTCTTTTTTTTAAATAAAAAATAAAAATGTTTTTTTTTTTTAAATTCATAACGATTCCTGCATTTTTGATAAGCTATCAATTGATGAGTTTCGCTGTTGCGTAATTGCATAACATTAAATACAGTGCCGGCAAAAAAATGTCGCTCGTTTCCGTCTCCATTTCCGTTTCCGTTTTGAGCAGCGCCAAAAAGCAGGCAACACTTTTCTACTCCTCTCTCTCTCTCTTTCTATCTCTCTGTCTCCCTCTCTCTCTGTCTCCCTCTCTCTCTGTCTCCCTCTCTCTGTCTGTCTGTCTGGTTTATTTATTTTTACGGCTTTCGGTCAAGGCTGTTGTTGTTTTTGTTGTTGTTGTTGCCTCGTTTCATGCGAAAAAGTAAAAAAATAATAAAAAATAATGTCGCACATTCTCTCTACACTCACACACATAAATATATGTACACACGTCAGTCGCAAGGCCGTTTTCACTGCAGTGGGAGTGAGGGAGATAGCTGGAGTGCAAAAACAAAAACACTTGCAATAAATTTCAGTTGACCAATTGGTCCACACACACACACATGCAGTGTATATACAGTTTGTCAAGTAATTGGTTTGACAAAGGGGAAAAATAAGCTATTTTTGTATTTTTTTATTCCATTATTCTTTTCTATGGTTCTTAGAACTAGTTAAAATAAACAGACAAAGAACTTTAATATTTTTAACAATAAAAAAAACAATTTTGTGAATTTTTATTTTGTCAAAACACTTACTTGATTAACTGTACTCATTTTTTTATTTAAAGTAAATATATTTAAAACCAATGAAACTAATTATTATTTTATTTTAACTTGTACGATAATAAAATAAATAATACATGTGATATGTGTATATACAGTATGTCAAGTAATTGGTTTGACAAGGGAAACAAATCCGCATACAGTTGGTCAAAAATTTTTCAATAAAAAATATTGAAATATATATTTTAATAGACTTTTTATTTCTTATTTTATTATTCTTGTCTGTGGTTCTTAAAACAAGTTAAAAAAGACAAATAACTTTCCTCGAATTTAACCATTTTTATAAATAAAAACACAATTATGTGAATTTTTATTTTGTCAGACCACTTTCTTGACTAACTGTACTTATTTTTATTTAAAATAAAAATAGTTTAAACCAATAAAACTCATTATTATTTTATTTTAACTTGTTCTAAGAACCATCAGTAATTTTAATAAAAACAAAAGTTATTGTTGTCAAATAAAATACAGTATGTCAATTAGAGGTGGAGAACTATCGATAGTCGGCGCCATCGATAGCGAGCGATTGTTTTTCACAAACCATCGATAGTGTCGATAGTGCCATCGATAGTGGCTCGATAGTATAGCCACTAAGCAAATAACCAAAAGAATGTTAACATTTTTTTCTTTGAGCCGGGTTCGCCTCTCCGATATTATTTGGCCCGCCTTGCTGAATGTTCTTTCAGACTCCACGGACGTAGCCGGAATGCAAATATATTTGGCGAAAAGGCTCCCAATGGCAGGGAAATCAGTTTGATTCACCTGGAAAAAAGTAATATACTTAATTATATGCAATTTAAAACTCGGCACTTTTAATTAAGGCATACCTTCATCCATAATAGAGGGTCGATATCTTGTCCGACAATTGGCCTTTCCAGATACTGCCTCTTAGTTAAAATTGCATCGACTGACACAGAAAGTGCGCGAAAAAATTTTTTAGGGTTGTAAGAAGCGCACTATCGACGGCACTATCGATAGTGGATGGGCCACTATCGAAGGTGTCTGCTGCCATCGATAGTGGCTCGATAGTGCCAAACCATCGATAGCGGCGATAGTGCTATCGATAGTTCTCCACCTCTAATGTCAATTAGTTGCTTTGACAAATTACAAACATTTTATTTACAAAAGAAACGCTTTTTTTTTACTAAATTTTTATTAGTATCTTATAATTGTAAATATTTAAAAAAACAAAAATCAAATATGTGAATTTTTGTTGTCTAGACAGATATACATATGACAAACTGTCCCAACAATTGCTTGACATACTGTAAAAAATACATTTTCCTATCACATGGAATAGGATACGCATTCAACAGCATACTTTTAAACAACACTGTGCAATTCACTTGATACAATTAGAATTCATTTTATTTTCAATTAAAAAATTGGAAAACTTGCGATTAAAAGTGCTCAATTTATATAATATTATGAAATTATATTTTATTTATATACATATGTACATATATATATAATTATGTATACTAAACACACACACACACATTAAAGCAAAAAAAAAAAGAAAGAAAACAACACTGAAAAAAACAAAGATACAAAGATACAAAGATACATTTTGCATGGCTTGAACAACATTTCTTTTGCAGGAAACTCTGAGCGCCGATCATCGGATAAGAGCGACCAATTGACCAATTCATCTTACAATATTGAAAATAACAAATACCAAAAATGCATTCATTTAACAAACAATAACAATTCGGCTACAACACCAGGTCTGTGTAAATTACAGCAAAAAAACAAAAAAAACAAAAAAAACAAAACAATAAAAAATATAAAAAATTACAATTAAACACTCCACTGAAATTATTTAGTACACCAAAGATCCCTCAATTCCAAATCCAACACCAAGATTTGATTGATAGACACACTTTAGTTCCCCCTCCTCCCACATACAGTGCACACTCGATATGACAGCCCAATTTCACTGAGCAGAATTTCACAGAATGTTATTTAAAAAAATAACTAAATTTTTTAAAAATATGTTTTCATTTGCATCGTATAAAACTAAAATATCTGGATTTTTTTAAACAATATCACAAAAAAGGCAAATTAATAATCATTACAAATTAACCTCATATTTTAATTATTTTAAACTAAATTAACAACAACAACAAAAGTTTACAATATTGGTAAATTTTTATTTTTCTTGAAAAATTAAAAGCAAAACCTTTTTAGATAGACAGGTTATTAAATTAATATTAAATAATAAATATGATATATTAACTTACTGTTTATTGACAATTGTCATTCACATCAGGAACTGAAAATTATCTTTATTGATCATAAATTCTATTCAAAAATTAATTATAACAAGTGCAATTTTTGTTTTTCAATATACCAAATATTTTGTATATAAAATATCTCTTGAATTTTTAAATTTAAAATCACTTTTAATGGGTATTTAAAGCCTTTTATTTAATAATTCAAATTTAATAATTATTTGTGATTAAAAAATATTTATTATTGTTATTTTTATTTTTTCTTTCATAAGAGTTCTTGAGGATTTTTATTGAATAAAAGTCTTTAATGATTATTATTTTTGAGGAATAAAATAAAAGTCTTTAACGACTTTGATTTTTTATTAATAAATATAAAAGTCCCAAGAGACTTAGTTATTATTATTATTATTAATTTTTATTTTTTCAGTCTTTTAAAATAGTTTTTAATGATTTTTTTGAATAAAAGTCTTTAATGATTATTATTTTTGAGGAATAAAATAAAAGTCTTTAACGATTTTGATTTCTGATTAATAAATATAAAAGTCACAAATGACTTTGATTTTTGAGGAAAAAATTAAAAGTCTTTAAATATCGATGAAATGAAACTTGTAAAAATTATGTACATATCAATATTTGTATGATCAGTGGAACAGTGGGCTATAAATAAATTTAAGGCAGCATAAATTTATAATTAGAATATCAAAATTGCATTTTAAATATAATTTATTTAGCATATCATTTGTGCACTGTAAATAATAAATTATTTCAGCTTTTTTTAATTTAATTTTTAAAACAGCCGCAACATTTAAAGCACTTTCCTAAAAACTCATTCACACTTACACACACATAAGATATACACATAAGACATACACACACCTATGCTTATCCAAAAAAAGGAGAAAAAAACAAATCGTTCTTGATTTTTGTGACGTCATAAATTAATATTTGGTTGTCCATTTGTTAGAATTTATTTTGGTTTACGCTAAAAATAGCGCAATCAATTTATACAATGTCCGAAAATAAAGTTAGATATATATATATAGATATATAAAGCATGTCACAAAAAAAACCATTCATAAATACGCATTTCAAGCTATTATTTTTTCATTTCAATTAAAGAGTTCCCCTGAAAAAGAAAAGGAAAGAAGGAAAACCCTTAAATTTAGCCTTAATTACAAAGTCCACTTCTCGCTCCTTGCGATTGCATGTTATTATTATTTTCATTATTATTATTTTCTTTTGATTAATTGTGGCATTGCCAAGAAAACTCATGCGGAACACGCCACATAAATAAAAATAAATCCCAAGCCCAAAGGTGTTTGACGACACTGCATTCAACATACAGTCATGAGCACAAGTATTGTCAAATAGAAACTTCAAAAAATATAGGTAGAAACAAAAATAAAAACTAACAATTTATGTCTCCTTTATATTCTTTGATATATATAAAATAATGATTTTAAATTATTTTATTCAATGAAAAATTATTTCTCACTGCTCTAATGTAATTTAAAAAAAAAAATGCTAAAATTGTTAATTTCAATTACTTCTGTTTTTATAAAAAAAAACAAGCAATTTTAAATTATTTAATTTGTTACCATTAAATGATGACTTATTCTAATTAAAAAAAAAAACATAAAAAATCATTAAATAATATTAATAGCATTAATTGAATTAGATCTACAAAATATCAAACTATTATAAGTTTTTTTGATGAACTTATTGCAAGTCTCCATCTGGAAAAGATTCAATAAAATAAAGTAAAAAATAATTTTTTTCCAGGGACCGTAAATAATGATTATTATTTTTTCATTAAATAAAAAAAACAAACTTTTAATGGGCCTAGAAAAAAAATGATTCCCACCAAAATCTTTATTTTTTTACAATTTCTGATTTTTTACGTTTTGATTTGGGCAATTTAATAAAACTTATTTTTGATCCAAAAAAAAATAAAAATCCATAATGATAATCATTATTAAAATTAAAATACCCTGTTTTTTTCCTTAATTTTTTTAAATATCGTGAATTGCGTTTAATTTCCAAAAGACGTAAAAACACATTTTAGACTTACATGACGGGGAATCGAACCCAGTTACTTTTCTAACTAAAATTCTATTTAGACTAAATCGAGAGATGCTCAAATTTTAATATCAATAATTGAATAAGATGTCAAAAAATAGCTATAGACAATAGATTATTTTTCATTATTTTTTATAACATGACTCGAGATCGAACTCAGTTATTTTTCAAACTAAAGTTATATTTAGACTAAATCGGTTATAAATCTATAATTGAATTGGATGTAAAAAATAAATATGATTATAAATATTATTTTTTTTCCTTATAAATCGGTCAATACTTTTGTGCATGACTGTGTATTTATTTTCATTCTGTGCGTAGTTCCCATTCCCATAATAAGGTGGTAACTGAACTTTTATTTAGGTTTACAAAGTACACATGTATTATTTATAAACATACGCACTTAACCGACTTGGACTTTAATTATAGTAATATTGGTCAGTGTTGTAAAGGGACTGTGGATGGGGTAGAGTGTGGAGTGTGATAGGCAGGACGATAACCTGCATGTCATTTCAATTAAAGTATATCGAAATATCAACCCTTGCACCCCTCAAAACCAAATTAGATTTAAATTCCTCCCGCTCTTGTCACTTTTTCAGTGATGAATTCACGCATGAATTTACTCATGAATCGTTCCGTTGTTGTTCACAGATCGCGGCAATGACAGTTCCGGGAATGAGGGCAATCCTGGCTATACGGATGCCCAGAACTCGGATACGCAGAACAGTCCGCCCAGGGACAAGGATTATTTGCGTCATCATCAGCAATTGACTCCAGTGAGCTCTGTGACTGGGAACATGGGAGCAGGAGTTACCAATGTTACCCCCCCTCATGTCCAGACCGAGAAGCGTTCCCGTCTCTTTCGCACCTCAAGCAATACGCCCATCGTTTCCACTGGAGGAGCAGGCGGTGGATCAGGAGGAGGTGCCATCAATTTGGGCAACAGCAGCAGCAACAGCGGCGTCGCGGGCAAAAGGAAGCACACGCTCAGCTTGAGTGCGGAACCGAGATCCGCATTGGAGACCTGTCTCTCTCCCACCAATGTGGAGCCGAGGAAGTTGCTCCTCGATCAGCTGAGTCGCGTCTTTGCCGGCGATGACAACGTTATACCCGAGGTGCTGACCATCATCAGTCCCCCGGAAGCATTGGGCGGCAGCACGCTCCTGGCCAAGCTGGTCACACTGTTTGCCAACTCGTTTAAGCCAGCATTTGTGCCCCAGAACACGGCCGAGGTCAAGGCGGTGCTCCAGGCGCTAATGGCCAAGATACAGAAGTAGTAAGTACACAGGGAAACACGGGGAGACCTCCGATAGGGTGGGTATCGGTAACTTTGGTTACCATAGATCGGAAAATATTCACAACATTCGATTTTTAATGATAGAAACTATTACTATTAGTATAAAATAAACAGGGAAACATTAGACCTCCAATAGGGTGGGTATCGGTATGGTTATTACCATATATCGGAAAAAATACACATCATATTATTTTTGAATAATATAAATTATTTAGTATTCAAAATGAGATTTAAAAATAGTATAATTAAAGAGTACAAATAAATTCTAGAAGTAGTAAGTACACAGGGAAACACGGGGAGACCTCCGATAGGAATAGATCGGAAGATATTCGCAACATTCGATTTTTAATAATAGAAACTATTAGTATTCAAAATGATTTTTAGAAATAGTATAAATTAATTCCAGAAGTCTTAAATAAACAGGGAAACATTAGACCTACTATAGGGTGGGTATCAATATGGGAATTACCATAGATCGGAAAATATTCACAAAATTTTATTTTTAATTTATTTAAGTCAATTGAAATAGAAACTATTTAGTACTCAAAATGAGATTAATAAAAAGTATAAATAAATTCCAGAAGTAAGTACACAGGGAAACACAGGGAGACCACCGATAGGGTGGGTATCGATATGATAATTTCCATATATCGGAAAATATTCACATGATTTGATTTTTAATAATAGAAATTATTTAGTATTCAAAATGAGATTTAAAAATATCATAAATAAATAAATAAACAAGTAAACATTAGACCTGCGCTAGGGTAGGTATCGATATGGTTATATCGGAAAATACCCACCATTTTTAACCACTATAACTCAAAAAAAAACTGGGATTAGTTTTTATCGATGCATTGAAGTCACAACGAGAAAGTATATTCCTTGCAATAATCGATTTATCGACTTATCGATATTTATGTCTGACATCACAAGTTGTTCTCGTTATTTTAGCTGCAACTCGAATGCGAAGCCGCCGCACACGGTGAAGGTGCTGCTGATTGGAGGCGACTGGTTACAGGGTGCCACACTGCGTCATTATGTGGAGCTGCTGGGCGTGCGTCCGCCCGACTGGCTGCATCATCTGAGATTCTACCTGGTGCCCATTGGGGGTGGCAGCAGCAACGGCAGCGTCGCCCGACATCTTAGCCAAATGGATCAGGCCTATGCCGCCATGTTTGGATCCGACAATTGGTCCCAGCTCTGTGAACGGGCGGCGGCAACGGCGGCAGCGGTGAGTGCGGTGACCACGGTGAATGCCTCGGCTCTCACCGCCAACCTGGCGGATGCGGCGGCTGTTTCCAAGTCCGATATCGCCGAGTTGGTGCAGCGCATCCAACGATATCTGCATGCGGCGGGTCCCTGCACCCAAATCCCCATTGCCGAGGCCATGGTCAACTACAAGGACGAGGACTCCTGCCAGATCTTTGTGCCCTTCGTCAGCGTAAGTTCAAATAGGAAATTTATGAGTAAAAATAAATGGGAAAATCCTAAATATACTATTTTTAAAGGGGGTATCCTGAAAAAAAGAATTAACTTTTCTATTACACTTTTTTCTTAAATAAATATAAGTTCAACATTCAATTATTCCACAAATAAAAAATTTATGATTAAAAATATATAGGAACATCTTAGATATACTAATTTTAAAAGGAATATACTGGAAACAGGAATATTTTATTATCGATTAAGTTCAACATTGAATTATTCCAGGGATTGGAAATTTATGAGTTTAAAATTTATTAGTAAAAATAAATGGGAACATCTTATACTTATGTACTATTTTTAAATGGAATATACTGGAAACAGGAAATTTTTATTATTGATTTTAATCTTTCATAAAAATAAGTTCAACATTTTATTATTCCGCGTATCGAAATTAACATTTAAGAGTTTAGGAGCAAAGCAGGATTATTTTTTTATTTTTTTTTTTTTTTTAATAATATAATAATAAATTATCGAATATAACATACATGAGATTACAAATGGGAACTAATGGGAAAATCTTAGATATAGTTTTTTTGAAATTAATTAAATCAATTTTTATCTTAAATCAAAATAAGTTCAACATTTACTTATTTCTGGGATCGAAAATAACATTTCAGAGATTTAAAAAAAGTCGAATTTATCAATTTTTTAATGGGATATTCTGAAAATAGGAAACTTTTCTTTCCAATTTCTATCTTTAATAATAATAAGTTTAAATTGGTTTATTTCAGGGATTAAAAAAAACATTTAGGAGTTTGAAAAACGTCAAACCTGAAAAAAGTTATCTAAAAATTCTAAATCTCATACAAACACATCGAAGTCTAAATATTTAAAAGAAAAATTAAATTTTAACAATTTCTGATGGAAAGTCTTTTCCAGGATCTGAAAATCGAATCTATTAGAACTAAAAAAAATTTAAATTTAATTTAAATTTAAATTTATAAATTTGGAATTTGTTTTTCATTTTTTATTAACTTTTTGCAACATTTGCAGACAAATAAAAAAACATGAAAATAATAAATAATAGAAAAAGCAAATTTCTTTAACGACAAGCACAACAGACCCTTTGTAATATTGAAGTACAGGGTATACGTATATTTTTTAATGCATTCCCATTCTGACAATTATGATTATCATGAAAATAATAAATAATAGAAAAAGGAAATTTCTTTAACGACAAACTCAGTAGACCCTTTGTGCTTTTGAAGTGCAGGGTATAATTATGCATATTTTTTAATGGCATTCCCATTCGAATGATTATTATTCACTTGTTTCTCTTAAAGGATGTGCGCATTGGTTATTTGGATGGTGCACAGGCTTCGCTGGATCTCGAGGAGAATGCAGCAGCTGGCCGAGAAGGAGGAGGAGGTGGAGGAGGAGGAGGATCAGTTAACGCTTCCAGCTTGCCAATGCCAATTGGTAATCAGAATACGGGCAATTTGCATGGCGGCATTTCCGGTTCACCGCCGCAACAACAACAACAACAGCAGCAACAACAACAACAACAAGTTGGTCCAAATCAGGGCCAGAATATGGGACGCATATCACCACCGCTGCAGACGCCGCCATCATCCGCATCCTCATCCCATCGGGATCGGGAACGGGAACGGGATCGAGATCGGGGATCGAGTGAGGCACAAAATACGCCGTCATCGATATTCATCGGTGCATTGGAGGCTGTGGAATTGCAGGTGGATTACTGGCCACTGGTGCGTCCTGGAGAGATGCATCTCAAGGAATCGAAGGGCGGCATGTCCCGCGGAGGCGACTCCGGAGGGGGCAAGAATAGCATTAAGAGTACGTTTAGGAATCTGCAGGTCTGGCGTCTGCCCCAACATCATGGACAGCAACTGGGTGATATCTCCAATGGACTGACTGTCAGCTTTGCCACCAAGGAGAAGAAGCAAAAGCAGAGTAAGTGCATCATTAAAATCGAATTTGTTTATTTTACTTATTTTATTTATGTATATATTTATAATAGATACATATGTATCTATTTATTTATTTTTTGAATTATTTTTTTGTTTGCCTTTTTATTTATGTATTGATTAATTTATTTCTCTTGTTTATTTATTTATTTATTTAATTATTTATTTATTTATTTATTTATTTATTTATTCATTGATTTATTTACTTATTTGTTTATTTATTTATTTATTTATTCATTGATTTATTTACTTATTTGTTTATTTATTTATTTATCCATTTATTTATTCATTAATTTATTTATATATTTATTTTATATACATATGTATGTATCTATTTATTTATTGATTGATTTATTTTTTTATTCATTCATTCATTTATTTATTTTATAAATTATTTTTTTGTTTACCTTTCTATTTATTTATTGATTAATTTATTCCTTTTTTATTTATTTATTTTTTTATTTATTTGTTTATTTATTTACATATGTAAAAAGTATTTCAACATATTACGAGATATACTAATTAAAATCTCTATACTTTTATATAGTTATGCGCTTGGGCAAGAAGAAGGATAAGGAACGTGATCTCGAGAAGGAGCAGTGTGTCGAGGGCGTGGCACGCCTCATTTGTTCACCTAAACAATCGCATCCAGTTCCGTTGCGTGGTGAGTAAATTAATAAATTAATTTTATAATTAAAAATACCAAGGATCGCAATTAAGAGTTATGAATGCAAATTTTAACTTAATAAATCAATGTGTAGGAAATATGGAATATACTTAAATTCCTATTTTAGTCTTAATTAGCGATATCAGTCAAAAAGTTATATTTACAACTTATGTGATATAAAAATAAATTAAATAAAAATTGAAATTTAATTATTATTTTTCATTTTTTAAAAACAAATAAAAATAAGAATTAAAGAGCATTCAAAATAATAATTAAAATTTAATTTAAAAATTAATATAAAATAAATCATTTTTAATTATTATTTTTTAATTCTATTTACAAAATTCAAAATAATTATTAAAGATCAGTTTTTTGTATTAAAATTACGAAATAACACTTATTTTTGATTTATTCAATAAAATAACAATAAGAGTTTTTTTTGATTTTTATTTTAAAAATTACAAATAAGAGTTATTCCGTTAATTTTATTTTGAAAATCAAAAATAAAAGTTAAATTTAATATCTTCTGAACCAACTGGTGTATTAGCAAAATTCCAAAAATATTCTTGATCTTTGATTCAATATCTTTCCAAAAAATACTAAAAACAAATTGAAAAATAATTGTTATTTCGTAACTTATAAATAATAATTGAAATTTTTATTTTTATTTTTGCATTTTTTTAATAAAAATTCAAAATAAGCGTTAATTCGTTACTTTGAGTTCCATTTTTATGTTAAAACTTCTAACAATTGCGGTCCTTGGAAAACACTCTCTCTAATACTCATCTAATTATTTTTTGCAGTGTATATCGATGGTACTGAGTGGACAGGCGTCAAGTTCTTCCAGCTGTCGTCGCAATGGCAAACGCATGTCAAGAATTTTCCCATTGCACTTATTGGATGCACCCCGATGTCCTGTGCTGAATTAACCTAGTCATCATAATACCCTGTAAACACACACACACACACACATATATATACACATACACAGTTAGAGAGCAAGGGAGACAGAGAGATGCACACGGCAATAAATATTATTAACTAAGAAGAATGATAATTTATTTTATAATTAATAATTGTAAATTTTTAGTTAAAAACGAAAGAAAGAAAAAAACAAACACTTAGCTTGTAATTTTGATTTTAAGTCGAGAATTGTGAATTTATCAAAAGATTTTCGAGCCACATGCATCACACACACAAACACACAAACAAACACACACAAACACAAATCAACACACACACAGATATAAATCAAGTAATTATATATGTAGTTAATATATGTATGCATATTGAAATTATAAAGCGTTTAACACTTGTTAACAATTGACGCGTATCAAATATCCTTTTTAAATGCAAATTAAAAAAATGCTCTCAATGGTAGTTACAGTTTAAACTTAACTTTGCCTGTTAGCCAAGTTGTTAGCGTGTTTCCGATTCGACTCGAATCGATTCGATTCCGTTTTTTGATTTGTATTTCAAATTCAAACTAAACTATTGATCGTATCTACTTATGTATGTAACTATTTAGCAAATGCGATTTATGCGAATATTTAACCAAACCCGTCGTCGTCTATATACTACCTAAAATCAGGCAAATTATCTGGATGTGTAACTAAATATATATATATATAAACCTATGCATAAATATATGTACATATTGAATAGGTGTATAACTGACTATTATCAATTATATACCTATCCAATATACATATATACATATATATACTACTCTAATTGTTGTGATTTTTGAAAATTCATTGTATGAGCAGCCAATGCAAAAAAGTTGTCTAAGCAAACGGAATATATAGCATACATATATGTATCATGTATAGGGTATACATCAAGTACATCAGTTTCAAGCAATATGCAAAGCCGAAAAGTCAAAAATGTGTGCGAAAATGTAACGAAATGAGATGAAATATTGTAAGGTGTGTAATTTATAATTGTATTATTAAATATATTACATTTAAAGACAAGACAATTCGAAATCATTTTATTCTCATGCTCAGACAATTTTAACAATTTGTTGGCCCAATCCGTTAACTAAAATAGCGCGTTCTTTAAGGCCAAGCGGACCATCCAGTCCACCAGGTGGCAGCAGAAAGGTGCAGTCTGAATAACCCTTGGGCTGGGCAAACTCCACGAGATTGGCATTACTCTGGCTCAAAGCTGAGAGTGACCAGACAGCCAAGTTTCGGGTTTTGCCATGACGTGCCAGCACATGGAACTGAAAAAATAAAATAAATAAAATATTAACATAATAAACATCATCATCTTATACCCACCTCATCGTGGTCATCTATCAGATAACCCACAATAAGCGCCCAGTGTGCTTTATGGCCAGACTTCTGGCAAGGCGCGTGATTGACATCTGCATCATAACTGAATCAAGAATTAAAGTTAAGAAAAACCAAATGCTTCAAGAGCTATTTTATAGCTAGACTGTTACACTTTTGTTGTTGTTGTAGAGTCGAGACAGTTCGACAAATCGAAAATTTGATTATTTCTGCCAAGTAAAATACCAGGCGAACAGAAACAGCAGCAAGAGAACATGAAAACAAACCTAGAAGCACACACTCAACCACACATGCATATAGGCAGAGCTTAGATTCCACAGAACACAGCTTCCACAGCTGCTCTCCTGTTCTCCTCCCGTTTGACCAATCACAGCAGAGATCGAGTGTCGCCATGTTGTGGATATCGTGACGTGCTGCAATTTCTGCAGTTTCTGTTCGCCTGGTATTAGTTCTGACATTTTTTTCACTTTAGAGATGTGCTACCATTTATTTTATAGCTGACCCCTCCACACAACAATTTTATTCAATACCGTTAGCTAGAAATCTGGCTCTTAAAAAATGACGTGACTGCCTCTGTACAATATATGCCTAATAATAACCTGTTATAATTTTCTTGTTATAAGCTTAATAAGAGTATAATTTGTATCATTTCAGAAAATTTCTTATTCAATATCTAGCTATTTTATCGCTTAAAATTCGGACAACACTGCCAACTGACTTGGGTACATTTCATAAGCATTTTTATTAAAATCCAATCTTAATACAATTTGTATAAATGCGACGATTTAAACTAACACAGCGGGGTAGTTCCAACAGTATCTCAACTGTGGTCAAGGTCAGCTCCTATCCCCACACCCCTAACCCACTCGCATGGGGGGTGAGACTAAAATGACGCCGTCTCCTCGTACAAACAGCATGGGAATTGTGCGTTTTGTGGTCTTGTAAACCTCTTCGTACGTCTCCTCGTCAATCTCAACGGTGGTCACAGTCTCCTCGGCATCGCCAAGTACCATATTCAAGTGCTGGTCAAATGCATGCAATCGCCCTCTCAGCTCCCGCTCATTCCGCATCTTCACGTACACTTTCTCATCCAAACTGAGGCGTATGAGATCTAGCGGCTCCTTTACCGGCAATATTACCTGGCTAAGCTGCAAGTTCCAAAGTTAGCGCAATTCTTTGTTTACATTTTCATTAATCGTACCTGTTCCTCTTCAGTGGCCATTTAGAAAACACTTGAAAATCGTTCAGATTGCAATAATCAACAAATTAAGCTGCAAATTAATGTTGTTTGCTTTCTCACGTTTGGCACCAAAAAATACCAAGAATATCAGTGTGACAGCACTGCACGCGGCAACAGTGCTGCCCATAAAAATACTAGATAAAATGTACAATATATAAATAGCATTTAAATGACATTAATTTCAATTATTTGGATTGAAAAAAAGGATACGGCACTAATAAACAACAGCCTGTGGTTAACTGCTTCCTGATATTAGCGCAATTTAAAATACCTTCGTAAAATGTGCTTTTTAAATGCTTTTGCGTTAACTCGTATAAATATTGCGCACTGAACATTTCTCCATTTATGGTATATTTTTGCACTGTGGCATCTGCCAGCAATTCCGCCGCTGTCGGCTGTCCATTGAGCAGCATGCTCAGAGCAGTTAATCCACAGGTGGGACCAATCTGTGCAATTATTACATATATTAATGGGAAACACGTGCACATAAATAGACACAATTACTTGTAGTAAACTGGGAATATCATAATATTGGCACTCCTTTGGCTGAGCATATTGGCACACGCGACTCAGAAAGCAACCCTTTCGCAGCCCTGGATAATCCGCTGCCCACTTGCATTCATCGTTTCCCAATTGCATCTTAGCAACGTTTTCATCCTTTCCAGCACTTTTGTGAGAACTGTTTGGTAAGGGCGGCGGGGGAGGCGGCGGCACAACGGACGCGGCTTGCGACATTTGTGACCGAAGTACAACGCGAATCGAAATCAAGTAAACAAAGAACAGCTGATTTTTATTACTGTCGCAGTCCTGCCAACTTGGTCAACTGCATTGCAGCTGCAATATTTAATAATCGTTAAAACTGTTTAATATTTAAAATATATATTTGTTTTTATATTTACGTGTAAGTATATTCGTATCAAATCAAAATAAATAAACTCACAATATATGTATCACTCTATTGCAGTTGTGTTGTTATTGTAGTGTCGAAACAGTGCAACAAATTGGAAACTTGCTTCCATTTGCCCAAGTTAATTCCAGGCGAACCGAAATGGCAGCTAGATACAGTTAAATATACCTAGAAGCACACACTCATGAGAGGGCGCGCTCTCGCTGGATCTTAGACTCCACCCCTCTCTCCTGCTCTCTCTCTCGCAGTAGAGCTTTATTGTGGATATCGTGATGTGCTTTAGTTGCTGTTCACCTGGTTTTATTTAGTCTCCATTTTCTAGTCTTGTTATGCAGGTCATTTTTTAAGCTCGCGAAGTGATTATTTATTATTAATTATTATTATTTTCTTCGAGACGAAGAGTGAAATACTTATGTGTTTACTTATCACTTATTATGAATATTAATCGTATTCCGTTAGCACCAGCACCTTGGTAGCCATTTAGGCCTTTCATCTACAACTGTGAACGAATCTGTAAAATCGGCGATAAACTGATGTTGAGGATTTGCATCCAGGACTAATGCAGCTATCGTTTCAAAGGCTACATCCACGCAACTATCATCCTTCGCCGAGGTTTCATAGTAGGTTACATCGTGCATTTTGCACCACTGTTGAGCTTCTCTCATTGACACCTACATACATACATACATACATATATTGAATTAAATAGAGATGACAGATATATTTACTTGACGTTTATCTGTTTCATCCATTTTATTACCCAGCACGACAAAAGGGAATTTCTGTGGATTTGGTGGACTCGACTGTATTAAGAACTCATCACGCCAGGAATTAAGACTATCGAATGAACTTCGATTCGTTACATCGAAGACGAGGATACAACAATCAGCTCCTCTGTAGAATGCCGAACCCAGAGATTGAAATCTTTCCAGACCGGCCGTATCCCAAATCTACAAATACAATACACAATCAGAGCAATCGGAGCAAATAATTAATGTCAACTTCTTACTTGCATTGCGACTCTGCGATCATCCAAGATAATATCCTTAGTGAAATAGTCAGCTCCAACCGTCACTTTGTAAGTTTTATCAAATGTCTCGTTTACAAACCGATTCACCAGAGCTGTCTTCCCAACGTTCTGGTTTCCCAAGAGCAGGACTTTCAAGAATGGTTTGTAGTTATACGACATGCTACTTTTATTTTCTTACTATAAGTATAACAAATATGGTATCTTAGTCACTGCCAGATATACACATATATTTTTATTAAACTTCACAATCTGATTATATGTTTGCACAGTAAACAAGAATAGACACTCAACGGACAGAACCCTGATTGTTGATCAGCAATGCACTATATGAGAACGAATCCAGCGCACACAGCGTTATATTCCCATTTCTTTCTCATATTGTGCTCATTGTTTATAAAAAGAATTCACACTCCACGAAGGAAATGAATCAGCAGATGCAGTGGCGTATGCAGTAATTTCGCGGGGGGCTTTAAGGTCACGTTGTCTCTATGTATCCACCAAAGTTCTCCCCTGCGTACGCCACTGCCAAAGCTTTGCTGCGGGAGTTTAAGAATAAAGGCATGCTGATTTCAATTCATTCTACATACACTACATATATACATACATATACATATGCTCGTTTTGTATTAAAATAGAAAACTGTTTGCAAAAATGCATTGCAATGGCGCCGAAACGGACGCGACTTGCGGCGAATTGTGGCTAAAGCGGGAATCGAAATGTAGATAAACGCAAGCAGCTGATTTTATTTATGGGTAACACTTTTTATCGCAGGTATTAGAGGTGGAGAAACATCGATGTTTGTGATTTAAAAAAAATCGATGTTTTTTGAATATAATAAATTTTAAAATTGGATTTGAAATTTAAGAGACTAGCGAACTTATCGCAAAGCTAATTTTATTTTATTCGCAATATGATTATATACGTTATCCACTAAAAAGTTTATACACATTTCTCGGCATTTACATGTACAGAATTATTTGTACAGTTACATAGACTATCTGAACGTGCGGGGACCTGCGGATCTTTATTTAATGGAAAAGAACCGGTAGAGAGTTGAACATCTTTCTTCTCAAAGACTTTTAGTGCCACTGTCCTAAATGCTTCTTTTACGCTGCTGCCATCCTTCGCCGAGGACTCAAAGTAAGGTATATTACGTACTTTGCACCACTCTTGAGCCTCTTCCATTGATACCTGAATTAACACAAGTTAATTGCAGAAATTATATTGTTTTTTTAGATAAAATATTTACTCACATTACGATTATTCAAGTCCACTTTATTGCCCAGCACGATAAAGGGAAACTTTTCTGGATTCTGTGGATCAACTTCTATTAAGAATTCATCACGCCAAGAATCGAGAGCCTTAAACGATCCCCGATCCGTTACATCGAAGACAAGGATACAGCTGTCAGCTCCTCGGTAGTATGCCTTGCAAATGGATCGGAAGCGTTCCTGTCCGGCCGTATCCCATATCTATAAAAACCATAAACAATTAGAGGAATCAGCTGAAAGGGTGTTGAAATCTATTAATCACCTGTAATGTGACTACGTTATTATTTATAACGATTTTCTTAACACTAAAGTCTACGGAACACGTAGATATTATAGTATCAGAAAATATTTCGTGTACATATTGGTGAGTCAATGCCGATTTTCCAACGCCCGAGTTTCCCAAAACCAGAACTTTTTGCACTAATTTTGGAGAGTTCGTCATGTTACTCTGTTGTTACTGTAAATGTGTAACTATACAAAATATATTAATACGCTAAGGAAGATCACAATAAACAAATACATATGTACATACGAACTGATAAGGTACCTTATACAGTCAGTCCTACATTTATTCGTACACTCATATATTATATTTTAACTTCTTTTGTAGGTCAAGATTTCACTTTTCAATTCACGCGAAAAAACGCTAAAAATAATTTAAAATCATTTTTTTTTTGTATTATGTTTTACCATTAATATATGTATGAAGACAAATACTTTAAAATTTGGAGAGTACAAATAAATCTTGCGCTAACTGTATGTAGAAAATGTCCAGTGGAATCTTGCAGCCTTAAGTTGGGAGATATGTATGTACATATATCTTTATTACTACTTACAAGTATTTCAAGACAAGGTGAATTTATGTACTCCCCACTATTATTTTCAGTACATTTGTTGTCGGCATGAGAACACAAACTACACTACGTTAAATGCGGTCTCAAAACGTACGTTGTTACGTTTTACCAGATAACATTCACACTCATCCGTAGTACGTATGTTAAGTACAAATATCGATGTTGCGTTAAAATATTGATACTGATATCGATCCTCAGTAATCGTTTTATATAGGCGGATATTTAAAAAGTTGACGATGTGTTGCCAGTTTTGCGACTTTCCTTCTTATTCTGAAATAATTAATTTAACTTAAGATAAAGCATTTAACATTCAAGAAAAACATTTTAGCATTTTAAATGTATACTACAAATAAAATCTCTAAAGTATTTGGAATTAAAAAAAACGAGTTGGGAGAAAACATATGTCTGGATCAAAAATCGAAGTCTGTCGATGGTAAAGTTCTGTTTTATACCGAACATCTCCAAATCAGTTGGGGGTCTCAACTAGTTTATTTTTAATTGAATTTTAGAGTTTCCATACAAAATCATCTTTTTTATTGTTGTTTTGTGCAACTTGTCACAATTTTGTATGATTTTGTATGGAAACTTTAAAATTCAATTAAAAATAAACTAGTTGAGACCCCCAACTAATTTTTGGCTCTAAATTCATGATAAATCGGCCACTACGTGAGGTTTTTTTTTATTCGATTTGGAGATGTTCGGTATAAAACAGAATTTTACCCTCGTACCAAAGTGCATACTTTTCAAAAATTTATTTAAACTCACAATATTTGTATCACTGTTTTGCAGTTTTGTTGTTATTATAAAGTGAGACAGAGCGACAAATCGGGAACTCGCTTTCATTTGCTAAAGTAAATTCCAAGCGAACAGTAATGGCTGCTAGAAACAGTTAAGTACATCTACAAGCACACACTCACGCTCCCATGCATAGAGACAGAGCTTAGCTTCCATAGCTGCTCTCCTGTTCTCCTCATGTTCGGCCAATCGCAGCAGAGATCGAGTGTCGCCATGTTGTGGATATCGTGACGTGCTGCAATTTCTGCAGTTTCTGTTCGCCTGGTATTAGTTCTGGCACTTTCTTCACTTTAGAGATGGGCTACCAGTTATCTTATGTCACTCCCCCGTCCCCCACCACACAACATTCCTCACACTATTTTCATGCACATTGAAAAATGG
The DNA here is from genome assembly GCA_035042165.1 of Drosophila kuntzei. Taxonomy (NCBI): domain Eukaryota; kingdom Metazoa; phylum Arthropoda; class Insecta; order Diptera; family Drosophilidae; genus Drosophila; species Drosophila kuntzei. The sequence continues at coordinate 1,379,079 of JAWNLU010000300.1, forward strand.
AAAATAAATGTAGAATTAAAAAACTAGTATAATAATTGAAGACTTTTTTTAATGGTTTTTTATTTTTATTTACATTTTACGAAAATACACACTTAATATCTGCATTTCTAATCTATACCTTATTCATTCATTTTATCTATGCATAAATCAGCCGATACGTTATATTTTAATCTCACTATTTGCTTGTTTTTGTAGTAAAGTCGAGACAGTTGCAAAACCGCATCTTTCTATCAAGCGAAATACCAGTCAAACAGAAAAGGCAGCAAGAAAACAATAAAGCAAGCCTGGAAGTGTGAACAAGCATGCCTGGAAGCACACACAAAGTGTCCCATCACTAGAAGGCACGCTCCCGCTGGATCTTTGCTTCCACAGCTGCTCTCCTGTTCTTCTCCTGTTCGGCCAATCGCAGCAGAGATCGAGTGTCGCCATGTTGTGGATATCGTGACGTGCTGCAATTTCTGCAGTTTCTGTTCGCCTGGTATTAGTTCTGGCACTTTCTTCACTTTAGAGATGGGCTACCAGTTATCTTATGTCACTCCCCCGTCCCCCACCACACAACATTCCTCACACTATTTTCATGCACATTGAAAAATGGAAAATAAATGTAGAATTAAAAAACTAGTATAATAATTGAAGACTTTTTTAATGGTTTTTTATTTTTATTTACATTTTACGAAAATACACACTTAATATCTGCATTTCTAATCTATACCTTATTCATTCATTTTTATCTATGCATAAATCAGCCGATACGTTATATTTTATCTCACTATTTGATGGTTATTGTAGTAAAGTCGAGACAGTTGCAAAACCGCATCTTTCAATCAAGCGAAATACCAGGCAAACAGAAAAGGTAGCAAGAAAACAATAAAGCAAACCTGCAATCACACAAGCATGACTGGAAGTACACACAAAGTGTCCCATCACTAGAAGGCGCGCTCCCGCTGGATCTTTGCTTCCACAGCTGCTCTCCTGTTCTCCTCCTGTTCGGCCAATCGCAGCAGAGATCGAGTGCCGCCATGTTGTGGATATCGTGACGTGCTGCAATTTCTGCAGTTTCTGTTCGCCTGGTATTACTGCTGTCATTTTCTTCACCTTAGAGATGTGCTACCAGTTATTTTATGTCACTCCCCTCCCGCCCACCACACAACGTTGCACACACTATTTTATTTTGAAATTCGTATATTTATTTCAGACTCTTTTTACAGTTCTTTTATATTTTTATCTATATTTATTTAAATACATTTTTAATTATACATTCTTATTTACTAATATATACCTTATTCGTCCATTTAATCTATGCATTAATCTGCCGATTTTGAAAGAGTATATATATATGCGTTATATTGTTTATTATTTACAAATATTTAAAACTTCGTTACATTTTATTACACCATTACAGTATTGTTGTTGTTGTAGAGTCGAGACAGATCGCCAAATCGAAAATTTGATTCTTTCTGCCAAGTGAAATACCAGGCGAACAGAATCGGCAGCAAGAGAACATGAAAGCAAACCTAGAAGCACACACTCAACCACACATGCATATAGGCAGAGCTTAGATTCCACAGAACATAGCTTCCACAGCTGCTCTCCTGTTCTCCTCCCGTTTGACCAATCACAGCAGAGATCGAGTGCCGCCATGTTGTGGATATCGTGACGTGCTGCAATTTCTGCAGTTTCTGTTCGCCTGGTATTAGTTCTGGCACTTTCTTCACTTTAGAGATGTGCTACCAGTTATTTTATGTCACACCCCCGTCCCCCTCCAATCAACATTCATAGCACATATAAATTAAATGCAGAATTTAGAAATACGTATAATTTTTATTCTTTATATTTTTAAATATGAATTTTATGATTATTGCTAATATTAAAAAATTGTGCTTACATTTTTATAAATTAGAAGAGAAGAATAGAAATAATATATCCATGTTAGTCCTTAAGGATAGGATTTTAAGAATAAAAGGAATTGAAAATTGAAAAATTAAACGTTTTTTCTTATTTACGGAAAGGACTTTATTTTCAGATGGGAACACTTTAAACAAATTTCAGGTAATTCCAAAATTATCAGGCGAACAGAATTTACAGTAGGCCGTTAAATCAATTAAATTAAATTTACTTGTCGCTCAAAGAAACGCTCAAGCATTCATGCAAACAGGTGCATTTTCGCTCAGCTCAGCAACTCAAGGTCATATTTTCACTCAATTCAAATATGTTAATGAAATTTGGTTGCTTTCTACTCAATTCTGTTCGCCTGGTATTTCAGCTGGTATTTTGGCTTTCTAGGCTTCCTCTAATTTTAACATTGTGTTGTTGTAATTGTTATTGTTGTCGCGTGAAGAGTCCCAAAAAAACCGAAATACCAGCTGAATTACCAGGCGAACAGAAATGAGTAGAAAGCAACCAAATTTAAATTGAGTGAAAATATGACCTTGATGCTGAGTGAAAATGCCCCTGTTCGAGTGAATGTTTGAGCGTTTCTTTGGTTGACAGGTAAATTTAAATTATTTTCTCTAACGACCTAGAGTTTGAGTTTCCTTTAGTTTCTGAGTTTTTTTGTTTTAATGTTTCCCCATCTGAAAATAAAACCCTTCCCGTAAAAAATAAAAAACGTTTAACTTTTTAATTTTAAATTCATTTTATTCATAAAATCCTAGTCTTAAGAACTAACATTGATATATTATTTGTTTATTTACATATAAGAAATATATGTATACAATTTTTATTGCTATTGCAACTTATTTGCAAGCACACTTTGCTCGGACTTTGAGTTTCTTCACTTATTTGAATTATATTTATTATTTAAATATTACTAGGAATATTCCGTTCATTTATTTGCATGTGCACTTGGATTGAGTTTTGGGTTTTCCCCCTATAACGATGACAGAGGAAAAGTCGGGAAAGTCGTCGACACTTTGGTGCTCCACTTTGGCCTCCTCTTCGAGGACTCTCTTGGCAATTCTCTCGAAGGATAAACTCACACTGATGCCGTCCTTTGCCGAGGTCTCCACATAGGGAATGTTGTGTAAATTGCTCCACTGTTGAGCTTCTTTCATTGACACCTGATTGACGGCAAATGAATTAATTGAAGAAATCAAGTATAACTATTGATAAGATCTATACTCACTTGACGCTTATCTAAGTCCACTTTATTGCCCAGCACGATAAAGGGAAAATGCTCGGGATCCTGTGGATTGGCCTGTATTAAAAACTCATCACGCCATGAATTAAGATTCTTGAATGAGATTCGATCTGTAACATCGAAGACGAGGATACAACAATCAGCTCCTCTATAGAATGCCGTACCCAGGGATTGGAATCTTTCCTGTCCGGCTGTATCCCAAATCTAGACAGGATATTAACGATCAGAGAAGAGGATCCAAGTCAAGAACTCGATCTCACCTGCATTGTGACCATGCGATCATTAACAACAATATCCTTGGTACAAAAATCCGCTCCAATTGTCACTTTATAGACGGTGGAAAATGTTTTGTTCACATAACGATGCATTAGGGCTGTTTTCCCAACGAAACTGTCTCCCAAGATCAGGACTTTTAAGATTGGTTTATAGCGATAAGACATTTTACTTTGTTGTGACTCTACAAATAAATATAAATCGCATTAATCACCCTTACTATATACATATGTACATATATAATATCTGATATTTACAACCGGATGACGTTCTTTATTTTTACAGCAATCAAGAGTTAAGAGTACCTAGATTATTGATAAGGAATAGTATACTTTATCAGACCGGAACAAACAGAGACAGGACTTTTTATAAATGCCATTCTTTTCCACTTTTCGCCACATTTATTTATAATAAACATAAAAAACAAGCACAGCTGACAAAGTTGATGAATCAACGCGGAATTATTCCCGGAATTATAATTAAACATAAGGCATTTTACAAATATCTGAAAATATATTTTATTATTTTTATTATTGTTTATTTACCCACCTTTCGTTGAAGTTTAAATGTTCGTTCTCCTGTTGCATGTGCAATACTGATTAATCCAATAAATAATTCCTCAAATAATGAGTTCACTTCATTTATAAACGAATGAAATATTCTCAAAATAGTTCAATGGGAATTTCTATCAGGCATCGTAATTATGATTTTCAAAATAAATATTATAAAATTAAAATTACTTTGTTTGATTTGAATTAAATGTTAAAAAAATAGTTATACTTCTCGATCGTAATTAAAAATAATAATTAAATTTCAAATTGTCTATAAAAATCATTGCATTAATTTTAAAATTTAAGATTATAGAAACATTTTATTCTTATTTTTAAAATTTATGAAATTTAAAAAAATATATTAATTTTTCTTCAATTTAAAATTTTTATTATTTTAAATTAAAGTTATTGAATAATTTGTACGTACTAAATTTAAACTGAATTATTTTTTAATTTAGATCGAGATGTAAATCTTATTTACAAATTTGATTACTTTGCTTGATTTGAATTAAATATTTAAAATAAAGTTATACTTCTCGATCGTAATTCAAAAATAATAATTAAATTTTAATTTTTACATATAAAAAAATCATTGCATTAATTTTAAAATTGAAAATAAAAGAAACATTCAATTCTTAATTTTAAAATGTTAACCTTTAGTGAAATTTGAAATAATATAAGCATTATATTGATTTTTTTAAATTTAAAAATTTACTTTTTTTAATTAAAAACAAAAGGTATTCAATGATTTTTTTATTCAATTTAAAATTTATATTATTTTCAATTAAAGTTTTGACCTTTAGGTAAAGTTGAAATAATATAAGCATTATAATGATTTTTTTTTAAATTTAAAATTTAATATTTTAATTAAAAACAAAAGGTATTCAATGATTTTTTTTAATTAAAATTTAATTTTTTTAATTAAAAATAAAAGTTATTGAATGATTTTTTTGTTATAAATTTAAACTGAATAATTATTTTATAATTTAGATCGAGATGTAAATCTTTTTTAAAAATTCTTATAATATAAAATTAAAAATAAATATATATACATACCGACACATAAAAAATGTTAGCTCAGCTTTTTCTCTGTCATCTAAATATGTAACTTTTTTAAGATTGATTTTTTTTTTATGTATTTTTATTTTATTATCAAAATCTTTTGCACTTTTAAAAGCTTGCGATTGACATACTTACTTTAATTAACAACACATACATTTCATTTCCAATTCGATTCAACAATAAAACTTATAGTTTTCAAATTGAAAAATGTAAATAAAGATGGAATATTTTTGAAATTCTTTTGTTGTGCTGGAACACAACTTAAAATGTTTCAAAAAGAGACAAATTTATTGTTGTTTAGCTTATTATAAGTTGTATGTTTCAATATCTTTAGTTTTCGAAATGTTTATTGTAGAAATTAAACCAAAATCATGAGAATGTTAAATGAAGACATATGAAAATTACATAATTAAAAGTTTACACAAATTATGTGCACTTTTTCCACCAAAGTAGAGCAATAGTTAATAATACTCTATATATGTCTAAAAAAAGAAAAAAATAGGGAATTAAATCAAATTGCCGATCGCGTTGAATGTGCAGGCAAATAATTATAATTAATTACAATAAAAATGTATATTTTTGTTTTTATTAAATTTACAATCACAAGATTTGGTTTTGTTTTTGTTTTTTTCTTTTCGTTTGTTTGTTTTTCGTAATTTGTTTGTTTGTTGTTGTTGTTGTTGATTCTGATGTAGCAAATTGCAACAATTGCAATAATTTTACTAATTAATGGCAAAAATATTACTAGGAGGGCATGCAGAATATGTTAAAGTTCTTTATGATTGGTAAATACGAATAGAACAGATCATAATATATGTATATATATATATATATGTATATAGTAATAACGGGAAACTTGTACGTTACAAATCTGCTGAAGTTTATCTGAATTTAGCGTACTAATTAATTAATTAATTAATAACTATGCTGTTGCTGAAATTGTTTTACTTAATCTTAAACGTGTTTCTCTTCATATCTCATATCATCGTATTTGCTTTCTTTACTCTTTTTTTATATACTTTATATGATGTTCTTTTTGTTATTATTATTGTATTGTATTATTTATAATATAGATTGTGTAATTATGCACTTTGCGTTGTATTCTTTCGACTGCTTTAAACTTTTACATTAGCATTGACAATTGTCAGCATTGCCTGGACGATTGTTATCAGAATTCAAGCGTATTTGATCGGGAAAATCGTTGATGAGTTCAGCCTAAAAACAAGATAATGAAGTGATACATAATATATAGTGTAGATATATATTTTTGTTAGAGTATTCAATTAGTTTACGTACCTCCGTCTCTTGCTCCAGCGCATTCTTTGCAATGGTTTGAAACGCCATCTCAACGTTGATGCCCTCCTTGGCTGACGTCTCATAGTAGGGTATATCGTTTTTCGATTGACACCATTGCTGGGCACGACGTGTAGATACCTGGCAATTAGAAATACTTTAATTATAGCTATACTTAATCGATTAAATTACACTACTCACTAGAGTTATGTCAAATCGTTCGGATTAAGATCAATTGAACTATTCCTTAAAGTGAACGAATGAACTAAATCCCTGATTGTAGGTCATTTCGTTCAGTGACTCGAATCCCATTTTAAATCGTTCGATTTAATAATATTAAGTATTTTTCTACCACTTATCTTTTTATTTACAATCACCTTTTCTGATTGTCAGGAAAACTTGGACTGATAGAATATTATTTCTATTTTGCATAACGCAATGAAGCTTTCAAAGCATATTTTTTTTGCTCTGTAATGTTTTATTTATTATTCCTATGATTTTGATTAAAATATGAATATAATTTTTATTTTGTTTAAACATTTGCTTTTGATTTAATCCTGTTTTTAAACAAAACGATCGAAAGTGCGCGAATCATTGAACGAACTCTATTGGGAGTCACTGAACGATCTAAAATGGGATTCGAGTCACTGAACGATCTAAAACGGGATTCGAGTCACTGAACGAATGAACGAACGAACACAACAACTGAACTATTGAACTATATGAAAGATTGAAAAATTGAACTACTGAACTAAATCCTTCAATTGAACTACGATGAACAACTCTACTACTCACTTGACGATTGTCCAAGTCCACTTTGTTGCCCAGCACGACAAAGGGGAAATGCTCGGGATCCCTGGGACTCGCCTGTATTAAGAACTCGTCACGCCACGAGTCCAGATTCTTGAATGAGTTTGGCGCCGTTACATCGTAAACAAGGACACAGCAATCAGCGCCACGATAAAAGGCCACGCCAAGTGATTGGAAGCGCTCCTGACCAGCCGTATCCCAAATCTACAAAACAACAATAATTGAATTATTAATAATTAATTAGTTATCATAATAATGTAATGTAATCATGCTCTCTCACCTGCATTGTGACAACGCGATCGTTCACGACAACTTCTTTCGTACAAAAGTCGGCTCCGATCGTTGCTTTATACTGATTGGAGAATCGTTTGTTTACATACTGATTCATGAGTGACGTCTTGCCAACACTGCTGTCGCCCAGTATGATTACTTTCAGCAAAGATTTCTTTCGGCTGGCCATATCGTTGCTTTTGTTATTGTTTTTCTTTCTGTTGTTCCTATTTGTTGTGGTTGTTTCTGTTGCCTGAAATAGAACCAAAATTATATCGACTGTTAGTTAAAAATACTAAACTAAATACTGTAATTCAATTAAGCGCTTTGGATCTGCGCTTAGCAACACTGACAAAATCTAATTGGACTGTAACTTTGGGGCATGCTTAAATGATAAATTCAGATTTTCACAGCACAAACAACAACAGAGACATGTGACTCATGCCATGAACATGAATATGAACATGAACAATGACTGACCATTGGACAGAGGGACAGAGTACGTGGTATCTAATGAGGGGACGAACAAGTGCCCGCATCGTAGCGATAATACAAATAATGATAATGATAATGATGGGGACGCGGAGAAAGTGATGATGACAACAAAGGAACGAGATGGAGATGGTGATGTGTGACAAAACAAGGCCAACGAACAACGAACAATGCACAATCGAAGAATTGAAGAAAACTACTCATAACATATTTCTCGCAAAAAGGGAAAACGCCCATATTAACCACAGGAAGAAGGGGGAGTAATAGTTGAAAGTAATATAAACACAACTGCAAAACAAAAGCAGCAAAATATATAATGCAAGTTTAACTTTTCTCCCTCCCCTCGTCTTCTAATGGACCCACAAAGTACTTGTTTTTGCGCACTAATACCACCACAAAAACATCTGTATGCATGCATGTGTGCGTGTGTATGTGTGTGTGTGTATGTTTTTCTCTGTCTGGGCTCCACTGGCATTTTCCATACTGTTTTTACTGCTGCGTAACAATTTTTCAGCGAAACTTTGCCTCAAACTACAAGATTTTTAAACAATACAACGCCCGACATTAACATTCAGAAGCACTTACTTTGTTAGATATAATAATTTGTTGTTTATACGCACTTTAATTCTTTTCAACTACGCAGTTAATTTTTTTTTGTTTTCTACGCTTCTTGCTTGGCCAATAAATAGAGTTGTTGTATTAAAATCGCTGGAAAGTATGGCAGCCTTGGTTTGCAGAAAAAGCTCCATTTCCATATTCAGATCATATGATAAATGGAGTGGTTTTTTTTCGTTATTTCTCTAATTTTAATGCTAGAATTTTTAAAATTGTTGCTGAATTTTGATAAGATTGCATTGAATTTTGGATTTTTGATTTAGAATTAAATAATACTTCTTCAATAGTATTGAAAAGTGTGGCAGCCTTGGTTGCTTAACAGAATACTCCACACTGGACATTGTACAGAGTGCTCCACACTGTACATTTTACAGAGCACTCCACAATTTGCAGAATACGAATAGCATATTTCTTCCGTATCTGAGGCTGGTCACACTGCCAAAACGAAAAACAAAATAAGATTTATAACAATTCTAATCAGAGCGATAAACAATTGAAAAGAATTAAATAATATCAATAAAAGAGCGTGTATCAGTGCAAGCGTGAGTTAAGCAATAATGGCAACGCTACCGCCGCGCAAGAATCAGACGCCAACTCGCATCTGCAGCAACATGAAACCGCACTTGACGCCGCTCCAAACGTTGCTCCAAATGGGCTTCCAAAAGCACAGAGCGTAGGTTGCACTCCCACAAAATGACGCCACATACTTTTAACACACACTGTATAATTTGATGGCAATTAATTAAGTGACAAATGAAACATAAATGATAAAAAACGAATGCAGTGCGATTTATTGATTATTTTTTTCTTCGCCCCCTGTAGAGAAAAAGCTTTGGCATCGACCGGGAATCGAGGGGTGCAAATTGCATCCGACTGGTTGTTGGCCCATGTAAATGATGCCACCCTGGATGAGTGTGCGCCAAGGGAGTACATAATATACGCGTGTCCAACTGGACCATTTCTGCAACAGCTCGAGGAGTTTTGGTCGAAATCGCGACAGATGTGCGGCTGGAATGGCGCCCACAATTATGTGCCCCACATAACGCTCGTCTCATTCTTTAAGGTGATTAATACACTGATTGATTGATGGGTTGTTTAATTAATTGATTGTTATTGTTATTTGTATTGTTAGGCACCCGATGAGTGCTCACTGCAGTTGTCCAAGGCCTTAAAGCAAGTGGTGGACATGACGGGCGCTCTTCTGGATCGACCCATCAAATTGGAGCCGTATATGAGCCAAAACTTTATGGGCTTCTTTGTGGCCGAGGATGATGCGAATTATTTGAAACGTTTGGCATTGCAATATGTCAAGGAGGTGTCCAATTCAAGTATGCCTGCAATTATCAGTTGCACTATTATTTGTTTGGTTTTACACTTAGCACAATTTATTTGTCTGTGGTTATCTGGTTAATCTGTTGATCTGTTGATCGTGTCGTGGTTGATCTGGCTTAAGGTTTCGTTCTCTTCCTACTCCCTCTTCTTCTCTGCCTCCTCTGATTGGTTACGGATCACACACACACACATACGAACGCACGCACACAGTTATAAGCGACACTTACGAGCAGCTGGACGCCATTGTCGCCTGTTTCCCCTGGTGCGGAGCTGTTTCCTCGGGCACCCGCTGCATTCCCCGCAGCAGTCGATGTAAGCCTCTCTCTTTCTCTCTCTCTCCACACTATTTATACACTATACACTTATACTCATTTAACACACACATGCATGATTAAGACTGAGATTTATTGCTTGAACTCACATCTGTACCACGGTACAATTGCACCAAATTGGTTAAATAAAAACTAGGAAATAATTCTTAGATTGCAATATTTTATTTTAAAATGTATAGCATGTTATGATCCTTAAAAAATACTCTATCCTAGCTCTAATCCTCATGCTCCTTAAAAATGTAGGAATAACTCTTATTTGTAACTTTTCAAATAAAAATCAGAAATAATTCTTATTATTGATTTGTCATTGAAATAATCAAAATTAAATGTTTTTATGTAAAATTAATTATTATTTTGCATTTTTAAATTTATTTCAAATAACACACATTTTTAATATTTATTTTAAAAATGCATTTTTATTTACAAATTACGAAATTACACGAAATAACTTTATAAATTTATTTATTATATTGCATTTAATTAATAAAAATAAAAACTAAGTGATATTTTTAAATAAAAATTAGGAAATAATTCGTAGATAGCAATGTTTTATTTTCAAATTGATAACATGTTATTTATTTAGGCCTGGTTAACATTTAGTAGACAGTTGTTGATTTCATAATAATAATGATAATGATATTGTTGTTGTTGTTTGTTTGTCATATCTTGATTTCATCACAACACATGACGTGGCAATCATTCACACACACACACACACACACACATATATATACAATATAGAGAGTGTATATTAATTTTATTATTAATCATTCATTAACCGTAGCGATTTCACTCGAGCCGCACGTTAAAAGTCTTCACCTGACGCTCGCCTATCAATTCCCGCAGTCACAATTTAATGCACTGAAAACTCTTGTGGAAACCCTCGACGCCAGTTGTGCATCCAATTGGGAGCTGCGTCTCTATTCCCGCGATCCTCGACTCGCCACCAAACAAGTTGGCATCACACACCAAATAAAATCAATAATTGATAAGTAATTATAATTAAAATTCAATTGTTTGCAGGTGCAGAAAGTGGTTTATCCTCACAATCCCCACGAGACGGATGAGCTGGAGCTGCGCATTGGCGACTACATCTATTTGAACAGCGAGGGCGTCGATAGCTCCACTGACGGTTGGGCCGAAGGCATCTCCTGGCTCACTGGCAGCACCGGACACCTGCCCGTCAATTACACGGAACGCACCGCCGAATCGGATGCCTGGACACTTCATAGGGTCGTTCAACTCTCCAAGAGCGTCGCCTCCTCCCTCAACTCGGCCGAGGATCTGGACATTGTAGACGGACGCAGCATATCCACAACGGAACCAGAGGAACGTCAACGTCAAAGTGAGAACTCAACTTTTAGACATTGAATGTACATTGGGGAAAATAGTCCGATATATAAAGCTAGGGAATCTGAGTTAGGACTAATATAGAATTTCAATTAATTTATTCTAATTGCACCATGAAATATAGTGTAATTAATATATTTACATCAAATCTAAATATTAATCAATATTCTGCCATTGCACCATGGGAATCAGTACCATATTTTGGCATAAACACGAAATTTAAAACTAGGGAAACTTTAGTTAAACTAACGTAGAACTTATATTATTTTATTCTAATTGCACCATGAAAAATAATTTAATTAAAATAACTACATAAAATCTAAATATCAATCAATATTCTGCCATTGCACTATGGACAAAAAGTCCGATATTTTGGCATAAACTAAAAATATAAAACTAGGGAATCTGAGTTAGGACTAATGTAGAATTTCAATTATTTTGACTATATCCAATTGGATTATGAAAAGTAGTGTAATTAATATATTTATATAAAATCTAATTATTATTCAACTTTCTGCGATTGCACTATGGGCAAAAAGTGCGATATTTTGGCATAAACACAAAATATAAAACTAAGGGAATTTTAGTTAGGACTAATGTAGAATTTCAATTATTTGAACTATTTCAAATTGAACTATGAAAAAAGTGTAATTACATAAAATCTAAATATTAATCAACTTTCAGCCACTATGGGCAAAACGTCCGATATTTTGGCATAAACTAAAAATATAAAACTAGGGAAGCTTAGTTAAACTAACTCTCTAAAAATTGAAAAAATGTATTAAGGGCACTCTCTAAAAATCTAAAAAGAATATTAAGGGCACTCTAAAAATTAAAAAAAAAATATTAAGGGCACTCTCTAAAAATCTAACAAAAATATTAAGGGCACTCTCTAAAAATCTAAAAAAAAATATTAAGGACACTCTGAAAATCAAAAAAATTATTAAGGGCACTCTCTAAAAACCAAAAATAAATATTAAGGGCACTCTCTAAAAATATAAAAAGAATATTAAGGGCACTCTCTAAAAATCTAAATAGAATATTAAGGGCATTTCTAAAAATGTAATAAAAATATTAACGACACTCCCTAAAAATCAAAAAAAAAATTAAGGGCACTCTAAAAATCTAAAAAGAATAATAAGGGCACTCTCAAAAAATCTAAAAATCTAAAAAAATACTTTTTCCTTTATCTTGAGTATTTAGATAAAGAAAATTAAAAATTGTTCAAGATATGGGACTTTATTTCCCCCCCTAGTGCATTGATAAGGTATTAATTGGAGTAAACTGATTGCAGGCATACATCCGGAGATTCTGGAGGGATCCTCATTCGAGGAGTCGGAGCAGAGTGTGGAGAAGTATCTGCGACAGACACTGCAGCCCTGTTTGGAGCTGCCCTCGCTGCAGTTGCTCAACAATCCGCATAATTTGATCCATACACACAATCCACACACGCCGACAATTGAGATCACCGCCAATATGTCATCCTGTTCCACCTCCAACTCGGTGTCCAAGAATGTGGATGAGATAATGGTGGAGCCAGCACAGATTCAGCCTCCCCGGCCGGATGATACGTTGAGTGTGCACTCGAATCCGGAGCAATCGCTGCATCCGAATTCGCTGGATGCGATGCACGCCAAGAATCGCAAGATCTACATAATGCGGCATGGGGAACGTGTTGACTTCACCTTTGGCACCTGGATTCCCTACTGCTTCGATGAATTCGGCAATTATATGCGCAAGGATCTCAACATGCCCAAGTTGCTGCCACAAAGGAAGAACAGTCCCGAGGGCTGGCAGAACGATTCCCCACTGACCAATGTGGGTCTCTACCAGGCCCGTCTCACCGGAGAGGCCTTACTCGAGGCCCAGGTGCAGATCGATCATGTCTACTGCTCCCCCTCGTACCGCTGTGTTCAGACGTGCACCAGTGCACTGGAGGGTCTTCAGATCAGCGGACAGCACAAGATCAAACTGGAGCCGGGTCTCTTCGAGTGGATGGCCTGGTATCCCGCTGGTGTTCCCGATTGGTTGACCACCACCGAATTGATCGACGCCAAGTTCGACATTGATCTTAACTACACTTCGATACAGTCGGCCAGCGATCTGAGCGGACAGCTCAAGGAATCCACGGAACAGTTCTACACGCGCAATCATCAAGTGCTCCTCCAACTGCTCGAGCGGACCAGTAAGTCATCTCTAAGTTTGAGAACTTAACATCTATTTTATATCTAAACATCGATTTATGATTCACGAATAAGAACAGCGCAATTTGGTAACCCAAATTAGGAAAAACCTTATGGGAATTCGGAAAAATTCATTCGGAACGCATAAATTACTGATTAGGAAACTCAAATTAGGAAAAATTAGGGAATTTCTATAAGAGTTTTGACATTAAGAGTGATCTCTAATCTCTCAAACTTATCATCTATTTTATATCTATACATCCATTAATCGATTCCCGATGAGAACTTTAAAATTTGCTAATCAAAATTAGGAAAAATCTTATGAGAATTCGGAAAAATTCATTCGGAACGCATAAATTACGGATTAGGAAATCATCACAAAGATTAACAGACAAAAGTTAGGAATCATTTTATTGGGAAATTAAAAAATATGAAATAAATTAGATATACGAATATATACGAATTCTAAGAATAGCAAAAATAGGAAAAATTTTATTAGGAAGCTCAAATTTGGAAAAATATTAAGGAACGTATAAATTAGGGAATTTCTATAAGAATTTTAAATGAAATATAAGGGAAATAAAACATCAATTAAGAGACTAAAATTAGGAATCATGTTGTCAGGAAAATTAAAATTAGGAAGAACATATTAGCAAGTGAAAACAATAAGATTTCCCTACAAGAATTTATACAAATATTACTAAGAATACCAATATTTGGAAACAACTATTTGGACAATAAAATTAGGCAACGGGAAACAAAAATTAGAAATCATGTCATTAGAAAATTAAAACTAAAGAAAAATTTCCATGAAAAAAATACCCATTATTTAATGGTAATAATTTCATTATCATGTAAAAGTAGGATAACTATGTTCAGAAAATCTAAAAAAAATTCTAAGAATGACCAAATTTGTAAGAAAATATTGGGAAAACTTTCAAAAATATTCGGAGTCATATAAGGCGCCCTAATAATATCTTTAATTGTTCCTTTCCAAAATTCGGAAACAACTATTAGGACAACAAAACAAAGACAACGGGAAACCAAAATTATAAATAATCAATGGGAAATTGAAGCAATAGAAAAATACCAATGAAAAAAATCTTCATTTCATTAGGAAAAAGTAGGAATAAATATGTTTAGAAGATCTAAAAAATTGTACTAAGAATAAGCAAATTTGTAAGAAAATATTAGGAATACTTTCAAAAGTATTTAGACTTCTTATAAGAATAATTTTTAATATCTGTAATTATTGCTTTGCAGCTGGGAATATACTTTTGGTTGCCCACGCGACCACACTGGACACCTGTTCGAGGCAGCTGACGGGGGGCGTGGCACGGAGCACCAACGAGTTGCGTCAGGTGATACACAAGATACCCTATTGCAGTCTGGTCACCGTGGAGCAGGTGGATGGCGTCTGGAAGCTTGTGGAGCCGGAGTGTATGCCGGTCACACACTCGAAAAATCCGAGATTCGAGTGGAATGCGCTGTCGACCACCTAGTGTCCGTGCTTGGAGCAGTTTCTCTGGAAACCGACAACCGACAACTGACAGGATTATTAAGGATTATTATGCGACACTTGACCAAGAACAGAGAGAATCACACATACATATATATATATATATATATATATATATATACAATAAGCAACCTATATACGTAAATTGTTAAGTTTATATGCTAGAGATTGCTTAGCTTCCTCTTTTTAAGTTATTAATACCTCTATTCAAGATAATTGTTTAGTTCAAACTGAACTAGGAAAATCCATGTTGAGGAAATCTGTAACATGGATTACCCAAAGTTTCCATTTATCTTTTTAATATCCAAATTTGCAAACAACTTTCACTCATAACTTGTATAAATATCAATTATTTTAGATTCTTATTATCTTCATTTTTATTTTAAAGCGACGAAATAACACTTTTTTGTATTTTAAATTAAAAATTACATTATATCACTTTTTCTAAATTGAAAATAAAAATTGCAGAATAACAATTATTTTTATTTAAAATAAAAGTAAAAAAATAAATTATTTTTCATTGATTCTTTAAAAATAAAAGTTACAGAATAACCATTATTTTTTAAATTTAAAATTAAATTTACAAAATAAGAGTTATTTTTATTTCAAATTAAATTATTAATTGAAATATATTTTTTGATTTATTGCGAAATTGCTAAAAAATTAATTATTAATGCGAAATTTCTAAAATAATTCTTAATTCTCAAAGTTTATTTAAAAATCATAAATTACTTTTATTCTGTAAATTTTAATTTTAAAGTGGTAATTATTTTGTGTTCAAAATCAGCTTTTAAATTAAATATAAAATAAATTTCAATTAAAAAATTTACCCATTTTAAATTAATTTTATTTGTTGATTTATTGCGAAATTTCTAAAATAATTGTTAAATCTGTAAATTTTAATTTTAAAACAAATAATTGGTAAATATTTTAAATTCAAAGACAGCTATTATTTAAATTAAAAAGTAAGTGTTATTTAGCAACTTTTAAATAAAACTTGGAAAATAATTGTCATCATTTTGATTTAAAAATAATGAAAAGCTTCCAATTTGCTTCGACAACAAATAGAAAACAGAAATTTATATATTTATAATATTTAAGCATAACAATAATGAATTATTGCTGAATTATTGAGCAAGTTTTTTGGGCTCATTGTTTTCATACATTTTATATGAAATATGTTGCAACACAAAATACAATAAATACGTGTATAAAACAATTGCCAATTAGAGAGGCGCGCTTTTAGCCTGGTCAACAGCAACTGTTGACTGTTAGCTGCTTTAATTATGCTTTAGCGTTAACTTTAGCTTCGCCCGTTGGCAACATTAATTAATTAATTAATTACTGATCAATAATCCAACAATAAATATATCTGAAGAAACAGAAACCAATCCAGAGGCATATATTCTTACTGTAGTATCTATCGATCAGACTTTATAGAGAGACTATTATAATATGTCCCATAGTTATACAAATAAATATAGAGAACATTATGTAACGCACAATATAAAAAATAAATAAATAAAGTTAAATATATACAAAAATCTAAATAATTTTTTTGGCTAACAAATTGATTAAAATTGCATAAATAATTAAAAAATATTCTGTTGAATTGGCTTTAATTGATTTTTATTATTATTGATTTCGCATTTGAATTAGTAATTTTTTAAAACTATGAAATATATATATATATAATTGTTGAACTATTTAATTGAATTATTATTATTATTATTTGTATTGTAATATTTATACATATATATGTACTTGTATTAGTTTTTTATTTTTATTTTTACTTTCATTTGTTGTTTGTTTTTATTTATTTTGTAATAAGTTGGGCTCAGTTAACAAACTTAAAATAATTGCTGAATTGTAGTTTGTTTTTTTAATTAAAATTGAAAGTTTAAGTAGTTTAAGCATTTCACTTGTAGAATCATTAAAAAAAAGACTTGAACAAAATTCATGCCACGTTTTTGTTTTGTGGCAACACGTCGAAAATATTTTTGCAACATAAAGATACAGATACAAAGATACAGATACAAAGATACAGATACATATATATATATATATATATATATATATGTATGTATATATATATTTGGGCTGCTCTCAGTTGGAGAGAAAGAATCCCAATCCCTGGCCGAGCAGAAGCAGCAGCAGGACAAGGACAAGACTTGCTTTTAGCCACAATTGATGAGGTTTATCTAATTGTTAGCACTGCACTTTGCCGTATTGGAGACCACGGCGTTCCAAGTGCTCCCGATACTCCTTGTAGTGCATCTGTATCTCCTGGGAGCGATAGCGTGTGAGTTTTATGGATTTACGCAGCTCCTGGGTGATGTTAGCCCGATATCCTCCCTTGCGCAGTAGGGAATCTATAGTTTGCACCTGATCCCAGCCTTGTTCGGTGGCCACCTGTGGTAAATATGTCGCTGTGCGCTTCAAGCCGCGTTCGGTGAGGAACTCAATCCGTATGCCATGCACGCCCAGCTGCCAGTCCAGATGCCCTTGGGCATCCTCAAAGCTCTGCAATATGGAGACGGAGACGGTGAGACGGGGCAACTCCTCCCGTGAAATTGGCGCGAAACGTGAGTCCTTAAAGGCGCTGGTCAATGCATATTCCCGCAGTCCATTGTGCAGCTCCATGGCACTGAAGGTGCCAATGCAACCACGCAATCGCTTATCCCGTCCAATCTTCCAGGTGACAAACAACGGATACGCATCATTGCTAAACATCGGCACTCCCGGTCCATCCATATTATTCAGCTCACAGTCGAGCACCTCAAAGCAAAATAGACACATATCCGGTACGGCAACATTATCCAATGGTTTTATCCGCATCCCAATTCCGTGTCCATTCACATAGTGCTGACCATGGGAATGACCATGGGAATGGGAATAATGAACCGGCTGCTGTTGATGATATTCCTCATCCCCCCCATTGCTGTTGGAATGCTGCGGCTGCTGTTGTTGTTGTTGTTGCTGCTGCTGCTGCTGTTGGTAGTTGTTGTGGTTGTGATTGTTGTAATGGGAATTGGACATTTTTGTTATCGTTGGTTAAGCTTAAGTCTACCGATTATATTGCTAATGGCAGTGCACGTTGATGATCTAGTTTCAATTAACGTAACGAAATCAAAATCTACTTGTTGACTCCTCTAACTATCTCTCTCTCTCTGTCTTTCTCTCTAGCAGCCAAGCGAAACTCCTTCCACGTTGGTTTTGGAACGACTGGAAAACATTGTGGAAGTCATGTCTTTGTGGATCATGTAATTGGAGTGCATATGTGGTCTTACCTGGCCACAACTGGTCACACTGTTTTTGTTCGTCTAGCCAGCTCTCTTTCTTTCTTTCTTTCTGCTACAATACGAGGCCTCTTGCATTTAACAGCCTGCACCTTTGTCGTCTGCTGATGCTTCTTCTTCTTCGTTGCTGCTGTTCCTTCTTTTCCTTTTGCTGTTGTTCGCTTCCGGACATTGGCTCTTTCTGCTTCTTCTGCTGCTTGGCTGCCGTTTTGTATGCTACTCAGCCGCCATTGCTCATAAACACAACAACAACAACATTGAATTGCAGCCTATTTGTGCTTCTTCTCACTCTCACCTCGCGTGTGGGCGCCGTCGTTATGATGATTATCTCCCTTTTCTTTTTACTTGCTTGCTATGGGTGTGATAATATTTTCAATATTATTTTGCATTATTTAATACAATCGCATTGTCACCTTTAGCTTCGCAAATAGCTTATTGCAATCTCATTTCGTTATCTGCTTAAAAGACAAAAGAGAAGAGAAAGTAATGCAATTCTTGTTTTTTTTCAATTCGTTTCATTTTCACTATCTTTTTAATTGCTCTTTGTTCCCACTTCATTTGCATTTTGCCTCACACACTTTTCAACAACATGCAGTCACTCGCTTTGTTACACAAGACATCAGCTCTGTTTTAATCGCTTTATACGATTATTATATATTTTTATTATGGAATATATTCACTAAGCTTAGTTACCTTTTTATTGAGATCTCATATAATGTAAACAAATTACTAGAGTTGTAGAGCTGGAAAAAACATCGATGTAGTATCGATACATCGATGTTTTTCAAAAAAATTTAAACATCGATGTTTTTTTCCGATGTTCGATGTTTTGCTCAATTTGCCCCATCAATGTTAAAATAACCGGCGCAAAAGGTAAGTGAAAATTAAAATTTAATATTTATGTATAAGGCTTATAAAATGCATTTATGTTTTAGAGGAAGTTTGTTTGCTTATGTACGTTGGTGTTGGCAGGATGGATAGATTTTTGAAAGATTCTAATGGCAAAGGTAAATGTCAAACTGTCATCACTTAACAGAGCCTTGCCTAGAACTTCGCTTTCTTCAAACTCGTGCCTGCCAACACCAACGGCCACAACACAGCCTCCACTTTTTGAGTTCCTGGGAAAAAATATATCGCAACGGATTCGGAGCAGTCGAGTTGACTCCATTTTGACTATTCGTCAATATTTCAACAATGAAAACTTGGAGCCTAGCTTAAATCCTTTAGATTACTGGAAGGCAAATATTAACATAACATTGACTACTTTAATATCAATAATACATTATATTTTTACAGATCGCAAATGATAAGGCACCACAACAATGTGTCTTAAAATATCTTTGTGTTCCAGCAACGTCCTGCGAAAGCGAACGAATGTTCAGCAAAGCGGGCTTCATTGTTAACGAAAAAAGGAGTTCGCTGAAGTCAAAGCATGTGGACATGCTTCTATTTTTTTTTTGTATTAAGCTACTGTCTGGAACAGAAATGTTATTTGTTTTTTAATTTTTAATTTGATTTATTTCCTTTTATTTTTAAACTCATTCATACATATGTAATAACCCTTGAATACAATGACTGAAAATATGAAGTACAGAGTTTTATATATGCATACATTAAATATATTTTTAAAATTTCCCATAGAAAAAAGTTCGATACATCGATATATCGATGTTATTTGCCCAAAAACATCGAAACATCGATGCGTGCAAACATCGATGTTTTTCCAGCTCATCGAGTTGTGTCGTTTCTTTCCAGTGCTGCCAACTTTTTTCACGAAAAAATCGCTGTTTCTGGTGGAAAAGAATCCATAAAAAAGCTACATTTCGACACAAAATAGCTATAAAAAGATAGCCGAGTTAAACCGATGTACAACTCAGAAAAAATATTAACGTCTGGCAGCTTTTCAATAAAAATTAGGGGCTTGTTCAAAATAGTTATTTTTAAATTTTGAACTTTGAAAACTGCTGCAGAATTTTTTCAAATTAAAGATTTTGTTTTTAGAATGAAATTATACAGAAATTAAATTGCGCGCCAAATATTTTAAGATTTTCCGAGCAGTGCGGCAACATTTTCAAAAATAACCTAAAAAATGCAGAAAATACCAAAGCGTTAGAGTTGCCAACAATTATTATGGTTAAACATATTAACACCACTAAGCTACCAAAAAAGAAACTAATCCATGCTGATGATTGGCAACCCTGTTTTGGATTAACTGAGCCAAAAAACACAAACAAAAAGGAAAAGAGTGAAAAAAAGTAATTACAAATAAAATCATATCAAAATGGCATTGGCAAATGTACTTTTGCTAAGCCAAATAGCAGGACATGTTTTGCTCTTCATATTATCGTTGTGCATTGTGCTGCCGTTATGCATAAACCTTAATCAGTTTTGGTATGTATACAACTGCATGCGCAGTTATTCACAACAACAGTGAGTGACTAATGAAAAACTTGCAACAAATTCCAACAGTGGCCACTGCTTGCTCTTTACAACGGGAAAGTGGCGAGAGGAGGACGGCATGTTCGATGTGCATTGGGCATCAAATGGATTTTGCACTTTCCCCCTGGTCACGGGCATCTTTCTCTTAATCATCTCAGTGATACAAATTTACCGGTGCGAATTTATTCACCATAAACTATGTGAATTTATTAATCTATTTCATTTAATGCCTTGCAGCTATGCGCGCATGAAGGACGAAGAATCTTTTATTGCGCTCTTTGTTGACGTTGTGCTCGGTATTTGGATGCTGGCAATGTCCATAATGTCGGCCATCTTCATTACACTCGGATTCATTGTGTGGTGTGACGGAATGACCGAACGTTTCCCATCATGCGAAACTTCCGCTGGTCAAAATATTATACGTGGTGATATGGAAAAAATCAACACATCCGGATTCTACATTGAAATGGGCACAACTCAGGTAAGTGCAAGTTTCACTAGAGTTGTCAATCTCTTGAATATTTTACATACAGTTAGTGCCAGTTTCACTAGAGTTGTCAATGTTTTGAATAATTTACATACAGTTAGTCAAGTAATTGTTTTGACAAATTGAAATAATTACTTAATTTACTTTGCAAAAGAAAAGATATTTTTTTAGAAATAATGAGATCCATCCAAATAAACTAAGTCAAATTATTATATTGACAAAATAAGAAATAATACAAAAATAATAAATAATACAAATATTCATTTATTTTTTATTTGAAATATAGTTTAGCTTAATAATCTCATTATTTATTTGTGATCTTTTTTATTTCATTATGTCAAAACAATAACTGATTTACTCACTGTTAAAACAATTACTTGACTAACTATACATTTATATTTAACCCTGTAGTTCGGCGCCTGGGGAGCATTTGCCATTTCCGTGGGAATTGGAGTCATCGCTCTACTGAAACTTATACACAATCATCAGGTGCGCAATATCAAGGTGTCGATGTATCTGGAACGACAACGTCTGGTGAATCAACAACACTTTGATGGACGCTCAACGCCTCCAATCGCCTCTTCGGGCTCCTCCTCTGACTCGGATCCGAACAAATAGAGTCAACAATTTGTTATTCTTTATGTTTTTCTCATCATGTGCATTATAATATTATTATGCCATTTAATTTTCGTTCTCATAATTACGGTTGAGATGCGGCAGCAAGCATTGATTTTTTAACAACAATGTCATTGTTTTACTGTTATTTAAAGCAATTATATTTATAAGTTATTTACGTGATATTATGTATTATTAATCCCTGTATTCCAATAAATAATCATTACATTTTACAATTGGACGAATGATTTACAGAAATCCATTTCAAATTTATGGTAAACAAAGTATTGGGGCTACAGTCGAGTGTACTCGACAGTAGAATATCCTGTGCCCATGGTATAAAAAATAAAAATAATATAAAAAAATATATTGAAAAATCACTTACAGGTCACTCCAACGATGAAACCGCTTCTTGTAATTATTGTTATTATTTTTAAATTTTGTTTTGAGTCATTGTTATTATAATTTTTACACATACACTTTTTTCACAATTCGCAATAGGATTTTTAAATATTTTAGAAAACGACTTTGAGCTGAGAGAATCACAGGAGAATGGAAGAATAAGATAATTTTTTTTTCTTTCTTCTTTGAGCTGAGAGAATCACATGAGAATGGAAGAATAAGATTTACTTTTTTTTTCTGTCTTCTTTTTATATTTCTTTCGCATTCCTTTTGCTATCAAAAAATGTGTGACTTTTTTCTTTTGCAGGGAATAATCTTTAAAACTTGGCCTTATGAAATATTTGCCAATTAAAACAATAAAAAAAAATTAATTTTTGAAAGATCGATTTAAATATACCATTTTAAACTCAACAACTTTGTTAGCCTCAATTGAGGTTATGTAGCACTTGTGCACTAACAGAAAAAAATGTATCAAATAATTAATGATTTATAAATAAAAACTTAGTCAATTCACATTTTTATTAACAACGCAGAGATTATTAAATCAACAGTTGATTTATAGCGTTCACACTACGTTTACACGGACTTTTCAGATTGTCAATTTACAGTCAACTGAGTTGACCGATCAAAATTGACTTGATCGTCAACTAGTGAAAGTAGTATTCACAATTTTTTACTACTGTATTATTGACCGAAAATCCGTTGAGCATAACGCAACTGCACTGCTCTATCGCGTTGAGCGGACTGGCGAGAAAGCTGTGGGCAATTCACCTCGGGTGAATTTACTAATAGGGGCCGTCTTCACCACAGCTGCTCTCCTTCGAGGTGGCATCCGAGAGAGCGAGTTGAAAAATGTGATTCGAACTATTTCACCTTAATAGAAAATTTACCTTGGGCCACACTCTGTTCTCCTTGCAGTGAGAGCCAGGATTGTTTTTTGTTGCTCTCAGATTATTACAGCTTGGCGTGGGACCTTTTGAGTTCATCATGGCGCCTAATAAAATGCAAAGTACAAATGGTACATAATGCAAAGTAAATTAAGGTACAAATGGTACAAATTGTAAAGCGAAAAATAAAAAAATATCTGGAGGCTAATAATAAGAAATAGAATCCACTTTCAGACCGAAACAAAGTTTATTCTTTTCGAGATATGGATTAAAAAAGCTCAGTTTCAAAAAAAAAAAGTACCTTAAAATATTTGCCTACTTTTGTGCTGAAATCGGAATTAAAAATTCATTATGGGATAAAACTTGTAATTTTAATATTATAAAACATTATGGTATTAATAATACTTACCAAAATCATCATATTAAATTAAAGAAAAGCAATTTGTTTGAATTCTGTTATGTCAGTTACATTTATTTTGCAGTTATTTCCGTTTCATATCTGTTTTGAAATGTTTGCAAGAATTTGTCGTTCTGTAAAACGGATTTGGGGTTTTTTTTAAATTGGATTTTCGCATTTGTAGTATTTTTAGCAATTGCATATCAACAAAATGTTCATTAAAGACTTTAAAGCGACTCCCATTGTACAATATAAATTCCGTATTTGCATGCGTAGTCTGTTTAACAATTTCCTCAGGGATTTTCATTGATTTTCTCGTTTTTCTCGACAAACTTTGCGGGGGTGTGTGTGTGTGTATTTTTCAATATAGTACATAAATAACATACTTGTTTCATTCTGCAGAAAGTTGTATTTAATGTGGAGCAAAAATGGTGGCATTTTACTTTGTTTTTAGAGAAAAATAGTTGTACATTTATTTATGGATTTGTTGTTAGGTTTCTTTTGTTTTGTTTTTGTTTTGTTCTCTTGCGTTTGATGAAACAAATTTGTAGTTGGCTCTCAAATGTTATCGTTTATCGTTATCGGTTTTCTTTTTCATAATTTTTTGGTTTTCGCTTATAATTAACACTACATCAATGTATGTACTATAATTAGTATTTTTAGTTGTTGTTTTTTTGGTTTTTTGTATTTTTTATTTTGTATTCTTTGTTGGTAATTATGTTTTGGATTTCTTTGAATAGCATATTATAGTAATCTTTTGGTTTTTGTTTTTTCTTTTTGTTTACTTACACTAATTTCTTTTGTTTTTGTTTTTCTTTTTTTTTAATACATTTAAAAAACATAACGAAAATGTTTGGAAAAAACCGTGTGTTGTTTTTGTTGCAGTGTATTTATGTATAAATTATATAATAACTCAAATCTCCTGCGAGCTGCAATTTATGTGACAGTGGCTAATCGATTCAAAGTGCAGTTCGAACTCGAATTCGAATTCGATTTCGAATGCGAATTGAATATAATTCGCAATGTGACGCACGCCAGCAAAAGTCAGTTGGCTACGCAATTTGGGATGCTTGATATTCGAATTGGTTTTTAAATAGCCAAATAATTAACAAAATACAAATTATACATTTTTTGAAATGTTTTACTTTTGACGCGCATTGTGTATATATATTTTTAAATTTTTTTTTTTGTGTATTTTCCATTGCATAGCCAAATGGTTGGCGGGCCAAGCGTACGCGATTGCTAGAAAGAGTATACGGAAATCGGTGTGTGTGTGTGTGTGTGTGTTCTGATTAACCACAGGCACTGAGCCCCTTAATTGCAGCTGGTCAAGGTGATTTGCTGAACGTAAACATGTGTTAAGCACTGTAATTCGTGTGTCTCTCTTCCCCTTTTTCATCTTTTCTCAACAAAATGTGCATGAATTTTGGTGCCGAAATCATTTATGAGGCACTGTTATGCGATTTCCGTATTTACATAACAGTTTTATATTGGTATTGCGATATATATTTAAAACGGTCTGTCTGTGTGTGTGTGTGTGTGTGTGTGCGTGTGTGTGTATTGGTCGAAACGATTGCGATTGTTCTGCGTTCGAATTCCATAATGTTCCAATGGAACCGTATATTCGCAATCCCAATCGTTCCCACGCTGTGTCGTGTACCAGGGATGGAACGCTTGGGCATGCGAATATCCGTATTTGCAGACCATGCCCATTCGCCCCATCCCCAACAAAAGTTACAGTGTGTATTTTTCTCTTTGTCTTGTGTCTAACAAAAGACATAATGTAAAATTAGTTATAAAATTTTCAAAAATTGTGTTTTCTTTTTATAAGCGTTTTGAAGTTGAAATTGTAGTTTTCTTTCGGGTTCTTCTTCTTTCTTTGTAATTTGTATTTTTTGGTTTTCTTTTCATTTCTTTACGTTTTTTTAGCGTTTTTGGTTTTTTATTTTTTTTTTAGCGGATTCAAGATCCAAAAAATGTTCTTTAAGACAAATGCACATGAAATACTTACGCGCCCAAAACTGACCGACTGACTGACCGACTGACAGGCAATCTGACAGTTAGGCACATTGTTTTCTTCCGTTTTGTTTTTATGTTGAAAATGCATTCGTTTACATTTTATAATTTCTGCACAAGAGCGGGGAAAATTCATACCAATTGCACAATCCAAATTTAAATAAATCTCATTCATGTTCTCATGCATTCTTTTTACATCAGACGTTTATGCTCGGCATAGACGTACTCCAATTTATATATTCCCAATATCAATCGTTAATTTACGAATTTCAAATAGTTTTTCTCTAGTTTTCTAGTTTCTAGTACGAATTGTTGCGTCCCAATTAGTAAGTTTTAACAAACTATGCAATTTGCAGCGATTTTTTTTAAGAATGCTTCGTACAAATTTTCTCGCATCTGCTGTACTTTCATTTTTCATTATTTAGTTTCTTTTACATTTTCTTCATATTTTTTTTTAGTTTTGTTACTTTGCCGTGTATTTTGTTTTTGAGCCTTACTGCTGCCAAGAATCCCTTGTGGTCAAGTCAGCAGGGGGTGGAGTGTGGTGGGAAATCATGGTGAAATTATTATAATGTGGTCACTCTTTTTTGGGTCTTATTTTACTCACTACGACAGTGGAGTAAAGAGTAACGAACTAGAAATATTACTTTGTTGCTCTCATTGTGGTGAGAAAAAATAAGGCCCGATGTGAAGCGAATGGGCCACCTTGTCGTAATTTCACCACGCTGCAGCAGTAGGCAATTTTTCCAATTTTCCTATTGCTGATTTAGCTTTACTTTGTCGCATTTAGTATTTGTTTAAACAATTATTAACAATTCAATTTTGTACTATTTTGTTTTGGGTATTTTCTTTTCATTCTTTTGGTTTAGAACTCTCGTTAGTTAACGGTAACGGTATCACTAATCTTTTTCTGTTTTAACTGTTTCTCTTCTCTGCTTCTTTTTTTTTTACATACATATACATAGGAACAAAACGATAAGGAACATAATTGAACTAGAATTTGTATACAACATTTGCCCAGACTATTGTTGAGTGTGGAATAAAACTGTTGGATATCGATATCGATGTCGATAGATACTCGTTATCGATATAATACTAGTTTATACGTTGCGCACAGCTGCATTAATAGTAGTACATTTGTATGCACATATGTAGTAATAATAGTAGTAGTAGTTGTAGTTGTAGTAGTTGCAGTAATAGTTGTTCTTGTTCTTGTACATACATATAGTTTTTGTTGTTGTTGTTGTTGTTGTTGTCAGAGTTAGACTCGGAGATTCGAGCTGTTTGAATTTAACGTACTTATTTCAGACATGAAATGATAATGACATATATATGGACACCATCTCTATATATACACATACATACGAATAGTTGTTACACACATTCATATACATACATACGATTAGGATATGCATACAAAAAAAGGATTTAAGTTTTTGATTTAAGCATTTTGATTCGAGTTCAATTTTGGCTATGAATATGACTGTGGTGAAATTATTAACAAGGTGAATTATTCACTCTCTCGCTTCCTTGTTACAATTTATTTCACCATAATGAGAGAAATGGTTCCGTGGTGAGAATAGCACCTTGTTAATAGTTTCACCATGAATATGACAATGATTTTTAGTTGTATTGTTGTGTTCTTCTTCTTCTTCTTGTTATTTTATTATTATTGTTGTTGTAGTTGTTGTTGTTGTGGTTGTGATTAAGCTGTAATTAGCACGTTAAATCAGACGCTCGCTATACCATATTCAGAAATCCGTATTATTCGGTCCGGCATCCGCCTCGGCGGCATCACCGACCTCTCCCACACTAGGTGGCAACGCCAGGGAGAGCTGCGGAGTTGCCGTACCAGCGACGATCATTGTCGGCTCCGTGTTGCGGCGTTTCATTTTGAGTTTGTTCTTTTTTAACATGGTGGCCTGGGTAATTAATGTTTAATGTAAATTAAATCAAGTTAATCATTCAATAATAATTATGGTTTTTTTTTAGTTAAGTTGTATTACAAAATTAAGCGTCCGTGTGCAATTGTTGTATATTGTAGTTGGAATTGTTGTAGTTATATAATATTAATATTTATACATGTTAGGTAAAATATATAAAGAGAGAGAGAGAGAGAAAAAAGAGAAATAGAGAGTTGACATAAATGAAAATAGGTTTTGTCACTTTTTATTCGATTAGCATTTAATTATATTGATTGGGCAATAATTTTAATTTCGTAAATCAAGCAAAATGCAAAGAATTGGAATTAACTAAATTACAGCATTAATAATAATTGCATAATACAAAATATATGTATGTATGTATGTATGTGATAAAAATGGAGTTGCTTCAATTATGCTGCGCATTCAAAATGGCCGAAATAAACAAAAATAATACAAAATAAATAAAAAATCATAGACAACTTTAAGGGGCCTGTGGTGTAATGTGTGGTGAATTGTGGCGTGGTGTGATATGATATGGTGTAGTGGTGAGTTCAAGTATTACAGCTAGAGTTTTTTTTTTATAAGCGGTGGTCACAGTTCTTCAGTTTTGTTCATATTTCATTTATATTTGTTGTTGCTGTTCTTGTGCAGTGGGTGGGGAGGCTAAAGAGTTTGTAAGTACGAGTAAGTAGTATTTTGCTATAAAACAGCTTAGCACATGGCAAACAATATTATACTAATTTTGCACCAGTTTATTCACAATTTTTCATGTTATCGTTCAGTTTTTATATATGTAGATATATATTATCCGGAAGATTTGGTTAATAGTTAAGTTTGAGATTTAATTTCAATTTCAATTTAAATTTTCCTATGGTTTTGTGCTTATTTATATTTGAGACAACTGACACAGCATTCCCAATAATACTATTTCTATTTACAGTTCATCAAGAAAGTGCTTTGACAAAATAGAAAATTGCAAAAAAAAATATGTTTATGGATTTTTACTTTATTTCTTCTTTTATGATTCTTGAAACAAGTTGAAAAAAATAAAAATAATTTTCAATTTTTGTTTTGTCAAAACGCTTTCTTGACTAACTGTATTTGGTTAAGGATTTTTATTGCGGCCTATGGGAAGAAACAGGAGAACCAATATCGCAGACCGGACGCATGTGACGAGGCCAAACTCTATATGCTGCCAAAGTGCAGCGATGGCGGCACTGAAGGGTCTTTATCGCCATTTTCAGCAGTTGACAGCTGTTGTTGTTGTTGCTGTTGTGGTTGCTGCTGTTGTTGTTGTTGTTGTAGTTGTTGTTGTTGCTGCTGCTGTTGCGATTGCTGCTGTGGTGGATTTTGCAACGACAAACTCAACACAGCTGGTGAGATGTGCGGTTCCGTTAGACGTCGCTTACTCTTCGTTTTCTTCAGCATGGTGGCCTGAATGTAGCATATAAAACACACACATTGTCAAAGACGACTCAACGACAAACTCACCACACACACGCATTCACACCAATTAGCAAATACACAAACCATTTAACCACATTACGATTTCAGTGTTGCCAACTTTTTCAATTGAAATTATCTTCGGGGTTTACCGAAGCGCAAATACCCTTGCAGTATGTTTATTAATAAAATACTCCTTTGAGAAATATACTAACAAAGTTATTATCTCAATCAGACTGACATTTCTGCATAAATATATAACTATATATTTATATTTATGCATAATTGAATGCTTTACAACAATTTGAATACACAAAAAAAACGAAAACAATCACTGCAAACTTGTATTATATTTATATATTTATGTACATTTCAGGTTTCAGGTGTTTCTCAGGACATTTGCCAACTTGTAGGTGCTCTATTAACAATTTTATAAATATCCAAACATACACAATTCTCATTTGTTTACTTTAATTCTGTTTCTGCTATCAACAGTTAAAAAAAAAAAAAACAAAACAAATGACACAAAAACACACATTTAGCACAAATTTATTTATTTAGTTATAATTGTCAACATTTTGGGCGTTTGGGGGCGTGGCAGTTTGGTAGGTTTTGGACATGCACAGTTTTTTTAAAAATAAAAAAAAAACACATTTTTCAGTTGTTCAATATTCTGTATTCTTTACAATAATCGAACTACGTTCTGAATAATCGATAGAAAACTTGCTATCGATATATTTTTATTTAACTATTTAAGTACCGAAACTGTTCCTAATTCGATTGTTTTACCAAAAAAAAATAGGGAGCCTATTTTTAGAAAACGTTAATAGAGAAAATAAAAATGGAACAATTTTGAGTTTTATTAATTTGAAACGAAAAAATTTCAAACAGAAGATGGTAATGTCTGGAAATATAATATATACATATATATTATATTAAATAAACGATAAATCTAGAGAACTTCTTTTGAAAACAAATTCCAAACAGAAGATTGTAATGCCTGCAAATTTAATATAATAATAATATTCATATTTCTATCTTTTTGCGAAGAATCGTCGTAAAAATACTTAAGATAATACTGATTTTTTTTTGAGTTGGGTGAATATTGGTACAATCTTTGTCCCGTATGATTTTGTGAATTCTGGATATATTATTTGGGGGGTGTACAATCAGAAAAGAACGCATAAAAATATGCAATATGCCGAAATAGTCGAGGGAATCAAAATGATATCGAAAAGCGAATGAAAAGAAAGACTTGAGTGCATATTTATGGTGCTCATATTGATCATATTGATAATAATCATAATAATAAAAAAAAGCAGACATGCTTTAACTGAACAATTTATCACATGCATGTCTAAGAATAGAAGATAAAGTTTAAGATATAGAATTAAGATTATGTTGACTCACCTTAAGCGCTGACTTGAGGACTACAACATCGCCAGGACTTTGGATCCATGGCTCGCCATCCACCTGAACGGGCATATCGGTATTCAAGTGGATTTTAATGTGACCACCCTGTAATAATACAATAATAATATGATAAAGAGAGACCAGACCAATGGGGCGTATGATTAATTTTGTATGTTACCTGTGCAATGCGCATTGCCGTTCGTATTCCTGACTGAATTTGGCCCAAATGAACAACTCCTGTTACGCCCACAACCTCCAACATGCCATCATAATGATTTGGCGTACTGAATTGATCGTCCTTGTCAGGACCCCAGGGATTCGCACCGCTTCCCCAGCTGAAAGTGATCAAAATCATCAATTTAATAACAAAATATGGGGAAAAATAGAAACACAAAACTTTAATGTTAAAAAAAGGTTTTAAATTCAAGATTATGGTTGCAGAACTAAGAATTTTAATTACAAAAATCCGTCGAGAACTTAAAATTCTTAAAGTTAGAAAACACATCTTGATTTTAAGATCATTCAAATAAGTCCAAGTTCTTTTTAAATGAGATCCTATATTCTTATATTTTCAAGACCACAAATATAAGTACCAGGGATTAAAATCTTAACCGAAACCGTAAGCTTTAACCGATAAAAACCGATTGAAATTTGTAACCGTAACTGAAACCGTAACCGAAAATATTTTTATTCGCTGTACCGAAACCCATAAACCGAAATAACCGTTTAGTAACCGATTCATTTATAAGAGTTAATTTCGGTTCTGACCTTCGAAGCTACTGATAACTTTGAACTGCCACAACTTTGTCAAAACTCAATCAATTTCCATGCGCAATGTAAATTTGATTATAATTTTACCTCTTAATTCGTTCTGCATTCAAATTTTCATTTCATTTTGAAAATTTAAAAAATTTAGAATTTTTTTAGAAATATTTAGTGTTACGAAAAAATTTAAAAAACTTACAAAAAAAAGCCGATAACCGTTACGAAACCGATACTCCAAGATTTTGCATAACCGATAACCGAAAACCTTAATTCGATCATAACCGAAACCGTAACTGAAACCAATATTCGTTTAGGTTTTATCCCTGATAAGTACTTACAAGAATGTTCTAAAATACTCAAGACAAAAAAAAAAAAATAATAAGATATAAGTGGAAAAATTGCGGAAGTACATCAATATAAAATTATTTTAAGATTATTTTTCTTTTTCGAACCGAACCTTTTATTGGAGAAAGTGTTTGCCCTGAACTTTAATCTTATTGAAAAATTCCAGTTTTCCAACATATTTTCAAAAGGTATATTGATTTTTTGTATATAAGACATAAGTTGAAAAATTGCGGAATTACCTCAATATATTCAGAATAATGATGCCATCGACAGGTGGCAATTCGACAACTTTGCCATCGACCTCCAGTTTCAGCTCCTTTTGCAAATCCTTGACCGTCTTGCGACCCACAATCTTACGTAATCCCATCTTGACATAGTATCCCTTATTCCGGAGACGGGAATTAAATTGATTTGGATTCTCCTCGCGTGCATTGTGAAAGTCCAGACAGAGATCGGCATCGATGCCAATGCCAAAATAGTTGTTCATCACAAATATCTGTGAGTTGTCCTCGTTTTGGGCGCCACCTAAATCCACAAAGTCGTAGAGCATTAGTTGAGCAGTGTCTTCTCGGGAAAATTGGATGGATTCTTTGAGAAACACAGAGACACACATCAAACACATCAAACACATGACATCGACACATTGAATTTACAAAATGTACATCGAGAAGACGAGAGTTATCTTTATTTTCTTTTTGGTTTACCCGTTTTTTACACTTCCCCAGACTTCAACTTGACTCGACAGATACGTTACCTGATCTCCCCGATCTTTTGCTTGATAACTTTGACTATAAACAACTATTGTAGAAAGCGATGCATGCAATTCTTTTCCGTGTACAAATACATCGTATACACATCCAAAACTAACAGCATCTATCATCAGCTACCAAACTTTTAGTTGGGAATGTAGGAACTACTCGGGTTATAGTCAAATTGAGGTTAGGGTTTCGAAATTGGAGGTTAATTTTTCATTATTTGAGGTTAGGTTGTCATTTATCAACCAAACTTTTGGTTGGGGAGATGGGAACTTCTGGGGTTATAATCATAATAAGGTTAGGAATTCGAAATTGGAGGTTAATTTTTCATAATTTGGGGTTAGGTTGTCATTTATAAACCAAACTTTTGTTTGGGGAGATGGGAACTATTCGGGTTTTAGTCATATTGTGGTTAGTTTTTAATAGTTTCAGGTTAAGTTTTTTGTTATTTTGAGGTTAGCTTTTAATAATTTGAGGTTAGGTTGTCATTTGTCATCAATTACCAACAATTTTGATTGGGAAAAAGGAAACTACTCGTGTTTTAGCCATACTGAGGTTAGGGTTTCGAAATTGGAGGTTAATTTTTCATAATTTGAGGTTAGTTTGTCATTTATCATCAATTACCAAAACTTTTGGTTGGGAATGTAGGAACTACTCGGGTTATAGACAAATTGAGGATAGTTTTTAATAGTTTCAGGTTAAGTTTTCATAATTTGAGGTTAGGTTGTCATTTATCAACCAAACTTTTGGTTGGGTAGGTGGGAACTTCTCGGGTTATAGTCAAAATAGGGTTAGGGTTTCGAAATTGGAGGTTAATTTTTTAATATTTGAGGTTAGGTTGTCATTTAACATTAGTTACCAGACTTGAGAATGGGAGAAAGGGAACTAATCTTTTTTTTAGTCATATTGAGGTTAGTTTCTCAGAGTCTCAGGTTAAGTTTTTTGTTATTTTGAGGTTAATTTTTCATAACTTGAGGTTAGGTTGTAATTTATTATCAATTACCAAAACTTCTGATTGGGAGAAAGGGAACTACTCGTGTTTTAGCCATATTAAGGTTAGTTTTTTATAGTTTCAGGTTAAGTTTTTTCTTGTTTTGAGGTTAGGTTTTCAAATTTTAAAGTTAGGTTGTCATTTATCATCAGCTACCGAACTTTGGGATGGGAGAATGGGAACTACCCGGGTTTTAATTATGTTAAGGTTAGGTTAAGTTATCAAATTTGAGGTTAGTTAGCATATTTATGACCTAATTGTCTATGGGATATGTATATATTTATTCAATAGTATAGTTATGCACAAATGATATTCCAGCAACTGATTAAAGACGAATAAGTCTCTTAATTAGCAGAAGAATCAGTTGCAGAAATAATTTAGATGTTAACAAAGTTATCAATAAGAATCAGAAGCTTGTTGAATATTATTACAGCAATACTTAAGAGTTTCAAATCAAATTACAACAAGAATTGGAGAATACTCTAACTCTCTTTGCTTACAGGGTAAACTTGGGATATATGTATATTGTATGTGGGTTAGGAGGTTAGAATTAGACAATGAAACGTAACGTTTAAACGTAGTATATTATAGTATAGAAAGAATAAAGAAATTTTGGAAACATCAAATGACCTGATATATCACTCGATGTCAGAGCCGGTAATTGATGATGCTGATTTGTTTGTTGCGATAGATGTGCTTGGTGAGCCTTCTTCTTCTTACCGGTTGTTTGTGAGGGCGCCTTCATCGCTGGCTCTTCGGGCTTATCTTCCGGATGGAAGACAACTGTCCAACGATCCAATCGTATCTCCTCGGCCTCAATAACATCACGCAGCATATTTAGGGGATCCTCGCCACCGGTATAACCGGAACCCCAACATAAGACGCGTGCCAGATCATTGCCTGGTTCAAAGATCATTCAATAGGGTGGGGTCAATGGTCAACGATCAATGATCATTGAATAGGGTGGGTTTACTTACCTGTACCTAACGGCACAATGGCACACGGTGGGCTAGAACATTCCGAATCCTGACCAACATTATCCAGACATTGTAGCACCCATCCAATGGTGCCATCTCCTCCGCACACTAAGATCTTATAGTTGGTGATTTGACGGAATACGTAGAGTCTAAGAAATGCAAAAGATTATGATAATTATTCCCAGTAAATAAAGTTTTTAACCGAGGATTAAAACCTTAACCGAAACCGTAACCCTTAACCGATAAAAACCGTTTGAAATTTGAAACCGTAACTGAAACCGTAACCGAAAATAATTGTTTCCGCTGTACAGAAACCCAAAAACCGAAACTCTTTAAACCAAAATAACCCTTTGGTAACCGATTCATTTATAAG
The DNA here is from genome assembly GCA_035042165.1 of Drosophila kuntzei. Classification (NCBI taxonomy): domain Eukaryota; kingdom Metazoa; phylum Arthropoda; class Insecta; order Diptera; family Drosophilidae; genus Drosophila; species Drosophila kuntzei. Next base: position 1,413,829 of record JAWNLU010000300.1, read on the forward strand.
GGTTAATTTCGCTTCTGGCCGTCGCATTTACTGAGCAACTTTGATAACTTCGAACTGCCATAACTTAGTCAAAACTCAATCAATTTTCATGTGTAATGTAAATTTGAGCATTATTTGACCTCTAAATTTGTTCTGCATTTAAATTTTGTTCATTTTTAAAACTTTTTGAAAATCGAATTTTTTCGAAAATTTACAGTGTTACCCCTTTGCTTTTTTGATTTTTTCGAAAAAATTAGAATTTTCAAAATCAACAAAATTTAAATGCAGAACGAATTTGGAGGTAAAAGCATGCTCAAATTTACATTGCGCATTGAAATTGATTGATTTTAAACAAAGTTATGGTAGTTCGAAGTTAATAAAAATCAGTAAAATTAAAATATTCAAACCAAATTAACCAAATTTATTTGAGAACAAATTATAATAAAATCGACATTACGCTGAACTATTCCAGTAACCAGATAACATTATTTTCCAGGATAATTCGAGCATTAATCATTTTTTCATGTAAAATAATGAATAAAGCTTCTTATTTTGGTCAACCGAAAACCTTACCGGTATTTTTAAACCGAAATTTATAAAAAAAAACCGATAACCGTTACGAAACCGATACTCCAAGATTTTGCATAACCGATAACTTTAATTCGAGCATAACCGAAACCGTAACTTAAGCCGATATTCGTTTCGGTTTTAATCCCTGTCTGAAACTCAATTGAGGACTTACCCTGGCAACGGTCCCCCGTTGTCCAAGTCAAAGACCTGGTATGGATTAAGTAGTTTCCTAAAGCTCGATATTAATTCCAATCCCTGACAGCCGCCAGACTTGACATTCACAAAGACAAGCAGAGGCCTCACATCCGAGGGAACCATGCTGGGTTCAATATTTGGCAACAACAGCACCAACAGCTTCTTGTCCTCAATTATCGTTTCGCGTAGATTGTAGAAAGCGCGTACCTAAAAGGAATCGATTCAATTTAAATGAAACGTAGTCTTCAAAGGTTTTTCGATCCTAAGAAATGTGCGAGTTATATAAAAACTTGAATATACAACAAATGTTATGCTTGAAAGTCAAAAAGGGAAGGAAGTACGAAGAAATATACGAAAATTATAAAAAGATTTTACGATTTATAACGAGGTGAAAATCATAAAAGTCTAAAATATAAAAGTATTTTCAAAATACAAATATATCAATAAGGGAACCAGTGGAATATGGAGTCAAGCTTTTCCAATTTAATTTTAAATTTTTCAGATATTGAAACTATTAAAAATTGGAGCCGTCTAGCTCTTTTTTTTGTTTACACACAAATATAACATGCGAGAGTTTGTCCCCGATTTTGACTCACTTATAGATGAATTAAAAAAAAAAATGTCACAAAACGAAACTCTTTTCAAAATTTCAGCCTTCTAGCTCTTAAATAACTTGGAGTCCTTCTAACTTTGTCAAATCTTAGCCGATTTCGATGGGCAACCTATTAAATTTAGTCTAAAAAAAATACTTACCGCCTTTTGAGCATCCTCAAAGGTCAATACCACCGATCCGTACTCATAGTAGATGGGTCCAATGCTAATGAATTTGTTCTCATCGGTCACGTATTTGTTGAGGATCTGCTCGTAGTTGCGTTGCGAGAGTCCTGTGGGTAAATTGCCCACAAATAATGCAATGTTTGGTCCATGGGGATCCTGTTTGTGTTGCATGTAGAATCGCATCAATTCCATTTGACGTATGGAATCTTTGCCCAACTGCTTTACAATATCCCAAGGCCGTTCGTTCCATGATAGAATGCGCTCGGTAACGCCGCGATCGAGCAGCACTTCCGAGCATCTATAAAGGATTATTTGAGGCGGGAAAATATGAAGTATTTCTCTCTGAAAACTCAACATTTCAAACTTGATTCCTCACTAAGATTGAAATTACTAAAGTCGATCTTAATTCAAGTAATTAAAGTACGAAATATTTTTAAAATTAAATTTACTTAGAAAAGTATTTTATTTAAGTAAAATTCAACTTTTTCCAAGTCTTTCTTTTTCTTCGTATTAAAATAGCACACTACGTGCTGCTTTCGTCACTAGCGCGGACTGCCGTCCGCAGTGATAAAAATAATTAATTTAAGTATACTTAAACTTAAATCAAAGTCATTTATACTTGATTTACATGTATAAAATGTTATTAAAATATGATATGAAGAACTTAATTTAAGATTTTACACACATGAATTATTGGTGGATCCTGAGTCTTGAACTTATATAAAGAATTTTCGTACTCATTTCTAGTAATTTTAGAGTTTAACTTGATTCAAGATTCATTGTTCTTATATCAAAATTGTTAGTACTTGATCAAGGAATTGTAATGCTCATTTTAAGTAATTCGTACTTAAATCAAGTATTATTTTTAAGTCTCGAAAATACTAAATTCTAATATTAATTTCTGTTACTTTATTTTAATTTTTTTTATTGTTGATTATCTTACCTATAATCCTGTATCTGGTTATCTTGCAGACCAAATTTATCGAGTGCATCTCGTATCAAGTCCTTGATGACGGTTGTATTATCGACTGGAACATTCACATAAGGATCCTCCAGTGAGCATTGCAATTTGCCAGGATAGACACGGACATGACCTCGATCCCTGTCGTGAAACCTGAGATACATGGCCGGTCTCTTGCCCTCCAAGTGTGTCAGATTTAATACAGGCGTCGGATCCTGCATTGGTGCATCCTCCATTCCAGCGGCTGCATAAAGATCCGTCAGATAAAAGGCCTGCGGATCACGGGTTATGTGAAATGCCCGCAAGGCGGTGGTCAATAATTGTTCCAGGGTATATGTCCGTTGTACGATGATCGCACGGTACTGCTGCCGTCGGAATGAGTTGTTGCCGTCAAAGACCTTGATCATCTCTGCAAAGCATCACAAATAACAACTCTTATTTAAAAAAATTATCTGAATAAATAAGATAGTTCCAGATATACCTTTTGTAGGGTGGGTATTTAGAATAGATTTATATTTCAATTTGAATTTATTTTTCTTTAATTTAATTAATTATTTAGTTTTTATCTAAATAAGTTATTTATAATGATGATTAAAAGAAATAATTATCAGGCTTATAAAGAAAATTCCAGATATATCTTTCTTAGGATGGGTCATTTTCAAACAAAAGGTATTTCTTTTTTAATTTGTTTTTTTTATACATTAAATTTAGCTTTTAGTTTCCATTCCAATTATTTTTTTGTTATGATAATTAAAGCTAAAAAGCTTTCCCAATTCGTTTTTTGAAAACATTAGATTTAGCTTCTTGTTTTTGTCTATAAAAATTATTTATAATGATAATTAAAAGTAATAATTATCAGCTTAAATATGAAAATTCCAGATATACCTTTCTTAGGGTGGGGTATTTTTAAAAAGAATAATCTGTACTTCAAATTTAATACAAAAATTTAAGGCAAATATCTTTAATCTTTATTTGAATCTATTTTTTGTATTACTCTTAACATGTAAAATAAGAGCAATACTATGATTTATTAATAAATTTTGAAATTAAATTATTTTGGAAAAAAATTCCCATTGAAAATGTTATCAAAAAATGTATAAAAGAAAGATCTTACCTATGTCCTTTTCTTCACGTTCCTTTTCCTTCTTTTCTCGGTCCTTTTCTTCTCGCTTGTCCGATTTGTGGCTAGACGTTTCAGAGCGATAATGTGCCGATGTGGAAGATCCTCCTCCACCACCGCTGGCAGCACCACCAGATGCACCTCCTCCTCCTCCGCCGCCACCTCCTCCTCCAGCGCTGCCACTGGCACCGGCGCCTCCTCCGGCAGCGGCGCTCATGCCATGCGAGGATTCGGCCTTGCCAAGCGACTCCTCATCCTTGAAGCGAGGAGCATCTCCGCTGCTAAATTCCTCCGATATACTGCGTGCTAAACGTGCACAGAGGATACATAACAATTACTATCGATAACTTCTAGAGAGGATCAGCATCAGGATCAGGCATTGTGTTAGCGTTAGATGAACATGCAGATGTTATTTATTTATTTATGAATATTTCTGTATTATGTTGTTTTAACATTTAAACTGCTCTCACAAGAAAATAAAAATTAAATTAAATATAAATTATCAATGGTGTTTTTTTTGTCGAGTTTTTAGATGTATACCCGGTACGTGGTAGGCACAAGGGTATATTTGGGACAATATATTTAACAAAAAAAACCAAGCCATAAAATATGAGCAAAAAAATCCTTATTAGTGGTTGCTAAAGGACTTTTATTTAATAAATGAAATTTAATAATTATTTGGGACTTTTAATATAATTATAATTATTATAATTGATTTTTTTTCAGTTTTTTATAAGAGTTTTTGATAATTTTTTTGAACTAAAAGTCTTTAAAGACTATTATATTTGAGCAATAAAATAAAAGTCTTTAAAGACTTTAATTATTTGATAACTTTTGGATAAAAGTCCTTCTAAATATTTCCACTAATATTAAAGAAAATAATATTTCAAAGAGAATAAAAATCGTAGCTTTGTGCGGTGTACTAAATCTTAAAGTTTAAAAGAGCTAGAGCAACCAAATTTGGCACACCGTCTTCTAAGAACCCTACACTGAGAAAAAAGACCATCTTCTAAAATCAAGTACATTCATCTTTCATATTTTGTTTTTAAAATAAGGCAATTTTAAGATCAAACTACTAATATTAAGAATATTAATCTAAAAAATCGCAGTTCTTAATATAATAATAAAAAATTTTAAATTCTTGGGAAAATATAAATATTTTATGTGAAATTAATAGGGGTCCTTTGGCGCTCTTAAAATCAAGATGTGATTTCTAACTTTAAGACTTTTATGTTCTCGACGCATTTTTAAGACCAAAATCTTGATTTTAGAATTTTTTTTACTATTTTAAGAATATATTATTTGTTTCCTACAGTCAGGGTCTTGACTATAGACTTTTTTACTTCTCTATTATTATTATTATTTCTTTTCTTTAGTTGAAAGATTAATGAAATTTCTTAGGATTTTTAAAAAACATTTATCGATTAATTGTAAGGCAATAAATTACCGATAAAACAAGTTTATTTCACATATTTAGAGTTGTTTTCTTATCGATACTGTGAGAGCAGTTTATAGATGTGATTTTGTGTGATCGTGATTTGTGATTTCGATGGTGATTTGTTAACTGATTTGTCGATATAATGTGATGCGAAATGGGTGCAAAATCGTATGGCGTGGATTAGTAGAGTATTAGTATTCGGTTAAACAAATAGGCAATTAACTAAAGCGAAACATGTTAGCTCAAAAACTAGAAACATAACAAGAAAAGTCCAGAAAATAATCAAACAAAACGTAACAAAACGAAAGAAAACGAAACTATTTTTTTTTTTTTTTTTTTGCCAATCGAGCGCACTGAGTACTGAGAGAGTATACGGCAGTCGGTGTGGCAGAGTTGCTGTTAGCTTTAAAGGAGAGTACAAAGTACAAAGTGTAGATTACAACAGAGCTGGCAATACTGATTTTCCGAAATTCCTTTTCATCTAATTATTTCAGCAAAAAATAATAAATATTTCATAGAGTTATTTCCATATTTCAGTAAAACTTGGCTGGCGAAGAAAATTTCGAAATAAAATTGTTTTAAAAGGGAAATTCTCAAATTTTAGTAGAAAATTGCAATTAAAATTTTAGTTGATCCCAAAAAAAGGTTGATATAATTTCCAGGGGCCGAAACTGTTATAAGTTTTAAAATATAAATTGCAATCTAAGAATTATTTGCAAATTTTTATTTCAAAATTTTTTTTTCTTCAAAATAATAATAAAATTTTAATTTTATTGAAAAATCAAAAATAAGTATTATCTCTGATTATTAAAAGTTACAAATAAGAGTTATTCCATAACTTTTATTTAAAAAATCAAAAATAAAAGTTGAATTGACAATTTTTAGTATTTCTTGGATCCTTAATATTCGTCCTTAAAGGACATTTCATATATAATTTTAAAGGTATTGAATCATAGATCATAGAATATTTTTGAATTTTGGTAATACACCAATTGATTAAAAATATGTTTAATTTAAATTTTATATTTGATTTTTAAAATAAAAGTTACGGAATAAGTCTTATTATAAACTCTTATTTGTCACTTTCGAAACATTTGAATAAAAATAGATCTTTTATAATTATTTTAAATATTTTAAAATTAAAAATTCGTATTAAAAATGATTTATATTATATAAATTGTATATAGAAGTTCTCGGCTGATATCGCTAATTAGGATTTCCTTCCTATTCTAATCCTATTTCCTTCACATTGATTTATTTAGTTAAAATTTGGATTCATTGCTTGAATTGCAAGAAAAATTTCAAGTAAAATTGGGAAATTTGCAAAATTTTAGTGGGAAATTGCAACTAAATGATCCCAAAAGTATTTGAGTTAAAAATTGAAGTGAGTTTCAAAGTAATTTACTGAAATACTCAACTAACTTGATCAAATTTGATGCTGGAAGAACTCGAGTTACTAACTATATATTTTTCAAGTTAAGAGGCTCTGATTAAAATGGGATTTTAACCAGTATTCCCACCTCTGGTTTACAAATGGGGATTGTGTTACGTTCGTTAATCACCTCGTCGTTTTTGGTAACGCGGCTTTCGCCAGCCGGCAGAGATTCCCAATCCGCGAACACGACGTAAAAGTCTGCCCAGGACATGACTTTGTCCTTGTCCAGGATTGATGACGATGTCACTGGCAGGGGAACGACTGCCTTCACTAATATCGCCAGCAATGTCATCATCATGACTGTGACCAAGTCCAAGTCCAGGTCGATCATCCAAATACAAATCTTCATAGTCCACATCATCGTAGGCATCGAGAGGAGTTGAGGCAGCCAGCATATGATAGTTATCATCATAGCAGCGATAATTGCCATCCTCATCCTGTATGGTTATCTCTATATTTTGGGATAATCTGTCCAGGCTGTAGTTGCTTTTGGGTGAACGCTTGGAACGTCGTCGCTGGAAGAGACCACGTCCATATTTCTTATAGCGTGCTATTATCTGTCCCGGCTCCTGGAACGACTTGCTGCGTCCGACGGCCACAGCCGATGAGGAGCAATCACTGGAATTGGAATCACCTTTGGCACCACTGAGTACGCACTTTGGTTTTGCCTTAACTTGGAGGGTTTTTAGGACTGGAGTTGAAGTTGGAACTTTGGCAGTTGTTGGCTTATTGGAGGTGTTACTATTACTACTATTATAGCTAAGATTGCTAATCAGATTCATGCTCGAATCGAGCTCATCCGTATTGGTGAGTTCCCCACCCGTATCGGATGTCTCGTAGCAACTTTCTCGATGCTCCACATCGCCATGATAATCCGTATCGCTGACATCCCGAACTGTTCTACGATTCGTCATTCGTTTCCTCAAGGAGACATCACAGTGATCATATTCATCGCTTAAATCACCGCCACTTATATCACAGACACCATCATCATCATGATCATCATGATCATCATAATCATCATCATCGGAGTGTTTTCTACGCTGGGAATGAACCAATTTACGGCAGAGATTCGTGTAGAGCAGCTGCAGTGAGGAATTACTGGAGGCTGACTTTTGTATGGCTTTATTACTAGACGTTGTTGTCAATTGTAAAGCACTATCCTGTTCCTGCTCCTGTTCCTGCTGCTGTTCCTGTTCCTCTTTCTGTTTTTCTTCCTGTTCCTGCTCCTGTTCCTGCTCCTGTTCCTGATTACTCTCCGTCTCTTTGTCCACTGTCATCGATGGCGTTGGCGACACACACAATGAGATGGAGCCACAGGATGTCGGAGTTGGAGGCGTTGAAAGTAAAAAATGTTGTTTCGATTGCTCAAGTCGCTGTCGGTGCAAATGCAACAGCTCTCTGAGATTTGACAATTTCACCACAGCATCAACACCACCAAATTCACCACCACCAATTTCACCAACTTCACCATCACCAAGCTCCGGGCTGGCTAACAGTGTTTTGGTTATCGTTTATCGTTTATCGGGCGCACAATCAAAACCAAAAAAGAAACATTCAAAGAATAACAAAAGATCAACTTAATAATTAAATCAATCAAATTAAATCAAATCAAATGAAATGAAATCAAATCAAATTAAAACAGCTGAAAAAACGGAATTTTCTTTTGGAAAACTAGAGAGAAACTTGCGTATTTATTATGTAGGTATATTTATGTTCAAGGATGATCCTATCTTGAGCTTGAGTAGATGATGGTAGATGCTTCCTGATAATTATGGTACTGAGAGAGTATGTGGAGGATATACAACAACAACATGTGCACAACATCGATAGCTGATGTAGCTGATATATATAATATATATTTATTGTATTTATATATAGTAGATTTTTAATTTCATTTGTTGCTTGTGATTATTGTTTGTTGTTTGTTGGGTGAGTGAGGCGGAAATGTGGTCTGAGATTCCATTTAAATAGGGGTGTATTTTTTCAATTAGGAATGGGTATCGATATAATGATTTTATTTCTTGGCAATATATCAGTAATAATTTTAAGATTCACATTTAATTACATGTCAATATATCGATACCCACCCTACTATATGGTTTCATTGAGATTCCATTTAATATAGGGGTGTATTTTTTAAATTAGGAATGGGTATCGATATAATGATTTTATTTATTGGCAACAATAAAATATTCTCATCACTTTAAGGATATTTAGGATTCACATTTAATTACATGTCAATATATCGATACCCACCCTACTATGTGGTTTCATTGAGATTTCATTTAAAATAGAGATATTCTTTCAATTAGGAATGGATATCGATATAATGATAATGTTATTTTAATATAAAATGATTTGATTTATTGGTATTTATTAATATCCCAAATTTTTCCATATATTTTAAAATCTAATTGACTAATTGTCCCTAATTAATATTATATTAATTATTAAAGCTGTTTAATATATATTTTTATATCTGAATTTATCGATATTTATTGGAATATAAACGATATTTATTCCGAAATGTTATCCTATGTCAATATATCGATACCCACCCTAGTATTTGATTTGATTGAGGGATGAGAAAACCCGTTGAGTACTTACGACACGAATAATCGCGCACCAGCGACGTCTTGGATTTGACTTGGACGCCAATAATCGCCTCGATTGGCACCTCAGTACGTGGTATCGAAACTGAATGCGGAGGTAAGTAGATAGGTTGTAGTATACCAAAATTACATTCGGTTGGCAGGTACATGCGACATCCAGCGTGTGTGGTCATGCCACACCACTCGCAGCGATAGCCTAAAAAGGGTATTCAATTAACAGATAATTAGTCGAAATCTATTGTAAAATAAAAGTAACAATCTATGAATTATTTACACATTTTTGATTTTATTAAAAAAATGCAAAATAATAATTAAATTTCAATATTTATTTATAAATTACGAATAACACTTATTTTTAAGTGATATCTCTGATTTTTATTTTTGATTTTCTCAATATGTTATCTCTGATTTTTATTTTAAAAGTTACTAATAAGAGTTATTACGCAATTTTAAGGAGCATAAGGATTAGAGCTAGGAAAGAGTATTTTTTTAAAGACAACAACTCTTATAAGTTTGAAAATAAAACATTTCAATCTAAGAATTATTTCCATATAACTATTTAAGAGTTACGAAATAACACTTACTTTTAATTTTTTTTTTTAAATTCAATATTATAATTAAATTTCAATTTTTATTTGTAAGTTACGAAATAACACTAATTTTTGGTATTTTTATTAAAAACTAAAAATAAGTTATTTCCAATTATTATTTTAAAACTTACAAACAAAAGCTTAAAAATCCAAAATAAAATTTAAATTGACTATTTTCAGTAATTTTATGTAGACATGTGATTATTTGAAAGGTATTGACTTATAGATCATAGAATATTTTTAAATTTTGCTAATACACCAATTGGGGTAGAATTTAATTTAATTAATAGAATTGAATTTAACTTTTAATTTTTAAAATCAAATTTCCGGATAACTCTTATTTGTTACTTTTACGAATTAAAAATTATTTAAATTTTATAAACTGTAAATAGTATAAGTTTTTGGCTGATTTCGCTAATTAAGAGTAAAGTAAGTATATGTTGTGTAACATATTTTCTTATTTTTATTTATCAATAATAAATATATCAAGCAATGTGAATTTACGTACCTGTGAGACATTCCGAAGACCAACAGGTTTTCTTGCAGTAAGCGCATTTGGACGTTGATGGAAGATTACCCTCTCGCCAATGATGCTACAAGGAATATCAATCAGTCATTATTATAAATCATACAATCATTCAATCATCAATCAATAAATTAATTGCGTGACTCACTTGATGCTTCACATTAAGCAACTCTTTGCCGGGCACGTAGGTTGCATTTTCCGTGCAATCGGGCACTGCAAAATCTTGGCACTCAATATGCGCGAAATATTCGCAAACTGTCAAGTACAAAAATAGGGTATTAATTAATGTGCTAGAAATTTATCGATAACTATGAGAGTGTTGCAAAATGAAGTTGTAACTGAAACTAGCTGACTGCTATACAATTTATGGCTGATTTGTGCAAAAAAATTAATTGCTATAAAACTATTCAAAATAAAGGTCAGAGTCTAATGAACTTGCTGGTTGCTATGAAACTTATTTAGTTGCTATTTTTACACTCCCTGTCTCATAAATATAACTTTAGTTTAGAAAAGTAACTGATGCTTTTCAAAATTGTATTTTTTGATTCCTTATAAAAAGAAAACGTTTTTCTGAGTTTTCATAAATTTTGTTGTAGAAAGAACGTATTAACTACAAATATAATTATTTTAATTACTAACAATTTAACAAGAACAACAACAACAAATGTTGGATCATTGAAATTAAAAATTTTTTAATTTTCCCAGATTTTATAACTTTATAAATTTTTGTTTATTTTCTTTCAGTTTTTAATGTTTAATTTAGCTGTTTATCTAAAATTTTTATTTGTAATATAATTTTAAATTTTTAAAAACTTTTCTGTCAACTGGTGTTAAATAAAATAAAATTCTAGCTATTTTTAAAATATTCCAAGTGTTTTCCGCTGTATTTTAATAGAGTAATTTATGTATAGTTATTAATTATACTCATATAAAGTAACAGCTTTATTTTTTCCAAACTGCTCTTAAAAGTATGCTATGAAAATTTGTATTAACTGCTATTCAAAACAAAAAATTAACAAACTACTCTTTAAAGGAAATAAAATATTTATAAGACCTAATTGCTATAAAACTCTTTTATAAATATACAATTAAATGATATTAAAAATATGATATATGTATATTTTTAAGAGAACAATCAAATATGCAAAAGTGAATTTAAACAATAAATTAACTGTGACTCTTTAAAATAAATAAAATATTTCTAAACTGTGTAAGACTTGATTAATATAAAACCCCTAAATAAATTTGCAATTAAAAAATATTAAAAAAATATGTGATATATAATTTTGCTATAAAATCCCTATATAAATTTGCAATTAAATGATTTTAAAAATATGTGAAAGAGAACAAAAGTGAATTTCAACAATAAATTGATGTGACAGTTGAGACTGTGACAGCAATTGTGAATTGAAATGCACATCAAAATAAACTGACTGCTATGAAACTGCAAATGGCAATCTGAAGAGAGCAAGAATGAGATAGAGAGAGTGAGTGGGAGAGTGAGGTGGACTTACCTAAACAATGCACCGCTGGCGTTTCATCCAATCGCTTGCGGCAAACAGTGCAAAATTTTCTCTTGTGATGAGTCGGCTCCGACCAACAGTGGGCGACGGGATTCTGTCCAACGATATGACATGTTATTTTCAATGTGACAACGATAGGAATATGTATGTATGTATATATGTATATATATGAAATAATAGCTGGAAATTCTACGCACCTTTATAATGCATGGCGCAATGCCGGAACAGGGCGTTACCACGCTAGTGACGCATCGTTCGTGTATGATAAAGTTGCAAACTGCAAGAAACAAACAATAGAAATAGAAATAGAATAAATACAATAATGTCGAATGAGAGAAAAAAAATGTGAAAACTTATTGTAGTAAGTGTCATTCAATTGTCTCCCTCTTATGAAACAGTAGAATAACATACATATATCACTGTATCTTTATGCAAGTTAGCTTTGTATGTTTATACTTACATACAGCTAGTCAAGAAAGTTGTTTGGCAATTTTAAGAAATTTCACAAAAAATTAATATAAATACATTTTTATTTTTGTTTTATTTAAAGTTTTTTTTCAAAATTGAAATAATATTGCAAATTAAAATTTTAGATAAACAGCTAAATTAAATATTAAAAAACTGAAAGAAAATAAACAAAAATTTATTAAGTTATAAGGTCTGGGGGTAATCAAAAATTTTTAATTTAAATGATACAACATTTGTTGCAAGAATTGGGAAATGTTTTGTTTCATATTTTATTATCTCTTGTCGAATTCGATAATTTTTATCAAATTTAATTATTTTTTAAAAATAAATAAACAATTATGTGAATTTGTATTGTGTCAAAACACTTTCTTGACTAACTGTAGATTTTATATTTATTTTTATATTATTTATTATTATATTACTCATGTGTATCGTTATTACTTTAATTTAATAATAATTTTCATCGAATTTAACTATTTTCCAATTTTTTAAAACTAATTTGTGAGTTTGAATTTGGTCAAAACACTTTCCTGACTAACTGTATATACATATATATGTATGTATATGCATGGCATTTCATGCCCTAGGACTAAAGACAATCGCACGTCATCATTGTTCGTTCATGTCCATTCATGTTAGTTCTTGAGTTCATGGGCACACTTTTCATTGAAGTTTCACGCTCACACACATACACAACAGCACACTTGCATACTGCACATGCAAACACACACACACATAGAAACATACAAAGCAATATGGCTAACCGCAAGAGAGGAAAAGAGCTGCAGAGAGAGCGAAAACAAATGTTGAAATAATGCAGGGCAAACAAAGACCTTAGCCCTCGCTCACTCACACACACACTCCTGCTCTCTCACGCTCTCTTTGTGCTTGTGTTAGTATGTGAATGGCAGCAGCAGCAGCAGGCAGAAAGAGAAGCAGACCTGCCCATTTAGCTCTCTTCGTCTCCCTGTCCCTCTCACTGCTGCTTGCTGCCCTAAAGCTCAAAAAAGTTGAAGCATTGCATTTGCAGTTGTATATGTATACACATATACATATATGAGCATGTGTGTGTGCGTGTGCTTAACCCAACATAAAAATTACATTTCTATTTTTTATATTTATTTTTAGCATTGCGTGAAAGTTTAACATACTTTGCAAGCATATTTAGACGTATGTACAGATATATGCACTGCTTGCTCTTATATATTTAGAAGCAATCATAATTATCCACAGTTGGATACATAAAAATAGCACCACTTTGATACTTTGTCTTATAGATCGAAAATCATATTGTTAAGGCTGCGATTTTTTCAAAAATTAATTTTAAATATTTTGCTTAGTATATCTCATATATAAAAATGCATTAAGTTGCCTTTAGAATGGTTGTCAATATTTGTCTTCAATTTTTAAAAGCTCAAATAGGTTAAAAAATTACGAAAAATATAATAATAAAAACAAAATCAACTTCACATAATTGCTATGAATAAAATCACTTTTTTATTAACATAAGTAGTTAAGAAAGTGTATTGATAATTTAAAAATTCATATATAATATTTGTTTTATTATTTTTAAAAATAGTTAAATTCAATAAAAGTTATTTATTCAAAGACCCGAATAATAAAATAAAAATCGATCAAAAATATACAGGAAGTCAAGAAAGTGTTTTGACTACATAAAACTTCACATATTTGTTAATTTATTTTTAAAACTACCTACCTAAATTTAATGAAAAGTATATAAAATAAAGATTTTTAAGGCAAGAGATATTGAGAACATTTTTAAAAAGTATTGTCAAAGTACTTTACATACTTATTTTATTTTTAAAAATAGTGAAGTTCACTGAAAATTGTATTTTTTGATTTTTAACTTATTCTAATAACAATAGACAGTTGTAAAAAAATAGAAATAAAAATTCATTAAAAATATATATGAAATACATTAATAATAGTTAAATTCAATGAAAATTATGTTTCTTTTTTTTAAGAATTAAAATGAAAATCAATAAAATATATATATATTTTCTACAAGAGAAATGGTGTAAATTTTGGATTTTTAAATTAAATGAAAATTATATTTTTTTCTTAACTTGTTCTAAAAACCATAGCGAAGAATAATAATATAAGAGTTCAAATAAAAAATACATAGTTTTTGCAAGAGAAATTGAGTAAATTTTTAATTATGTCAAAATACTTCACATAAAAATGAAAGTTATTTTATTTTAAACTTGTTTTGAGAACCATGGACAGGAATAATCAAAAAAGAATTAAAATAAAAATATATGAAATATATATATTTTTTACAAAAGAAATTGTGTAAATTTTGGATTACGTCCAAACACTTTCTTGACTAACTGTATGCGTATGTAATGCTAGATGTGTGTGTGTGTGTGTGAGTGTTTATGTGTGTGTTTGTGTGTGTGTGCAGAAGGCACCAAAAACTAGGCCGCTGACCTGACGCTCTGACGTCATGAATGAACTCATGAATTTTTGTTCTTGTTGCTGTTGTTGTTGTTGCTGTTGTTGTTGTTGCTGTTGTTGTTGTTGCTTTTGCTATTCAGCTATATAAATAAACGAGTGTTGCGAGTACTCGCTTTTCATTTTACGGCGCATGTTGCATGTTCCAAGTGGATCATCATCATTTTTGGCCAAAACGTGACGTTGGCACGAAACCAAATGCAGCTACTTACATACATACATATATAAATAAATATGTATATATGTATGTGTCTATGTGTGTGTGTGAAACATAATCTTATATTTTGAAAAGCAGCAGGCATAAATAGTTGATCATACATATTATATATACAGTATGTCAAGCAATTGTTTTGATATAAAACAAAATTTACATATATTTATTTTGTATTTTTAAAAAAATATTATTAAACTCCAATGATTATTTATTTGTAAACAATAATATTATAATATAATATATATATAAAAATAAAATAAATTTTACTATGGAATTTAAATTACATACTTATGTAAATTTTAAAAAACCAAGCAAAAAGTTATTTTACTTTTGTTTTAAATTATTTACACAATATGTCAAGCAGTTGTTTTGAAATAAAACCAAATGAACATATTAAATTTGTATTTAAAAAAAAAAATATTATTAAACTCCATTGAATATTTATTTTTAAACAATATTTATTAAAAATAATCTGAGCAAAATGTATTTTTCTTTAGAATAAAAATTAATTAAAATACAAATTTTCTTTAGCAAAAAAATAAACTTTATTATTTTTTTAAATTTTATTTTCTGCTTATTGTATTCTTAAGAGTCGCTTATGGTTCTTAGAACAAGTTTAATAATTTCGAATATACAAGTTCTCTGCACTTTTTAGTTGTCAAAAAATTTACATTTAAATACAAATTATTGTAACTTTCATTAATTAATTTTTCCTAATAATTTCATTTGAATTTTTGAATGTAAATTTATCCATGTGATAATAAATGCATAAAAAACAATTAATTGGCTAACTGTATTTTTTAAGCATTATTTTCATAAGTATTTATTTATTTATTTAAGAACTAACCTTTCAATATTATTACTTATTCTAAATTATTACTTTTTTCAATTAAATTATTTTCGCAAATAAGACTTATTTGTACTATAAATATTACTTTTAACTCTTATTTTTCAATTGTTAAAATAAAAATCAAAAATAATAATAAAACTTCAATATTTATTTTAAAAATCCTATCTTTTTAACCTAAAATATCCTTATATATCATATGAAAAGTATTGAATCATGCATTATGATTGTTTTTATATTTTGAAAATACACTACTTGGTTGGAAAGAAATTCACATTCAATTTCTATTTTTAATTTTTATTTTCAATTTTTATTTTCAATTTTTATTTTCAATTTTTATTTTCAATTTTTATTATAAAAATTGAAAAATAATTTTTATTTTTGATTTTTATTTTAAAAATGGAAAATTTATTTTTATTTTGTAATTTTTATTTTAAAAATTATAATCGTTACGGTCCCTGGTTAAAAGTGAAAAGAAAGTCTTGCATTTTTATTGGCATTATGTATACCAAAATACGTATGTATATGCATAAGTATGTATATATATACATGTATAAATGTATGCATGTATGTGTGTGTGTGTGATAAGAGCGAAGCGAGGACGCATGGGAAATTTTCAAATGTTTTTCTGCTTCTTCGTTTCGTTCGTTCGTTCGTTGGGAAATTCACGAAACTCAACACACTTTTACTTTTATAATTTCCTTGCTGGGTGCGTGCTCTCTCTGTTTGCGTGTGTGTGTATGTGTATACATGTGTGTGTGTGTATGTTGCTTTTATAACAACAATAACAAAGGAAACATAAAGTCAAAAGAAGTATGCTAAAAATTGAAGCCAAGAAATATGGCATAAAGTGGAGAAAAATGTTTGTCAAGTCAAATAAATATATATATATACATATGTACATATATACATGTATACATTTATATGTATATATGTGTGTCAATTGAATTGGCACAATTTGACATGCGTAGTACAATAGCAACAATTAAAATTGATATTTGCATGGCATCTACACACATACAATGCAGGAAATCAATTTAGAAGCAAAACTTCCTGGACAACAATACACACTCAAAAATAGATGAAAGCATAAATAAATATAGAAATGATTGGATCAATGTGACGCATGAATAATACTACACATATTTGTACATATGTATGTATATATGTATGTATATATAAAATATATACTTGAACTTGACCGCGGACAACATGACGTATGCGCAATATTAAGTCCAATGCAAAAATTAAATACATTTCGAGTTTTAATCAGGGACCGTTACGATTATAATACTTAAAATAAAAATTACAAAATAAAAATTATTTTTTAAAATTTTATAATAGAAATTTAAAATAAAAATTATTTTTCAATTTTTATTATAAAAATTAAGTAGTGTATTTCCAAAATCTTCAAACATTCATAATGCATGATTCAATATCTCTAATATTTTAATCAAATATTTTATACTTAAAACGACACATTTCCAAGTTGATTTCTCACTAAAATTAAAATAATTAAATTTGAGTATTTCAATCTTATTTCAAGTACGAAATTTAAGTATTTTAGTATTTTCAAACTTAAATTAACTTAAAAATACTTTATTTAAGTACAACTCAACTTGATCAAAGTCCTTTTAATTCTGGAACTGAGTATAAAATTATTTTAAAATATAAACAAGATACTTGATTTAAGCAAACTTAAAATTTTAATTTAAATCATGTAAACTTGATTTGTGCGTATGAAATGTTATTAAAATAAGTATTATTAGCAAATAAGCAAGAACCATTTGGGAATTCGAAGCAAGCAAACGCTAAAAATGTATAAGAATTAAAGTACTTGATTTAAGAATTTACAAACTTAATCTGTGAGTCAAAATTGAGTCTCGAACTTATATAAAGAATTTTTATTTTTAGTAGTTTTAGAGTTTTACTTGATTCAAGATTCATTGTTCTTATATTAAGATTGTTAGCACTTAATCAAAAGAATGCCAAAAATATTTAAGAATTAAATAACTTAATTTAAGATTTTACACACTTGAATTATGAGTCGAAATTGAGTCTCGAACTTATATAAAGAATTAATTTCTAGTAATTTTAAAGTTTTATTTGATTCAAGATTCTTTGATCTTATATCATAATTTTAAGTAATTCGTACTTATATCAAATATTGTATTTAAGTATCGAAAATATTTAATTCGAGTTCATTCAAATTTAATTTTATCACGGTTTTTTCTCTCCGTAAACAGCTAACAGAACTTGTTGGCCTGGCTGGTCACTCTGTCTCTCTCTCTCTCTCACACACACACACACACATAGACACACACACACACAATGTACGTAAGCAATGTAGACACAAGGCAACAGTCAAGGATATCGCGTGCGTCGTGTCGTGTCGTTCTCTTTTCGATGACTATCAAACCGCGAGAAGTCGACGTCGCAGTCGACGTCGACATTGTGCCGCCAGCTGCGCTAGTTGATAGAGAGATTCGAATTGCATACCCTGTAAAACATTTCTTCACTTTACCAAACGTAAATAAAGTGATCTATGTAAATAAACTCCGATATAAGTACATATCTAATATTTTTTGAATTTGGTTTCCTGGAAACTGACAAAACGTGCATTTTAAATTGATATTACAAATATTAAATATATTTTTGATCTTTAATCAACTATTTACTTAAAAATCATAGATCAACTCTTAATTTCAGTTTTTAATAATAATTACAATCAGGGATTAAAACCGAAACGAATATCGGTTTCAGTTACGGTTTCGGTTACGATCGAATTAAGGTTTTCGGTTATCGGTTATGCAAAATTTTGGAGTATCGCTTTCGTAACGGTTATCGGTTTTTTATAAGTTTCGGTTTAAAAATTCCGGTGTGGTTTTGGTTCACAAAAAAATAAGAATTAACGTTTTCGGTTGACCAAAATAAGAAGCGTTATTCATTGTTTTACATGAAAAAAGACTTAATGCTCTTTTTAGCCTGGAAAATATTGTTATCTGGTTACTGGAATGATCCAGTGTAATATCGATTTTATTATAATTTGATCTCATTTAAATTTGGTTCATTTGGTTTGAAAATTTCAGTGGTAACACTGTAAATTTCGTTACAGTGGAAAAACATTTTTTCGGTTACGGGTTTAGTTACGTTTACAAATTTCAATCGGTTTTTATCGGTTAAGGTTTTAATCCCTGATTATAATTAATATATTTTCTGTTTTGACATATTTTTTTTAGAATTTTTAAGAACTTCTGTCTCGAAAGTAATATATTTTGTAAAATAAAAAATTGTGGGGAGAATAGCAATACTTTTTTGTACAGTGTACATTGAGCAAATGTGTTCGATCACAATTCGAGTGTGGCATGCAACGTCAGCAGTGGCACTTGAGGCGCATTCGATAACGATTCGAACGATTCGCCAGCCAGACTGACGACCCTCTCAAAAAAAAGAATAGAAAACCAGAATGAAAGAAAAACTACAAGAAGAAAATCAGTTTCCATTCGTTTCATTTGTTTGTTATGAATGAAAAGCATTTGGCATTGTCTATGGTTAGAAGGTAATTAAATGGCAGCACAATCCCCCTTTAACCCCCCTAACCCCTTAACCCTGTCACTGTCACTTCTTCTCCTCCTCCTTTTTCTTCTCCTTCTCCTCTTTGTTGCCATCATTTGGGGCATATGGCAGTCGGTTTTGGTTCCGCCACATTCATGGCGGCCATTGATGACGCACTTTTAGCCCTTCATTGCTATCGGGCCAACAAGTGAGAGATTGTGACGGGAGGGGAGTGAAGGTTGAGGGGGGACTATGTATATATATGTGTGTGTGTGTGTGTTGCAAGTATAGGTGTGCCAACAACAGGCCTACATATACATATACATAAAGGCAGCCGGCTTGCAACATCCCATGTAAATACATACAGTTAGTCAAGAAAGTGTTTTGACTATCGGCATGTTGATTTAATATTCATTTATCGATAGAACGTTTATATTTAGGTGATATTTTTATCGATATAATTATGCATTGTTATTGCCAATTTAGCTTTTTTCCTAGATCTAGCGTTTTGCAATTGTTAAATGCGGCATAAATTGTAAAATAGCAGCTAGCGGGAATTATAGCTATTTTTAAATTTAAAAAAACTACGGAAAATATTCCTAAATATTATTTTTTAATTAGTACTTTGTATAGCCATTAACATTTTTTTACTTAAAAATGAAATAAAATATAGTAAAAGTTAGTGGAAACACAACTTATTTGAAGTGGAAACATGACAAATTTAAAGTCCATTATCAATATTTTTCTTTAAAAAAATCAAGTACAAATATCGAAATATTCTTAACATTTTTAAAAATATCAACAACCCTATTTGACTATATCAAAAAATTTTTAGTTTCTTTTGCAAAAAAAATTTATTGTATTGCTTATTTTATTATTCCTATCTGTGGTTCTTAAAACAAGTAAAATTAACAAAAACTAATTTTCACTGAACTTGACTATTTTTAAAAATATGAAAATAATATTTTTAGTTTGTCAAAACACTTTCTTGACTTACTGTATGCATTTGTTTCTTATGCTCACCTGCTGCATTGCAACCCACTGTACTCCCCGCCTTCCCCCGCAAACCCTTGCAAACCAATTGAAATGTTGCCTGCAGCTGTGTGTGTGTGTAAATGTGTGTGTGTGTGTGTGTGTGTGTGAGAGTGCATCTCGACCTACTTTCAAGAGTGAGAAAGAGAGAGAATGGGACCGAGAGCGAGAGAAGAAGAATTGTTGCTGCCTAGCAACTGTGTGGGCGAATAATTCTCATTTCTCTCACTTAATTAATTCGCTCTCATTTTTATTCACACTCTCTCTCTCTCTCTCTCTCTTTGTGGCTTACGCCTCCGCTTGCAGTTGAAACTTTATTTCATTTGCAATTGCCGCGTTTCGATTTCCAACTCAATAAGAGAGAGAGAGAGAGAGAGAGAGAGAGAGATAGAGAGACAGAGAGAGAGAGAGAGAAACAGGGCCAACGCCTGTAGCTATGCTATGAAAATTTAAACTTTTGTTTTGAAATACATCAGAATAATAACAATATACATATGTATGTGCCTAGATAATTTATTAAAATACAGTCTAAAAACATTCATAATACATGATTCAATACCTTTTATATGATATATCCTTTAAAAACGTATTTTGAGAATATTTTCGGTTGAAAAGTTATGACATTAAAAAAAAAAAATTGAAATTTAAATTTTATTTTTGATTTTTATTTTAAAAATTTTGAAAAATAAGAGTTAAAAGTAATTTTTTTAATAAAAATAAGTTTTATTTGTGATCCCTGGAAAAAACCCATCAAATATTTGCATGCAAAATTTGAATTTCTGTCGATGATTTCTTGAAAATTGCTAACAATGTGTATTTTAGCCGTTTTTTCCTTCTTTTCACACTAAATTTTTCTGAAAAAAGTGTGGGTTTTATTTAACATAAATTCAAAATTTTCAATGGGTACTTAATGGGTTAAGGAATGGAAAAAACGGAACTTTAATGACCTTTCCATTGATGCCAAAATGTACATGAAGTTCAAGATTTGAGTAAATTTAACTCCTAGTTTTGTCTAAATATTTATTAATACATATATCCAATTATAGTCCGATACTAACCAAATTTTCTCAGGATATATTAGGCAATTTCAAATACAAAACTTGTAAATTTAGTTAAGATATCTTAAGGAACGACAATATTATATTTTTGGGACTAATCGTTTTAATAAAAGATATATGATATACTTAGCAATCCCAATAAAACTGCAACATTAGACATTAGAAACTCGAATATCTATATGTATTATAAATTATTATACTCGTAATATTTTCCGCAATGGAATTTTTAGTAATAAAAATTGAGTTTTCTAAATTTGACAAAACTAATTTACAATTTTTATACTTTTAGGTAGTTAAAGTGTTTGCTCCGCTTGAAAAAATCAAGGGTATTCATCTTATATTATTATAATTAATAGTTTCACTCTGCTAGTAAAGATTCTTTAAGTTAAAACCAAAAGCAACACAAATGTTGCATCTAAATATAATAATATTTTGCAACAATTCATTAAATATACATATAAATATTTATATGCTAGAGCTCTGAGTGTTTATTTTTAGCTGACACTGTCAAATTGCAATACTAAGTATAAGTACAAGTATATTCCGAAATGGAACGGATAAGCGTAACTGCAAGCGGGAAAAAGGCACGAGTTTTCACTCGCCCCAAAATCTGTTCGGCATTGAGAAGAGCGCGTGAGTTTCCTCGGGTATAAACAAATTAGAAATTAAAATGAAAACTAAACTAAAACTAAATGAAATGAAATGAAACGAGAATTATAATAAGAGCAAGAAATCAGCTAGAATAAACAAATGAAAGCGCTTAACACGCTTCCAATTGGGAGAGGCCTGCCCCCTTTTATTCTCTACACTGTTCAAAGTTTCTAAAATCAAGATTTTGATCTAAGAGTTATGAATTTTGGTCGAGCACATAAAATTCTTATAGTTAGAAAACACATCTTGATTTGAAGAACATTTCAAATAAGACCAAGTTCTTATTTATAGAACAAACAGTTTAAATACTTTAGACAACAAGAATAAAATAAGGCAGGTATTAAAATCAGAGCGCTACGGGACCGCTATTAATTTCATATAGAATTTTAACATATTAACATTTTTCTAACAATTTTAAATCGGAAAAAAAAAGTTTTTCATACTAAAGGTTAATTTGCATCCGATTATTCCTATGGCAGCTATATGATATAGTAATCTGACTTTGACCAAATTTGGTCAGAATGTAAGTGACAGTCCCAAACATTCAATCTGTAAGTTTGGTTAAGATATCTTGAGAAACAAAAAAGTTTTTTATACAAAGGAATTCCATGACCTCTGACCTCAATTTGAGGCACTTACAGGTGAAATTTCTTATTGCACGATGAAATTGTCTCATTTACGTTGTGTGAAAATTTCAGTCAGTCAGTCAGGACAAAGAGTTTTATATACATAGATTAAGATTTTCCTAACAACTTAAGATTTTTATTCTTATATTAAGAACTGCGATTTTTTAGATTAATATACTTAGTATTAGTAATTTCGTGCTAAAATGGTCTTATTTTAAAAACAACATATGTAAGATGAATTTTCTTGATTTTTAGAGGTTGGTTTCTTTTTTCAGTGTACCGACCAGGTCAAAAGAGGGTCTAGAAAGAGGGAGGGAAGTGAAAAGAGGCAATTGGCCACACGGTCGTTTGTCTATGACGTCGTTTGGCGCTCACAATTTGTTTAGTTTCTTTTGGTAAAGTTCAAATTGCGCACACTTTTGTGCCACAAATAGCAACAATATGATCATCATCGTCATTATCGTAATGACGTTCATGTATTGGGAGGGGGCTTGTAAAAATCCGAGAAATTGTTTTTACGGCCGTACTACAACTTTATGGTAATTTAAAAAGTATTTTCCGAAAACTAGACAAATGTATTTTTACATCTTTTGGATGCGGATTTTGATTTTGCGATTTTTTCCCCGAGCGTTTAGTGCTCATTAATTTCAATTTGGCACTCGATCTTCACATGACTTGATTTCCCCTGACAACATGATCAACAGACCTTAAATTAATATAAATATAACACGTGTAAGATTATCGATGCATACAATTTATCTATAAAAATATGTAGTATTTGTGAGGTCCATGGTTCTCTAGTTATTATCGCCGACCTGTCACATAAATAGAGCTCAAGTTTCAAAAATAACTGAGTTCGAATCCTCGTAATGTTATTTTTAAAATGTGTTTTTAATGAGACACATTTCACTTAAAAAAAAAAACCCATTGCTAAACAACATAATTACAGAATTTATATAATGTTTATATTTTTATTAACTATCTAAGTACATATCTCTCTCAAATTCTGATCAACAGTTCTTCGATCATCGATTACTTGAATTCAATAATCATCCAGAATTTTAGGTTACGGAATATTCATAATTTACTATGCACTACATTAAAGAATATTAAACATTAACTAATTTCAATTTTCTCATCTATTTCAAATGAGATTGTTGCCCAGATCAAGAATATATTTAGATACACTTTAATTTATAAATATAGAATCATAAATCTATATATAAAGGTGAAAACTATATGTAGATTTTGATTTATCGTTTTTATATTTTTGTATGTATTTCGAAAACTATAAATTCAAGAAATTAACTCATTTGAGGTGTTTTATTTTTAAGAAATAGTATAAAAATGAGATATGACAGTTATATAAAATTTCGAATAACTCTCTAGTGATCAATTTATGAAGTGAAGAGTACAAAATATAATTTTGAATATATATTTTGAAAAACATTTTCTGAATAGTAATAAATTACTAAAGTTGATAATATTGAAACGAGTTCTTAATTAGAATATAAGACATTTCAATAAATTTAAAGATAGTTTTTTGAATAAAAGAGGCATATTTAATTATAACCCCTATTCCTATGTAAACTTTATTATAATGGTAAGTGACACTGAATAAGAATTAATACTCGATATCTAGGATTAGGAGACAATAAGATTTCAACAATAAACATTTCTAACATTAAGGTGTTTTTTAACGCAGAATCTTTTATTTTTTTTTTGATAAGGTTTTATTTAATGTGTTACGTGTGATCCAACACACCTTAACATTGTATTAGAATCGATCTAATAAGAGACAGACCCACTAAAGTATATGAGTAGGAAGAAAGTTGGGAATGTTGCAGCCAATCCCAAGAGCCTAGAGAATTTCGATGCTATTCCATAATTTGGTGATAAACTTAAGAATGGATTTTCTTATTGATTTACTAAGGCAAATCAGTGCTGCCCTGATTTAATTTATAAATATTAACTCAAGTTAAGAATTATAAGTTGTAATTATAAGTTGAAATTACAATTAAATCGAGTAATCGAATCTTTAATCAAATAATCTTAAATTAAGTTAAGAATTATAAGTTGTAATTAAAGTGTAATGAAAGTCAACACGTAATTACAATGTTATCGAATATATATCGAATCTTAAATCAAATTATCTAACTTACAATAAAATCGAATAATTGAATCTTTAATCAAATAATCTTAACTTAAATTAATAATTGTAAATTTAAATTAATGTGTAATGAAAGCCAACACGAAATTACAATGTTATCGAATGTATATCGAATCTTAAATCAAATAATCTTAACTTAAGTTAAGAATTAAATAATCGAATCTTAAATCAAATAATCTTAAATCAAGTTAATAATTGTAAATTTAAATTAAAGTGTAATGAAAGGCAACACGAAATTACAATTAAATCGAATATGTATCGAGACTTAAATTAAATTAGCTTACCTTAAGTTAAGAATTAAATAATCTAATCTAAATTAAATAATCCTAACTTAAGTTAATAATTGTAAATTTAAATTAAAGTGTAAGTGAAAGCCAACACGATATTACAATGTTATCGAATATATGTATGTACATATGTTTATCGATATATCTTACCTTCGCATATGTAGCCCTGTTGTATGAGGCCCCACAGTAAATCCGAGCAATGGTGACAGTAAGTTGGCTTATGAAATGTCTTCTTCACAAATGAATGCCCACCATCCGCCATTTTGTTGCCTAGGAGCTACAGTTGCCGGTTTCTGGGGGGTGGGCGGGAACGAGGACGGGCCTCAGTGCCGTTATCTTTTGCTTCTTTTTTTTTGTTGTTGTTGTATATTTTATTATTTTCTAAAAATTTGTGTTGTTTGTTGTTGGCACGCGACTTCTTCTATTGTTGTTGTTGTTGTTGAATTTTGGTGTTGTTGTTGTTTGTGTTGCGCCTCCTTTTGAATGTTTTTTTTTGTTTTGTTTTGTTTTGTTTTGGGCCAAACTAACTGTAGATGCTGCTGCAGCGAATTAAATCGCAGCCAGCTGAGGCAGTGGCAAAAATCTTGTGCTTCTTATGCTTCTCGATCTGTGCTTTCTGGGCGTACAACAACAAAATTGGGCGTGTCCTTGTCGATTTGTTGTTGTTGTTGTTGTTGTCAATAATATTCCTGTTGTTGCTGTTGCTTTTTGGTGTTTTGGTTGCTGTTGAGGTTGTTGTTGCAGTTGTTGTTGTTGTTGTTGTTTCTGTTTTAGTTGTTCTTCTTTGTGCTGATGTTTTTGTTGTTTTTGTTGTTGTTGTGGTAGCAGCTGCTGTTGTTGTTGCTGCTGCTGCTGCTGCTGCTGAGTTTGTGGCTGACAAAAGCGATGACAAATGGACAACGAAGACGACGACGACGACAAAAATGGCGACGACGGCTGCATTTTCATCCATTGGTCAACGTTGTTGTTGTTGTCTTTATCCAGACATTTGCTTGCCGGGAAATTTTTTTGCGCCACAGCGCCTCTCAGCTACCAATTATTATTATTATTTCTATTCTGTTTTATTTTATTATATTTCAATAATTAATCAAGTATTTTATTATGCGTAGTTTTGTATTTTGTATTTTACATTTATATATTTAATAATAGTTATTGGTTTCTAAATATATGTATATCATTGTAGTTGTAGTTGTTGTAAATTTATTTGGTGGAGTGCTTGTTGTTGTTGTTGTTGTTATACTTTTGTTACTTATTTACAATTAACTTGGATTTTTTACTTCAAGCGTTGCACTATAAAACACGAAAAAAAGAACAGAACAGATCACAATTGATATCGATTGATTTTACATTCGATTGTATTCGATTATTTTATACATTTGTTTTAGTTTCACAAGACACACACACACACACACACACACAGATGCGACGTGAACAGCAGCAGTGAAAATGTTGGAATGTTCAATTGGAGCATGTTTTTTTTCCTTTCTCCTATTTAGTTGTGCCTCCTTTTCGCTACGTGGGCGCCGCACCCCCAAAAAACGACGACAGGCAATAAAAGTTTCAAGATAACATAATATACACGAACGGCAGTTATGAGAGCGACAATCACACACTGACAGTAAGAGTACGGGAGAGCGAGAGAGCTTGTGCGCGCGAGAGAGCGTGTATGGTGAAAGGTGAATTTATGGTGAGCTGCAAAATACCCGTTATTTGAGCGTACATAACCACACTCACTCACACACACACTCATCGAAAGTAGTAGGCACATCATATAATAATAAAACTGGCAAAAATATGATATCAACAGCGTGTCAAGAGAGCAAGCCAGCAAGAGAGGGGAAAAGAGAATTAGAGAGCTAAACTCTCTCTCTCTCTCTTTTAAAATTGCATTTAAAGTTTTATAATTGGGCAAAAGTTCAAGTATTTTACACTTGAATAAAATTGCATTGCTTAATCCAGTACAAGCCCCTAAAAGTAGACACTACTCTAATTCAAATTTATATAAACAACATGAAAAATATATATGTATGTATGTATGTAAGTAAGGTTGATGATGACCACATAGTCCATATTTCTTAGGGAACGGCCTGAAACTTTTGAGACTCGAGTGCTGGAATTTATGTACATATGTATGTGTGACTATAGATTGTTGTGAGTGTGTGTGTGTGTGTGTGTGCAACGCCCACGCACAAAACTGAGCTACGGTTAGCCAAGGACAATTATCAAAACTCATACATAATTCTAATTATAGATGGTCACACTTGAAATTTCTACTTTAGATGGCAGTAAAAAAGTAGCAAAATAAAAAAACAATAAAGAGGAGCAACAAAGAAGACAAATATCTACACACATACATAAATATACAGTATATACAGTATGTCAAGTAACTGTTTTGACTAAATCAAAACTTTGAGCAAAAATTATATATTTTTAATGAATTTTGATTCTATTTCTAATTTTTTTATTACTGTCTATGGTTTCTAAACCAAATTAAAAAGCATTTGATTTTCATTGAATTTAACTATTTGTAAAAATGTGAATTTTTATGTTGTCAAAACACTTTCTTGACTAACTGTTTGTATATGTATGTGTGTGTGTGCCGCTGCCAGTTGGTCGCGACGTGGGAGGTTTATGTTCATGTCCTGGTCACCAGGTGACATGCGCAGTCACAAATTCACCACAGCACAAAGCAAAAGCAAAAGCTAACTGTGTGCAAAAGTGGCCAAGTTTAAGGATAAATCACTACGAAAAGCAACACAAAACGTAGCAACAAAGCACTTGCACAGTGGAATTCTTGTGTGTTAACGTGGCAAAAAGAAAAGTGAAATGCTTAACGCCGCATCAATTTTGCGGCAGCTTCATGTTTTTAAGTGTGCGAATAATTATTGTTGAAATTAAATGAAATTATTGATGATGCTAATGGGTTGGGGGAGGGGGCTACGGTTGAGTACTCGTTACTTGGGTGCGAGCAGCCCACTCACAACACACACATAAACATACGCACACACTTTTGCGTTGTACATACAGTGACTCTCAGCTTATTTGTCCCACCACATTTTTAAATATATTTTGTTTTTGTTGGATATAATATATATAAAAAAAATATGATAAAAATACTTTGTTTAATGAATTATTTTTATCTCCTTTCTATTAAAAGATAAATTAATTTGAAATTTGTTGTAAGAGTAGTGAGTCAAATAAGCAAATAAGCCACTGTACATTGCTTTGTATGTATGTGCGAATTGAGCAGTAGCAGCAGCAGCCGCCCCTCCCTCCCACCTCATCACACACTCCTATCCCTACTCTCCATTCTCTGCTCTTCCTTGCCTACCGTTGCGCACTTCGCTCTTTTCGAGCCGCATGAGCAAATCGCAATAGATAGAGAATTTTTATGCATGCTGTCTCGGCTACTCCTGTACGTTGATTCCTTGCCACACACACACATACAGTAACTAACACACACACAGACACATACACTCACACACACCCACATGTAGCACTAAAGTCCTTGAATGCGTGTCTTTTCTTCATATTATATATGTATGTATATGTATGTGCATATATTTTGTCATTGCCGAAAATCAAAAGACAAAAAAAAAACAATAAATAAATAAATGAAAACACTTGAGTTTGAGTTTAGTGACTGCAACTTTTGAAGGTTTGATTTTCTGACGAACTTTGCACATATGACAACGTAATTTTCACGCACACACGCATGTACACTCACACACACACACACAGACGCACACTCGCGCAGACACAAAATTTTATGTACCATATATTTTAGCTGGACAATTTGCAAAACTGAAGCTGCTGTTGCTGCGAATTTGCACAATTATTTTCCATTTGCCATTTCCCATTTTCATTTCATTTATATTTATTTTGGGTTACACATTTCACTGCTGCCGTTTTGTACACACTTTTCTTTTCTCTTCTTCCTTTTTCACTTGCGCCCTTTTTTCGCTAGGCGTTCAAATTTGCACTTGATTTTCTTTATCTTCTTCTTCTTCTGCTTCGTATTCTTTTTTATTCATTTGCAATTTGCGTTACGTTTTCGATTTCGATTTCGCGTTTTCATTTGATTGTTTTCATTTCAGTTAATGGAAAATTTTCAACAAGAGTTTTTCAAGTTTTTCTTCTTTTCTTGTACATTATTCTTTTTTTTTTGTGTGGAAAATGAAAATTCTTCTCTGTGTGTGGCAGTGCCCCCGTAACGTACAACGTACACACCTAACGGTCGTGTGTGCGTGTGCCTCGCTGAAGACGATGGTGCGCTCTGACTGGGCCGACAAAATGTTCACTGCTCGCTAGCTCCGCGCACTCGGCTGCTGTCGCTGTCGATGCCTCTGCTGCTGCTGCTGGCCGCGAATTTGGCGTGTTGAAAAATTTGGCGGCCGCAGCGGAAAGTCCCATCAACAACAGTGGGAAAATAGCGCCAGCGTTGCCCATAATTACTCGCTCTCTCGCTCTCCTTTACTCTCCCGCGCTCTCTTGATTGTTTGCTCTCAGCTTCATCTTCTCACTAAATACGCACTCTCATTTATCGCTGCGCGCGCTTTCGTGATGTTTTTATATTTTTTGTGGCAAAAGCGTGATGAATATTTCAAGCTAATATCGATTTACTACGATTTATCGATAATTGAAGTCAAATTAATCAACTAACAAAACAACTCTTTAATAATTGCAACCATAGAAAGCAGCACTTTACCATTCAAAATATATGGTATCCTTCTTCTCTTATTTGTTTCCGCCATGATTAATTTTATTAATTTAACTTTCGGGACGCAGTGAAGCAACAGGTTTTTTTTTTAAAGCCAACTAAAAGTAACGGTAAAATATGACGCGGCGTCTTTTTTAACCGAGCTGCCACCCAGCATAAAAAACGTCTGGCAACGCCAAAGACCAAAAGAACGAAATTCATATTTAGACATTTTTCAGAAACCTTTTTATAATTTTTTTTTAATTTTGAAGCTAGAATTTTTTTAAGGTTTTGTTCGATTTTTGTCAATTTTATTAAATTTGTGTAGAATTTAATTTGTAACTTCTTCCGTCGAGAAGCGACGAGGCTGACAACTTTGTAAAAATGATCCCCCTCATTTTAGCTAATTTCGAATTAAAAATGTTCATAAAAAATTAATTTTATTTCAAAATTAAAGCTAAAATGAACTAAAATTTGAAACGCCCGCTTCTCGACAAAAGAACGTACTAAATTTCTTCGTCAAGTGTGGAGCAGCTCGTTAAATTAAGCAAAGATAGCAAACCAGCAACTAGCCGATACACAAACCTTTCGATGAATAGCCGCTGCGCAGTGTGACCATGTCGTAGCAAGTTTGAATTAACAAATAAACATTGAACTTGATTTTTATTATAGCATTTATTTAAATATTATCATGTGAAACAAAAATTAAAGCAAGTTTAATCGTTGAAGATATTTATAGCATGACTGACTTTACATGTTAGTATTTTAATATATATTTGTATATATTTGAGCACGCAGGTCATGTAATTAATGTTTTTAACTAAATGATTTAGTTTAGATATGAATGTTTACACGTAATGTGGTTTAAGTATTTATACAGTGAGTCAAGTAATTGTTTTGTCCCATATTTGCTTTCTTGATTTTAAAAAATAGTTAAACTCAAATAATATTATAATTCATGTAATTTAAATTTTAGCATAGTTGGTTTTTTTCATTGGAAAAACTATTACTTGAGCTACTGTATGTGTTTTTTTTTGGCAAATTAAATTTGCTTTTGCGGCGAGTTAAATGAGTAAATAATGTGAAATATAAATATATGTTTAACAGCATTTATGTATAATATGTATGTAAAAATTTTAGCTGGTAATTGTATAATTGTTAATTGATAAAATAAGACAAAGACGATATACTTTATCGGTTATCGGTAATCGGTTTTAGGTTATGTGGAATACAAAATACAAATACACGCAATAATTAAGGCGACTTTCAAGGATTTAAGGATCGCAACGATGTTAATTAGCCAAGGCCATGATCATCAAAGAAACTTTGCGGTGTTTCATCCTGTAAAATGGAAATGCGATCTTCATTATGTATTTCACTTCGATGAACGTCCAACAAAATATACGAAATCAATTTACATATACATTAATATATGCACCTAAATATATGTATGTAAATAAGTATAAACTACAACTAGATAAACAGACGTATAAACTAAGCGAGAAAGGGACACCAATTGCACAGATTCATCACTTGGGCTGTTGAGAGAGAGAGCAAGAGAGAGAAAGAGATTTGGGAGAGCAAAGCAAGAGGTAGAGAGAGAACAGTAAGAACAGTGATTCGAGCCAGCAGCAAACAGTCAGATTACCAATATATGTAGTAGTAAAAAATTAAACAAAAATTAAAAATAATTGTAAATAAAATATAAGTACAGTAAATACGATCACCGTTCAACCTTACCTCTAAGCATATTACGTACATAATTTATTTATTTTACATACAAGTACACATACATACAATTTGGGTGGTTTTTTTTTTGAAAAATATTTCAATTTTTGATTTATTTTGAATACAAAACACAGGAATTTGGCTAAAATGTACAACACACATATGTATATAGACAGTTATTTATATATATATTTTGTATATAAACTATTGGTTTTTAAATATCTATTATTTACTACTAAAAAAGTTTTACATTTCATTTTTCGTGTTTTCAAAATTTTAAAGCTTACTTTTTCTATATATTGTAGTATTGCATTTTCTTTCCCTATTTTTCAACATCATTGCTTTTTTTTTTTTTGATGGTCTTGGAATGATTATCTAAATATCTAAATTAATAAACGCATGAGGAGATAAGTACTTATAATGTCTGGGTATTATTAGCGTTTTGCATGAACTTTTCTCAAAAAGTCTAAAAGATGATAAGGAAAAACCGCGCCAAATGCGTCTACAGATGAACTATGAGACGTGTTTTAATTATTTTTATTATTATTTTTGATTTGTTTTGAATTTGGTTTCGATTGTTTTTGCCTCACTGTGTGACAGATCTAATTGCACTTATTAAGTGTTGTGTAGCGCTAGACTTTGAGTGCTTAACAACACCCACACACACACACAAAGACACTCACTCACACACACATACAAGTGGAGTGCAGTTAAAATACTTATGCATGTGTGTGTGTACAGGCATTGCAATGTGCGCGTGTGTGTGTGAGAGAGAGATAGAGATTGTGTGTTGGCATAGGCGTGCAGGTGTGCGTGTGTGTTTGTGTATATGTGTAATATCAACTAAATTCTACGTATTTGACTTTCTATTTTTTTATTTAGAGTAGTCCAATGTCTCTTAAAGTGCCCTCAACAGCTTCGTCCTGGAGTACAGAGAATAAGAACAATAAGAACAAGAAGTGTAGATACATAGATAAAGGTGAGTAACAGTTGTATAAGTGTGTGTGTGACCAAGGTGAATTTACAAAAAGGTGACGACATATTCCCCACAGCTGAGCAATTCCACCATGGCTGTGACAGTGTGTGTTGTTTGTATACAAATGTATGTATGTATGTGTGTGTGTTAAACTTGTTAAAAGAAGAACGGCACAGCTCTGTATGTGTGTGTGTGTGAGTGTGTGAACAGTTATTTGTATGTATGTATGCGTTATGCGTATCGAAAGCGCGCAAGGCGTGCCAGGGGGCGGGGGCGGCCAGGGGGAACGGGCAGATCACAAAAACTACTCCCAGGCATTTCCAAAACGGGAAAAGCTTTTGCATTATTTACAGCCTTTTCTTGCTTTTCTTTTCTTGTGTTGTTTCTCTCCAACTGTATTATAGATAGGTTTATCTAAATATCGAATCGAATATCGGTTTCGTTTTTGTTTTTATTTTGGTTATCGGTTATCGGATACGCAAAATCGTTGTATATCGATTTCGTAACGGTCACCGGTTTCAAAATATCGGTATGATTTTGGTTTAAAAAAAATGTTTAAAAAAATTCTTTGATTTCAAAGTTTAATTTAATAAGATCAATATATAAATTTAAAAATTAATTTAATAAGATCAATATATCAATTTAAAATTTAAATTAGTTTTAAAAACTTTGATTGTACCAAAACAAATTTAAATATTATTCATGAATCGGTTACTAATCGGTTATTTTAGTGAATAATTTTGGTATCGGTATAATGAAAAAGATTTTGTTGCCGTTAGGGTTCAAGTTACGATAACCAATTTCAATCGGTTATTACCGGTTAAAGGTTACGGTTTCGATTACGAATTAATTAATATGATTAATATTTAAATTTAAAATCAAAATTAGCTTTAAAAACGATGATTACAGCTTAAGAAAATAATTGAATTTAATTCTTGATTTGACCGAAAACAACCGCTATTTATGAATCGGTTATTTCGGCTTGAATAATTTCGGTGTTTCGGTTTTGGCAAAATAAAAAAGGTTTTGTTTCTGTTAGGTTTTCAGTTACGGTAAGAAATTTCAATCGGTTAATACCGGTTGAAGGTTACGGTTTCGATTTAAAATTCCTGATCTTAATATCGGGAAGGGAGCAATCTTCAACTATCTTACTTCATCGGGCCTAAAATAATTATAAGGAATCTGTGTTTCAATATACATATTAACTTTTTACACTTTATTTTTTTTCGCTTCATTTTTTTTTTTTTTGTGTAATATCTGATTAGTTGAGATATTCATTGAAGTCCTGTTGAATGGTTGTATTAACATCGATATATGCAGAGTGGCGGGTAGGGAAAGCGTTAATAATAATAACAAGAGAGAGGGTATTCATTTATTTATGGATTACACATTTAGAAAATGTATTGTTAAATATTGATGTGCAGACAGTTAGTCATGTAATTGTTTTGACAATATACAAAATTTTAAATTCATTTTTTAGTAAGAAAGAAATCAATTAAAACCAAGAAAATGTTTTTTGTTTTCATATTTTTCTTGTTTTTTAAAGATTTAAATTAATTAAACCAAGAAAAGGTTTTTTTCAGCATTTTTTTTACTTTTTTAAATAAATGTAATTTAATTAAATCAGGAAAAGGTTTTGTTCCCATTATTTTCTTGTTTTTAAAAGTTGTAAATTAATTAAACCAACAAAAGGTTTATTTTTTTGAATATTTTAATAATTTTTTTGAAGATTTAAATTAATTAAACCAGGAAAAGGCTTTTTTGTCATATTTTAATTGTTTTTTAAAGATATAAATTAAACTAAGAAAAAGTTTTTTCCATTGTTTTCTCGTTTTTAAAAATTGTAAATTAATTAAACAAAGAAAAGGTTTTTTTTGCATATTTTAATTGTTTTTTAAAGATGTAAATTAATTAAACCAGGACAATGTTTTTTTTCCATTATTTTCTTGTTGTTAAAACAATTACTTGACATACTGTATATCGCAAAATATATATATATATGTGAAGACAGATTATTCAGTTAGTAGGAACTACAAAAAACGACTTTAACAATACAACTACAAAGATCATGCAAAACAAACAAATATAATATACGATAAACTCCTCGATAATGCTTTAGTTATAGATTTAACACACAAAATAATTGTACTACACATTTTGACTACATATCAATGGCAATTATACATTTATATAGTTATATATATGGACGGAACTACGTTTCGTTTCTTTCTATAGGATATTTCTGTACTGAATTGACAAGTTTACAAGTTTATAGGTTTATAATTATGGCAAGCTCATTAAGTTTAGTTAAATTTAACTCTCACAATTTCATATATAGGCAAGTTGATATCGGAACATAAATTGAGGCATGCAAAATGTAAAAACATATTTCAACTTAAAATTAATAACAATATCATTTGAATATTTTTTAGTAAATCAAATAAAAGCTATTGCAGTGAGTAAAAAAACTCTTCTTGCTTTTGAGTTTTGTTTTCAGTTTGTTAGGATAGAAAAAAGTAAAAAAAAAAAGAACAAGAACAAGATTTAAGTATATAGAATTTGAAACGTATATGTACCGAGTGATATGTATGAAATGACTTTAAAAACAAACACTAATAATTATACAAAAATTAAGAGAATAAATATAGTATGCAGAGAGAACAATTAACAATATATTATATATATAAATGTATGTATCTCCGGCTATATATATATATACTATATATGCATTATAGATCATATGTCTCGGGTGTACTGACCTCTTGTAGCAGATCCTGAGAGGCAATCGCTTTCAGCACATTCTTTTTCGATGTCTCCTGAATCTCGCCGCCAATTAACAACTCATCCAATATGAAATACGCTTTCTCAAAATTGAATATAATATCCAATTCGCAGACCTGCAACATAACATATTTATTTATGACTTTTTTTAGATATATATCTTCATTACTTACGCTGCCAAAATACTTATCCAAGAGCTCCACATAACGATGGATTATCTCCAGTGTCAAGAGCTCGTTATCATTCTGCTCGATAGCGCAGCAAAAATACAAACTGGCATAGCTAAAAGATTTACAAAAATATATATCACTAACTATTCAAAATTATGCTCTCTAAGAAATCTTACAAATAACTCTGAAAATTTCAAAAGGAAACTTTTAAAAACGATATAAAAACTTGGCAAACTAATATTAGAAAAACTAAATTAGTACAAAATCTTCAAAAGTCAAAAACAGTCGCCAAAATCAAAATAATAATTTAAAAGAAGCCCGACTAGGAAATTAAAAAATTTAAAAATAAATTTTATTGGGAAAAATTATTTATTATTAGGAAACTAAATTAAGATAAATGTAATTAGAATAAATATATTGATAGGCCAAAGTTATAAGAAAAAACTAAGTCGAAAGACAAAAATTCAAAAAAAATTGTACATTAATTTGTAAAAAATAAATTGATTTTCGCTTTGCACTTTTATCTTCGACTAAGAAAAAAAATATATATTTTGTTTAAGTTCTGGAAATACTCTAAGAAATTAAGATTCCCAATACGAATGTCAAAAAATAGTACTATGGCTTTCAACATTTTTAAATTAAAAAAATAAACATTAGGAAAACAAAAGTAGAAAGCATTTAAAATGGAAATCAAAATTAGTAAGCTAATACTAGGAATAATGTTATTAGGAAATAAAAATTTGGCACACATAAATTAGAAAAAGCCAAAATCAAAACTCTTTCGTATCCTGTTTTATATTTTTGTCAAGTTTCAGAATTAATGCAAAAAATTAAGTAGCAAAAAAACAAAACATTTTGTCGAACCAATTATTTACAACTAGGATTAAATATGTATGTTTATTAAAATATTTTTGTTTTTGGTTTTTGCTGCCTTTCTTGTTTTTTTTTCCTAATTTTTGTACTCTGAATATATTACTTAATTGAATTTTCCTTATTTCATCGCATTTTTTTATTCATTATTTTTTTAATTCCCAAAAAAAGTATTCGGAATTCATATTTGTACCGTAATTCTTATTGGAATTTTCTAGTTTTTGCATACAATTTTTCCCCATACTTATTTCAGTTTCCTTAAATATAATTCTTTGTTTATTGTAATTTGATGTGTATGATTTCCTAATTAAATATTCGGAGTTCGTATGGTTTTTTTATTGGAATTGCCTTTATTTTTATTCAAATTTTTCCCATACTTTTTTTATTTGTGTTAATCTTACCGCTTGTAGACGATCTTGCAATCCTTCCACTCCAGGAATGAGCACATTTTGGGCTTGCGGGCCAGAATCGTGGTGACAAGTTCACGGGTAATCTTCTTTTTGGTCTTGTCCGGATATGCCATGTACCATTTTTGTAGTCGTAATTTGCCCTGACGACTGAACAGCAGCATGAAAAGCATCTGTTTACAAAACATAAAATATATATACATAATTTAATTAGCGCTTGTTCATTTAACCGGACATATGCACTTATTGGATGGATTAAAAGGTGAGTCAGGTGAGCTGCGCTGGCAACTTGATTTTAATTGCTCGTTTTTATCTACCGAAATGCAAAACTTGTTTTAATTTCAATTCACTGACCATTGTAACTGTTGCAGCTTTGTGTTTTTATTCTTTATGTGTCGACAATTGCAGTAATATTAACAAATTATGATTTTTTCACGCTGTACATAAAAGAAAATGCTTCTTCAGTCAATTTTGCCATTCACTGCAAAATCATACAGTCAGCTGGTGGCAGTAGCACGATGTTTTTCGATATCGATATATCTGTTGAACATATCGCTGCACACAACACAAAAACAAAAGAGATTCACGCTCTGTTAATACCAAAATCCAACCAAATTCAAACAAAAACTCTGCAAAAATTTTGAAAATTAGAAAAATGACCACAAAAACTCAAATTTGCAATTTGTTTCGAATATGGAAATGTAGCTTTTTCCGGTAACTAAGGCTGCCACACCGTTCATAGGAACAAGGTTGCCACACTTATGAATTATGAACTTATTCCGAGCGACTCCAAAACAACAACAACAACATTAGCGACGTTGTGGCAGGCAGCCGTATTTTGTATAAAAGGCGTGCAATTTCATAATTTGAGTTTAGTTTGCAAAGGAAATATATATAGACGAAATGTCAATAAAACTGAAGGCAAATGTAAACAATCCGCCGATAAGTAAGTGCCATTTATCCAATATGAAATGAACAAATTGAACTTGCAATATTGTGAGGTTATGGTGTAAATGCAGCCACAGTTTTTTTATCTACATATTTATCTATTTATGAAATTATTGCATCAGTTTTTATCAATTAATTAATTAAATAATGTGCCCCTCTCTTATCGCACAGGCGGCTTGGCGACGGCCCATTTGATTAATTCAACGGTGCCCGTGGAAATTGTTTGGGGCAAGGAGACGTCGCTGCAATTTCCGGATAATCGGATATTAATTTGTCACTCCAACAACGATGTGTTGCGGGCCTTGGCACGTGCTGCCCCGGATCACAAGCTGTATGGTGAGACGGCGATTGAGCGCACACAAATCGATCACTGGTTGTCCTTCTCACTCACCTGCGAGGATGACATCTCCTGGGCAATGTCATTTCTGGATAAATCCATTGCACCCGTCACGTATCTGGTGGCCAACAAGTTGACAATTGCCGATTTTGCGCTCTTCAATGAGATGCATTCGCGCTACGAGCTGCTTGCCACCAAGGGGATTCCCCAGCACGTGCAGCGTTGGTATGATCTGATCAATGCACAACCGCTGATCCAGAAGGTACTGCAATCTCTGCCGGCAGAGGCGCGTGTCAAGAGAGGCGCCGTCAATGAAACCGCAACCGCAGCGAAGAGCGGCGAGCGTAAACAGGAGGGTAAATTTGTGGAATTACCGGGTGCTGAGATGGGGAAAGTTGTGGTGCGTTTTCCGCCAGAGGCGTCGGGTTATCTGCACATTGGACATGCGAAGGCGGCGCTGCTTAATCAATACTACGCTCTGGCCTTCCAAGGTACACTAATCATGCGCTTCGACGACACCAATCCCGCCAAGGAGACCGTGGAATTTGAAAATGTCATTCTCGGTGACTTGGAGTTGCTGCAGATTAAACCAGATGTCTTCACCCATACGTCCAACTACTTTGATCTCATGCTCGACTATTGTGTTCAGATGATTAAGGAGAACAAGGCCTATGTGGATGATACGCCACCTGAGCAAATGAAACTGGAACGCGAACAACGCGTCGAGTCTGCAAATCGTTCCAACTGTAAGTTTTACATCTCAATCTTTTCAATTACTTTTAGTTAATAATGTTGTTGATCTTCTCCTGCTTTAGCTGCTGACAAGAATCTGGAATTGTGGCAGCAGATGGTACAAGGCACCGCAGCTGGACAAAAGTGCTGTGTGCGCGCCAAGATCGACATGTCCTCGCCCAACGGATGCATGCGGGATCCAACCATTTATCGCTGCAAGAACGAACCTCATCCACGCACGGGCACCAAGTACAAGTGAGTAGGAATCCTTATGTTTAATTTAAATAATCATATTCCTATTTCTATTGCTTTTGCTTTTAAATTAAAATAACACTTAAAACACTTACAAAATATAAATAATACTTAAATACTTAAATTTATTTTAAAATAGCAAAATTATAATTAGATCTCATTATTTTCCATTTATTATATTGCTTTTAAATTAAAATAACACTTATTTTAAAAATTGGAAGTATATTATTAGATCTCAATAGTTCTAATTTTCATTATATTGCTCACAAAATATAAATAAAAACTTAAAGACTTAAATTTATTTTAAAATTGCAAAATAATAATTAGATCTCATTATTTTCCATTTATTATATTGCTTTTAAATTAAAATAACACTTCTTTTAAAAATTGGAAATATATAATATTATTAGTTCTCAATAGTTCCAATTTTTATTATATTGCTTACATAATATAAATAATACTTAAATTAAATTAATTAGATCTCATTATTTTCCATTTTTATTATATTGCTTTTAAATCAAAAAAACTCTTTTTTTTAAATTGTTAAATTGTTATTATTTCTCATTTTTATTATATTGCTTACAAAATAAAAAATATTTATTATTTATAAATAAAAATATTTTTTAAAATTGTAAAATAATAATAAGATCCTAATTTGCATTTAAAAGTCAAAATGTAATATAAAAAATGTAACATAATACCTATTTATAAATGTTATTTAAAATAGCAAATCTAATGAAATTTCAACTTTTATTTAATAAATGGAAAGTAATCATTTAAATTAAACACTTATTTGTAATTTGTTCAAGAGTAAATAAGTGTTAAATTATTGCTTTAAAATTAAAAGTTTTAGTAAAAGTTTTGTTTTCTAATTAAAAAAATATAAAAAGTCATATAGTTATTTAATTATTATTTTGCAATTTTCTTTTTAAATTTTTCTTTTTATTTAAATTTAAAAGATATATGTAATTTTAAAGAAGTTAAAGCTTAATTATTATCTTGTAATTTTAATTATTTATAATTAAAAATGATTAATTAAATATGAAGCTTAATTACTATATTGCAACTTTTAAAATTAATTTAATATAAAATATTTTGTAATTTAATATTTATATTAATTACAAATTATTTATTTAAATTTGGTTAGTTTAATTCACATTATTTTGCACTTTTTAAAATGAACTTAAAAATGAGAAATTGAAATTATTTTGTATTTTAAAAAAAATATATATGAATTGTAAATGATTTACTTAAATTTGGATTATTTATTTTATATAATCTTGCAAATTTTAAAATGAATTTAATAGAAATTATTTTGTAATTTAAAAATATTTATATGCATTCCAAATGATTTATTAAAATTTGGTTTATTTAAAATGAAACTAAAAGTAAGATATAAATATAAGTTTAATTTCTATAATTGCAATGATTTATGTTAATAAAATTCATTAAATGAAATGCTTTCCTCCTTTTCAGAGTGTATCCCACTTACGATTTTGCCTGTCCCATTGTGGATGCGATTGAGAATGTGACGCACACACTGCGCACCATGGAATATCATGATCGTGATGATCAATTCTATTGGTTTATTGATGCATTGAAGCTACGCAAACCTTATATCTGGGAATACAGTCGTCTCAATATGACGAATACGGTTTTATCGAAACGAAAGCTAACCTGGTTTGTGGACTCTGGTCTGGTGGATGGCTGGGATGATCCACGTTTTCCCACTGTGCGTGGCATCATCAGACGCGGCATGACCGTCGAGGGACTCAGGGAGTTCATCATTGCCCAGGGTAGCAGTAAATCGGTGGTATTTATGAACTGGGACAAAATCTGGGCGTTCAACAAGAAGGTTATCGATCCGATTGCACCACGTTACACCGCATTGGAGCACGACAAACGCATAATTGTGAATGTGGCTGGTGCCAAATTGGAGAAGATTCAAGTGCCTGTGCATCCCAAGAATGAAAAGCTAGGCACCAAAACTGTCACATTGTCTCCTCGCATCTACATTGACTACGTGGACGCCGTGGCGCTCAAGGAGGGCGAAAATGCCACATTTATTAACTGGGGCAATTTGCTAATCCAAAAGATCAACAAGGATGCGAGTGGAACGATCACATCCGTGGATGCAGCACTCAATTTGGACAACAAGGACTTTAAGAAGACGCTGAAACTCACTTGGCTGGCCGTTGAAGATGATGCCAATGT
The DNA here is from genome assembly GCA_035042165.1 of Drosophila kuntzei. Taxonomy (NCBI): domain Eukaryota; kingdom Metazoa; phylum Arthropoda; class Insecta; order Diptera; family Drosophilidae; genus Drosophila; species Drosophila kuntzei. The sequence goes on from JAWNLU010000300.1 coordinate 1,455,055, forward strand.
TTATCCGCCCACATATTGTGTCTACTTTGATAACATTATCAGCAAAGCGGTGCTGGGCAAGGATGAGGACTTTAAGCAATTTATTGGCCACAAGACACGCGATGAGGTCCAAATGCTCGGCGATCCCGAGCTCAAGAAGTGCAAAAAGGGCGACATTATTCAGCTGCAACGTCGCGGTTTCTTTAAGGTGGACAATGCGTATGCTCCTCCCAGTCCCTACACCAATGTCGCCTCGCCCATCATTCTCTTCTCCATACCCGATGGCCACACCAAGGATATGCCCTCGTCCGGCCTCAAGATCAATGCAGCAGCTCCAACGGTTGCCAAAACAACAAATGCAAGTATTGAATTTCGAATTTATCACAATGTAAACACAAAACAGCTGACTGGTTCACCACAAAGCATATTCACCACATTTGTAAATTCACCACTCTCGCTCGCTCGCTCGATGATGGCGCAGTCTCACTTTCCGCCAATAGAGTTGATCAGAGTGTTAATTGTAAAAGTAACTATTGTGATATCAGTACACAGTCACAATTTCAGCTCACTTTCCCCATTACATATTTATTAGAGAGAATTGTCATGATATTATTTATAAGGTGACGAGTAAATTCACCTTAGGGCACCTCACACACTCTCACTTTCATCGCACACGCTGATTAGAAATGAGTCACAGTTGCAGTGAAAACTGACAAAGTAACGATGTAGTGATATATATGAAATTATTTCGTGATTAAGAGTTACAATAATATAGCATAATATTTGAATTGCAATTTTTGCATACACTCAAAAACAAAATAACAGTTGGGCAAGTAGTTTTGCATAGCGTGCAGTTCACTAGTCACGAGTTGGCAATTCACGATTGTCACAGTCACAATTACATTGACTTTTGCTCATCTCTAACGACCAGCAACGTGTAACCGGTTTCTGCAGACTGAGCTTGCGATTGGTTTGACTTTCGATAACTTTTACGAAAGAAGAGGAAGAGTTAAAAGAAGAAGGTACACAGATAATTTTTGTTGACACGTCTGCAGCAACCGCATCGGCATTTCGACTGTAATTTATTTCGTCATTTGAATTAATTATTTCTTCAACAGACTGCCGATTTGGACAAACAGATTGTGCAGCAGGGCGATTTAGTGCGTGAACTTAAAGCCAAAAAAGCAGCAAAGGCTGAAATTGATGTGGCTGTTAAAAAGCTGCTTGCTTTGAAAGCGGATTACAAAGTGGTCACTCTATTGGAGTGGAAACCAGGACAAACAACAACAGTTGCTCCTCCTGCTGCCTCTGCTGCAGCTCCTCAAAGCAACGACGCTGCCACAGTAAACACCAGCATTGTGAAACAGGGAGATTTGGTGCGTGAACTGAAAAGCAAAAAGGCAAACAAGTCGGAAATCGACGCGGCTGTTAAACATTTGCTGGAGTTGAAGGCGCAGTTCAAGACCTTAACTGGACAGGATTGGAAACCAGGTCAGTAGTGATGTCGAAAATAAATCGAATATTGAAAGCTCGTTTTTCGCGGAAGCAATTTTCAACTACTTTCGATTAATTTTTTCTGACGATCAATCGAGTTTACTGGAAAAATTAAGTTCAGTTCAATTTGTGATGAGCAACAATGCTGCCAACTTAGCTATTTTATGACTAGTTCTGGCTATTTTTAAAGTTTGATGCTAGAAAAATTAGAAAATTGCTATTATCTGTAAATCTGGCTATTTTTAATACGCACTTAGCTATTGCTATTCATTTTTCTCATACTCTGTGCAAAACTTACGCAAAAGAAAATTTGACAATTTTCGGCAAATTGGTACATAAGATACCTACAATACCATCAAAATAATAAAGACTATAAATAATTGAAAAAAATTGAAGTTAATAAAAGTTGGCTACATTTTAATAGCTATTTTGTTGCAAAAGCTTTTTCAGAAGAAACAGCTATTTTTTTTCTCAAAAAAGTTGCCAACACTGGCGATAACAAAATTTTTTTCGATAACTCGATATTCGTAACTTGATGTATTATTTTGCGGTCTATCGAGAACTCGATTATTTTTGGTCGATTTTACATTTCGATTTAAAAAACGATTTAAAGTTTGAATTTACATTCCTACAGGTCAGACTGTAACAGCAGCTGCAAGTTCCGCTCCCGCTTCCTCTCCCGCTGCCGCTGGCATTGCTGACATCTTAAGCCAAATTGCCGGACAGGGGGATAAAGTGCGTGAACTGAAATCGGCCAAATCCGATAAGGCAACGATTGATGCAGCTGTGAAGAAATTGCTCAGTCTTAAGGCCGATTACAAGCAACTCACGGGCAGCGATTGGAAGCCCGGAGTCACAGCTCCCGCTGCTGCCGTAACTGTCAAACAGGAGAAATCGCCGGAACCGGCAGCTGCCAGCTCCGTGAGCACATTGCTGGGCAAAATTAGTGAGCAGGGTGAGAAAATCAGGCAACTGAAATCGGCGAAAGTGCAAAAATCTCTAATTGATGCGGAGGTGAAGCTGCTGTTGGCACTGAAAGCGGATTACAAGAGTCTGACGGGTCAGGAGTGGAAACCGGGCACAGTAGCTGCAACTCCCACTCCCATTCCCGCTCCAATTGCCACCGTGGATCTGACAGCTGAGAGTGGCAGCAGTGATATCCAAGATATTCTAAACAAAATCCAAACCCAGGGCGATAAAATACGTCAGTTGAAATCTTCCAAGGCAGCCAAGGCAGCTGTGGATATCGAAGTTAAATCCCTGCTGGCTCTAAAAGCCGAATACAAGCAGCTCAGTGGCAAGGATTGGACACCAGACGCCAAAGTGCCGGAGGTAAAAGTCAGGGACCATAATCATTTTTAATGTTTATTTAAAGACTTTTCTATATATATAAAACTCTTGTATAAACAATTTCATTGTGCAATAAGACAACGTTTTGCGAAATTCCACCTGTAAGTGCCTCAAATTGAGGTCAGATGTCATGGAATTGCTTTGTATGAACAACTTTTTTGTTTCTCAAGATATCTTAACCAAACTTGCAGATTATATGTTTGGGACTGTCTCTTACATTCTGACCAAATTTGTTCTAAGTCGGATAACTATAACACTATATATTTATCAAAAACTCTTATTAAAGACTGAACAAATTAAAATCAATAATAATGATTATTTTGAATTTTTTCTTTTTTAAATACAAATTATTATTTGTTCATAATCAGAAATAATTAATAAATTGCATTTATAAGTCTTTAAATAACCATTAAAATTGATTTTTAAATCAAAAATTTTTCAAAAAGTTGAGTTAAAAATTGCGCTTGTTTTTAAAAATGATATTTTAGTTAAATTTGTGAATAATAACTATTATTTTCAGTCGCTTTTATACAAAAAAGTCTTTCAATAACCATAAAAAATGATTTTTAATTTAAAAATTCTTAAAAATCTTTGGTATACTTGAAAGAAAATTTGCGCTTGTTCTTTAAAATGATATTTTAGTTAAATTTTTGATTAATAACTATTATTTTCAGTCGCTTTTTTAAAATCACAAATAATTCTTAAATTGGATTTATAAAATAAGTCTTTAAATAACCATAGAAATTGATTTTTAACTTAAAAATCCTTAAAAAATTCTTAAATTTGTGATTAATAACAATTATTTTCAGTCGGTGGTGAAAGTGGAGATGGCATCCTCGGAAAAGGATCAGCTGACGCTGGAAATAAATGCGCAGGGTGAAAAGGTGCGTGCGGTTAAAGGCGGCAATGCCGCCAAGGATGTGATTGATGAGCAAGTGCGTCAGCTGCTCGCACTCAAGGCCAAATACAAGGAGATCACAGGCACTGATTTTCCCGTTGCCGGACGTGGTGGCGGTGCCGTCAAGAAGGCACCGAAGGAACCACAACCGAAGGCGGCAAAACCCGTGAAAAAGGAGGCACCAACTCCAGCCAAAACAGATGGTGTAAAGAAACAAACGCGTTTGGGTCTGGAGGCCACCAAGGAGGAGAATCTGCCCGATTGGTACTCCCAGGTGATTACCAAGGGTGAACTGATTGAATACTATGATGTTTCCGGCTGTTATATACTGCGTCATTGGTCCTTTGCCATTTGGAAGACCATTAAGAATTGGTTCGATGCCGAGATCACTCGCATGGGCGTCAAGGAATGCTACTTCCCCATCTTTGTCTCCAAGGCGGCGTTGGAGCGTGAGAAGACGCACATTGCGGACTTTGCACCGGAAGTGGCGTGGGTAACCAAATCCGGAGACTCGGAACTGGCCGAACCAATCGCCGTGCGTCCCACCTCCGAGACGGTCATGTATCCCGCCTATGCCAAGTGGATACAATCCTACAGAGATCTGCCCATCCGTCTCAATCAATGGAACAATGTTGTGGTAAGCATTCTCCTAATAGAATCTTGACAATTGATACCCCTACTAGGGAAATTCCCGAGATAGGGAAATTACAACTACCAAATAAAAGTTAGGAAAACGAAAAATATTAAATGTGATTGGAAAAAAACCGATTCACAATAAAAAATATCCGTTTCCCCAGAAGAATTTTCATAATTGATACCCCTACTAAGAATTAAGAAATAGGGAAATTACAAATACCAAATAAATGTTGAAAAATTAAATTAGTCTAAATTAGAAAATTAATATTTTAATAAAAATCGTTCCACAAGTTACGAAATCTAAATTTGGAAATTAAAACGAGTAACTAAAAAATCGCATGATATAAATTAATCATTTCCCTATAGGAATTTTGACAATTCTTACCCCTACTAAGATTTCCAAAATAGGGAAATTACAATTATCAAATAAAAGTTAGGAAATCAAAAAAATATAAAATTTAATTTCGGAAAAATGAAATCAGAATAAAAATTAAGCATTTCCCTTATAAGAATACTGACAATTGATTGATTAATTGTCAAAATAATAAGAATTCCGAAATAGGGAAATTAAAAGGGAATATTAAATAAAAGTTAGGAAATCGATATAAATAAAATGTCAATTGGGGAAAAACGGAATCGGAATAAAAATGAAGCATTTCCATATAAGATTTTTTACTATTGATACCCCTACTAAGAATTCAAAAATAGGGAAATTACAACTTTCAAATAAAAGTTAGGAAGTCGAATGACATAAAATATATCTGGGAAAAAACGTAATCAGAATAAAAATTAAGCATTTCCCCATAAGAATCTGGACAATTGACGCCCCTACTAAGAATTTCGAAATAGGAAAGTTACAACTATCAAACAGAAGTTAGGAAAACGAAAAATATTAAATGTGATTGGAAAAAACTGAATCGGAATAAAAATTAACCGTTTGAATAAAAGTTAGGAAAAAAATGAGAAATTTAATAGGAAATATTAGTTGAAAATAAACGGAATCAGTCAATATCATAAATATTTTATTATATGTAAATCACTCCACAAAAATTGCGAAATCCAAAATTAGGAACAAAGTGAGGAATAGTCGAAATCTACATCAAAAAAGTCAATATGTAAAAAATACCTTAAAATAATTGAATTTAATGCTTGATAGAACCGAAATCCGTGATTAATGAATCGGTTATTAAACAGTTATTTCGGTTTGAATAATATTCCTTATTTATTAAGATGAATATTTAGATTTAAAATCAAAATAAGTTTGAAAATCGACGATAACACCTTAAAATAATTCAACTTAATACTTGATTGAACCGAAATTAAGTGTTATTCAGGAATCGGTTGTTAATCGGTTATTTCGGTTTGAATAATTTCGAAATTTCGGCAAAATAAAAAATGTTTTGTTTCGGTTGGGATTCTAGTTACGGTTACAAATTTCAATCAGTTAATACCGGTTAAAGGTTACGGTTACGGTTACGATTACGGTTTTAATCCCTGACTTGTTTACTTGATAATTTCAATAATTGTTGGTTTTTTATCTGTTTTAGCGGTGGGAATTCAAGCATCCTCAGCCGTTCCTGCGCACCCGCGAGTTCCTCTGGCAGGAGGGACACACGGCATTCGCGACTAAAGCCGAGGCGGACAAGGAGGTGCTGGAGATCCTTGATCTTTATGCCTTGGTCTACACACAACTGCTGGCCATACCCGTGGTGAAGGGAAGGAAGACCGAGAAGGAGAAGTTTGCTGGCGGTGATTATACGACAACGGTGGAGGCATTTATATCCGCATCGGGACGTGCGATACAGGGTGCAACGAGTCATCATTTGGGACAGAATTTCTCCAAGATGTTTGAGATTGTCTACGAGGATCCGGAGACGCAACAGAAGCAGTATGTGTATCAGAATTCCTGGGGCATTACCACACGCACCATTGGCGTCATGATCATGGTGCATGCGGATAACCAAGGATTGGTATTGCCACCCCATGTGGCCTGCACCCAGGCGATCGTTGTGCCCTGCGGGATTACAGTGAGCACCAAGGATGAGGAGCGTGCGGAGCTATTAAATGCCTGCAAGCAGCTGGAACAGCGTCTAAGTGGCGCCGATGTGCGTTGTGAGGGAGATTATCGTGATAACTATTCACCGGGATGGAAATTCAATCATTGGGAATTGAAGGGTGTTCCCATACGCATTGAATTGGGTCCCAAGGATCTGAAGGCGAATCAAATTGTCGCCGTGCGTCGTGATACGGGCGAGAAGCAAACGATTGCCATGTCGGATGTGGAGAAGAAAATTCCCGCCCTACTCGAAACCATACACGAGAGCATGCTGGCCAAGGCACAGCTGGATCTCACATCCCACACCAAGATTGTCAAGACCTGGGCCGACTTTTGTAATCTGCTCGAGCAGAAGAATATGCTCCTTACGCCCTTCTGCGGTGACATGAACTGCGAGGATAAAATCAAGGCGGACAGCGCTCGCGGTGAAGAGGCGGAACCTGGTGCTCCGGCCATGGGTGCCAAGTCCCTGTGCATACCCTTCGATCAACCCTCGCCAATTGCCGACAGCGACAAGTGCATCAATCCCAGCTGCACCAACAAACCCAAATTCTACACGCTCTTTGGACGCAGCTACTAAACGAGGATCAATAAATGATCCATGTTCAATCAATCCTCAAATCCCATTTGAATAAATACTTTTATAATTTGTACTCTCTGCCTGGACTCTTAATATTTATCACTATTAATTGAATTGATTGTATTTTGAATTCATCATTAACTGCTCTAATCTAAAAGATCACGAATTTCTGTTTTGTTTTTCAAATATATAATAAAATATGTCATACAAATAATTGTCTCTTTAAATCGCTGGGGAATCTGTTTAGGAAAATTAAAGAATGGTTTTATATTTTCAGATAAATATATTAATTTATTATCGTACTTAATTTGAGTTTAGATTAGACCTCTAAAGTCTCTAAAAATAACATATATACGATAAAATAAATATAATTGTTATGATTTTTATAAAGAAAATTTAGGAATTTCTTATTGATATTTCAAAAATATTATAAAATAAGAAATCCATTTCAATTTCTTATTAAAAAATCTTACTTTCTGCCTGGACTCTTAATATACATTGTATTTTGGATTCCTCATTATAGATCACGAATTTCTGTTTTGTTTTTCAATTATATAATAAAATTTGTCATACAAAAAATTGTCAATTTAAATCGCAGGGGAATTTGATTCTTTAATAGAGGAAAATCAAAGAATGGTTTTATATTTGCAAATAAATATTTAAATTTAAAGCCGTTAAGTTTAAATTGGACCTTGGATTGGATTTCTAGATTTTATCTTCAAAATTATAGCAGGGATTTTAGGCAGGGATTGAAACCGGAACGAATATCGGTTTCAGTTACGGTTTCGGTTACGATCGAATTAAGGTTTTCGGTTATCGGTTATGCAAAATCTTGGAGTATCGGTTTCGTAACGGTTATCGTGTTCTTATAAGTTTCGGTTTAAAAATACCAATATGGTTTCGGTTTACAAAATAAAATAAAAATTAAAGTTATCGGTTGACCAAAATAAAATAAAATATTTATTTATTGTTTTACATGGAAAAATACTTAATGCTCTTTTTAGCCTGGAAAATAATGTTATCTGGTTACTGGAATGATCCAGTGTAATATCGATTTTATTATAATTTGATCTCATATAAATTTGTTTAATTTGGTTTGAAAATTTCGACTATTTTGATTTTACTGATTTTTTAAACATTCGAAGTGCCATAACTTTGTCAAAACTCATTCCATTTCCAAGCTCAATGTAAATTTGATCATGATTTTACCTCAAAGTTCGTTCTGCATTTAAATGTTGTTCATTTTTGAAAATTCAAAAATAATTTTATCACTTATCATTTTTCGAAAAATTTCGAAAATATAAAATTTTCAAACTGAACAAAATTTAAAGGCATGGAAATTGATTGAGTTTTGACAAAGTTATGGCAGTTCAAAGTTGCTCAGTAGCTGCGACGGCCAGAACCGAAATTAACCATTATAAATTAATCGGTTACTTAACGGTTAATTCGGTTTATGGGTTTCGGTACAGTGGAAAAAAATTTGTTCGGTTACGGTTTCATTTACGGTTACAAATTTCAACCGGTTTTCATCGGTTAAAGGTTACGGTTTCGGTTAAGGTTTTAATCCCTGATTTGTAGTTTAATTATTTTAAAATTCAGATTTCTAAATGCCACCAAAATCGTGTGCAATGTTAAATATGAATTTTAAATGGAATCATTTTCGGTTTCACTCTAGAATATTGAATAATAATATTCAACTACTAGATTAAAACTAGTTTGCAAATTAAGCAAAAATGTTCTGTGTTATAGTTTGCAAATTAACAAAAAATGTTCTATAACTATAATTTCTTAAAGGAGAAATCAAGTTTTTTTTTTCGGAAATTTTGCATGAAAGCGGAATAAATAATCTATTGAACTATTTCAAAAGAACAAACAAGTTTCGCAGATATGTGACAATTAAATGAATCCCAATCGCATAGTGACAAAATAAATAAATGACAAAAAAAAAGCATAAAAAATTACATTAATTAATACGAGAAATGTAAAACTCGTATTGTAAACAATTGTTAATGTTGACAAACGTCATCAGAAATGTGTATTAGAAAATCAATAGACCTGTTTTCATTGATTCGTCATAGTTGGCTGATTAAAAATGTATATTTACTTACAATGTGCATAAATGGTTAAATGCTAGTCAAACCAGGAAAGCACTAAAGCAAATAAATTTGTGTTTGCCTACGGTTCCATAATAAGTACATAGTTCTCACTAAAGTTAGTTAAAAAAAAAAAAATCAAATACTTGAAGTAAACACACACCTCGTTAAACTGGATAATAAACTATGGTTAATAACATGCCACAAAATCAATTACCAAATCCATTATTTACTATTTGTTTATTAGCCACAATTGATTGCAATTGAAATATACAAAAATTTACTCGTTTCTCAGCTAATTTGTTTTTTTTTTTTGAAATATGTATATCAAATACTTAGCGTTATGAAATCAATTGAACTCTTTAATTATCACAGTTCTCTCTTAAAATTGAAAATATCAAAAAAATGTACAATAAGAAAAAAACAATATGAAAAACTATTAAAGACACACTCCTCATATTATTTGTTGTGCAATACGAAATTTAACAAGAATGCTTGATCGACGCGAGAATACTCTGTAAGTTATTGCAGGAAATATTTATAAAATACTTCTAAAATCAAAAAAGTTTGTTTTTAAAATTAGACAATTTTAAGTTCAAATTTCTGATACTAAAAATATAAATTTAATAAATCGCAGCTCTTAATTTAAGAATAAATAATTTTAAATTGTTAGGAAAATAGAAATATGTATGTGAAATTAATAGTGATCAAATCCCACTCTTTGCAAAGAAAAACACATTAAAGGAATATTTCGGAAAGATTTGTATATATCAAAATGAATTTAAAACATCCTTAATTTTTTTAATTTGTTGTCTTGAGTAACTAAAACTATTTGGTTTATAAATCTATATATATAAAATTCTTTGTAAAATTCCACCTGTAAGTGCGTCATATTGAGGTCAGAGGTCATGGAATTGCTTCGTATGAAAAACTTTTTTGTTTGTTAAGATATCTTAACCAAACTTACAAATTAGATGTTTGAGACTGTGTCTTACATTCTGACCAAATTTGGTCAAAGTCGGATTACTATTTCCATGCCATAGGAACAATCGGATGCAAATTAACCTTTAGTATGAAAAACTTGTTTGTTTTTTAAGTTATTTCAACTAAACTCACAGATAGTTCTGAGACCAAAATCTTGATTTTAGAACATTTAAAATAAAAAAAAAAAAATACAAGTTTAACATTCTAAGATTGGGGAATTAATTAATATTAGTAAATTTATGCTAGTTAATTTCATTATTCTAGAGATTTTAGAAATATGCTATCTATTTCTATCTCTGCATCTATATGTCTACTTTTTTTTTAATCTACAAACTTTATATTTATTTTTATTTATATCTACATACGTATATGTATTTCTTATTTCTATTTATATCTATATTTATTTACTTAAATATATATATTTTTTTTGAACTATATAAACAACTTTTCAATCTCTGTATCTATATCTTTATATATTTTTTTTAATCTAGAAACTATATTTTTAATTATATCAATATCTATTTTATAATTATTTATTATATCTATATTAAGACTTAAATATGTATATTTTTCTTTAACTATATAAATCAAGACCTTTCTCGTTACAAACGTTACAAAGCTCATTAGAAAATCATCATACCCTTAATAAGACAATTGTCAATGGTTACAGGGTATGCATAAATTGCATATGAGCTGCAGATTAAATTACGAGGTACGAGTAATTCATCAATTTAATTGTAAATACCCAAAGGGACCGCTATTAATGTTATAGACACTTTAACTGCTTAATTATTCAAAAATAATTCAGATATTGTTATTGTTGAAATGAGAATCGAAATGACTTTCATTATTTGTTAACAACAACTGAAATTTATTTAAAAATTGATTTATTTTCAAATGAAAAAATTTGCAGGCAAGTGAGAAAATTCCGACTTTGACTTCCTGAGTTTACGAAATCAATTAGAGTGGATAGAAAAAAAAGTAAATAATGCCTAAAAAAAGTGTACAAATTCTGATTTTTAGATAGGCCAATAACCAGAGAAACTGACAACGTAACGGATATTATATTAATATAGACTTGTCAAGGTCGTTAGTGGAATAATTTCTGGTTTCATTGCGAAATCCCCATTCCAGATCCCCATCCTGGGGATTTTTTTCTCTCTCTCTCTCTCTCTCGCTCGCTCTCTCTCTATTTATCTGTAAGTCTGTAAAAAGTCGCATAACTTGTTTCTTTGTCTCGTCTGTGGATCAGGTTCCCAAATTGCATTCAGATTGTGGCACAAACTCTGCGATGCTCTGTGGTTTCTGCAAATGCAGGTGTTATACCCTTTCTAAAAGGTACTATTAAATTGTCGCTAATTTTGTAACACTTTAAATAACACTGTGATAGTTTTAAAAAAAAAAAAAATAAAGACTTGACCTTTTAAGCTACAAGTTTTATGAACAAGCCAAGCTTCTAAAATGGGGTTTTAATACTCTTTGAGGTCAAAAATGATACAATATTTACCACTTTTTTTTTTTTTTTACATGTTTCTCATTTATTATCCAGTAATCGAATTTTACTAACCGATACTTATATTAAAATATAGTTCGTGTTATGCCAAGTAACTTTAGCTACAGGTAATCAAAAAAATTATTCTTTTTTTATTAAAGTTGTAAATACTCTACTTTTTGACATATTGACTTCTAAGATCCCCAATACCCCATTTTAGAAGCTTGGCTTGTTTATAAAACTTATAGCTCTATAAATTCCAAGTAACTTTACTGAAGCAAGTTTACAAAAAAAACCAATACCATGGAATTTAGAGACCAAACAATTTCCTTAAACTTAAAAAAAATGTTGTATGAAACCATCGTTGCAACTTAAAAAAGTAATGATACAGTTCGATTCCTAGGACCCGAAATAGGGGGAAACCGTTGAGTTTGGTCATGTCTCTTTTTTTTTTTTTTTTTTTTTTAAATATCACAGTGCTATTATTTTCGGTCCCTGGTTAATATCACTATTATATTTTTTTTAAATTGAAGTGTTGTATTTTATTTCGGTCGAAAATTGAGTTTTAATGGGAATATATTTTTAATAACTTGAAATATTTTTTAAAATATATTCAGGAATTTTTTTGGGCAAAAGTATTAATTTTATGGTGTGTGAAACATACAAATTTATTTCTTGAATTTTTTAAATAGAATTTTTATCTGAAAAAGTTTGCAACAACTTAAGTAACTTTTTAAAATATGTTAAAATATTCTTTTTTTTTGGCAAGAGTATTAATTATTTGGCATATTGAATATACAATTTCTGTGGTTTTTCTTTTGGATGACATGCAGTTTTAGGGTCGCCATAGACTCAACTCGACTTGTTAACCTTGGCAACTATGGACTGCAGTCCCTCCGTCCCTCCGTCCGTCCTTCTGTCCGTCCGATGCAGTTGGAGAGTGTCTGTCCTTTTTTTTTTTTGCTGGCATTATATTATTTTTTATTTTGGCCAAGTTAAGTGAGTTGCCCTTGCACTTATACACACACACACATACAAACACACAAAAATGCATGTGTAAATTGAATTCATTTCAAAATACTGCAATTATATTACATGTAACGATTTACATTTAACCTTTTTTCGTTTTTATTTTTAATTAATTATAATAATTTTTTTTTAATTTTTAGTAAACTTTTAAATACCTAATTAAATTTTTAAATAAATAGTTACTACCTGGAAAACAAGGGCAATTATATTACATATATCTATTTAGACTTTCTTTGTATTAGTTTTTAATTTAAATTTATTATTAATTTAGTTGCCAATTTTTATTCAATTTTTTAGTATAATTTTAGATACTTAATTTAATTTTTCAATAAATAAATAATATATTATTATATATATCAACTTTATTTAATTTTTTTACTCAAATTTTTATATACCTAATATAATTTTAAAAAAATAGGGAAATATATCATATATAACGATTTAGATTTAATATTAATTTTTCAATAAATAGGGACAGCCCAGAAATCAACAGCAACAAATGCTATTATATTATATTTAGACTTAATATTTTTTCGTATTAGTTTTTAATTCAAATTTTATATTTATTAAATGACTAATTCTTACTTAACTTTTTTAGTATAATTTTGAAGACATAATTTAATTTTTAAGGGAAATATATTATACATATATAACGATTTAGACTTTACCCTTTCTTTAATTTTTAATTTAAATTTAATATTAATTTAATTGCTATTTCAGTTTTAAATTTAAACTTAATATTTAAATTGATTTATTTTTTAAGTATAATTTTGAATACCTAATTTAGTTTTTAAATAAATATATTTATATATATTTATATATATTATATTAATTGTTATTTCAGTTTTTAATTTAAACCTAATATTTTAATTGATTTAATTTTTTAGTATAATTTTGAATACCTAATTTAATTTTTAAATGTATATATTATATTATATTTAATTTTGTAGTATAGTTTTGAATACTTAACTTAATTTTTAAATAATACTTTTAAATTACAAATAACGATTTAAGCTTTACTTTTTGTCATTGCAGTTTTTAATTTTAACTTAATATTAATTTATTTATTATTATTATTATTTATTTAATTTTTGTAGTATTATTTAGAATACTTGATTTAATTTTTCAATAAATTGGGACTACCCGGAAAGCAACAAGAACAACAACAACAGTCAAGTCAATACAACTTGGTCACAACAACACACACACAAACTAACACACACACACACTTATAACCGCAAATCTTGTCTATGCTTCTGTCTGTGTGAGTGTGTGTGTGTGTGAACGTTGAATTTCCTTTACGACGAGTATAACTTCAGGCCAATTGAACGCTTTGAATTCAGTCGCTGCTGAGTATTCAACTGATTCAAATCGTATTCAATTTTTAAAGCAACAACAGCAACAACAACTACTACGTAATATAACAAAACTTTAAAAGTGAGTTTCAACAACAACAATAACAACAACATCAACAAAAAGTGTGTGTTAATTATTTAAGAAAACAACATGAAACTTCTGAGTTTGTTTAAAGCGCGCTAATCAGGCGCTAAACACAGCAGAAATCCTTAAACACAGCCAACGATCGTCTATTGTGAACGAGCTGTCATTGTGACAAGCCTTTAACTACTGTGAATTAGCAGCCACTGTGACCTACCTGAATAAAATGCAATATTTAACTTGGAAATTAACAACATGAAAGCAAGAAAATTAATAGACCGCGCAAAAACAAATGCAAAATGCAAAAATTAATTAACTAAACAAACAAATAAATAAATATAAATTAAACGGATACTAAAGTGCGATCATTGTGAAATAGCGGACATTGTAAATTACCTCATTGCATTAATTTATCATTAAATTAAATTTAGAAATCAACTAACAAGAAAAAAACAATGCAAATGAAAGCAATTTATAAAAACAAATATGTAATGAATAATAACAATAAATAATAACAATTTAATAAATAATTGTAAAATAACACTTTTCTCACTTAAAAAAAAAAGATTTTTTTTGAATATGTAATGAATAATAACAATATGTATAATAAATAAATGAATAATTGTAAATAAACACATTTCTCTCTTTTATAAAATAAAATAATTTATAAGAAAATATGGAACAAATAATATAATAATAATAATATAATAATAAATAAATAAATTTATAATTGTAAATAAACACTTTTCTCTCTTTTAAAAAATTAAATTAATTTTTAAAAATTATGATTTTTAAAAAACTTTGTCATAAATAATAACAACTAAATAAATAATTGTAAATAAAAACTAAAATAATTTATAAAAATTATGATTTTTGAAAAAATATGTAATGAATAACAACAAAATAAAAAAAAATAGATAATTGTAAAAACAAACTTTTATTTAATTTAAATTAAATTTAAATAATTTATAATAATATAATCAATTATAAAAATATGACAAAATTAAGATGACACTAAAGAGTCGTTAGAAAAAGTTTTGTTTATGCCGATCCATTGTGAACTAAGTCTCGATCATTGTGAACAAATGGCTACAAATTTGAAATAATGTGAAAAACTTCAGTTTACTTTAAAAATTAAACAGGCGTTAATTGGCCAATAAATAAAGTTGTCCTTAAAAAACTAATAATAAATAACATTGTGAGCTGCCTTAAAACAATTTATTGCTTTAAATAATTAACAATGACAAAATACAAATATTAAAATATATACATTACAAATATGAAAAAAATCGTTATTGATCAAAAGTTCGACTAAAAAATCAATAATAAAAACAAGTGCAATTTTTATTTCAAATATATTAAATACTAAACTTATATTTGAGAATATTTAAATTGAAAATCACTTTTAATGCTTATTTCAAGACTTTTAATTTATAAATCAAATATATTAATTATTTGTGATTTAAAATTCACATTAAAAATAAATTTTATTATTGATTTTTATTTTTTCAGTCATTTGTATGGTTTTTTTGAATAAATGTCTTTAAGAACTAATATTTTTGAACAATAAAATAAAGGTCTTTAAATACTAATGTTTTTAAGAAATAAAAGTCTTTGAAGACTTTAATTTCTGATAAAGAAATATAAAAGTGATTTTTTGGCTTATTCTTTATAACAGTTATGGTCCCTGATTAAAAGTAATAAAAACTAAGAAAATGTCGCAATTATCGTGCGTATTTCTGACGGCCTTTTCAAAAATTGTGAATTACATGAATATCCATTTTGCATTGTTGAACTGACCCACAACATTAACAACGTGAGAATTTCTGTTGTCCATGCCCCAAAGAGGCGTGTGTGTACACAGAGAGAAAATCTTAAGTATTTAATACTTAAAACGCAACATTTCAAACTTGACTTTTCACTAAAATTTAAATTACTAAAGTCGAGCATTTCAATCTTATTTCAAGTACAAAATTTGAGTATTTTAGTATTTTAAAAATTAAATTATTTTTGAAATGCACTTGATTTAAGTACAATTCAACTCGATGCAAGTCTTTTTAATTCTGGAACTGAGTAAAAATTCATGCTAAAATATAAACATGATACTTGATTTAAGTTTAGTGCAGATTTAAATTAAAATCGTGTAAACCTGATTTGTGTGTACAAAATGTTTTTGAAATAAGTATTATTAGCAAATAAGCAAGAACCATTTGGGAATTCGAAGCAAGTGAACGCTAAAAATATATAATAACTAAAGTACTTGTTTTAAGAATTTACAAACTTAACCTGTGAGTCGAAATTGAGTCTCGAACTTATATATGAAGAATTTTCGTACACATTTCTAATAATTTTAGAGTTTTTCTTGATTTACGATTCTTTGTTCTTATATCAAGATTATTAGTACTTGATCAAAAGAACGCCAAAAAGATATAAGAATTGAAGAACTTAATTTAAGAATTTTCACACTTAAATTATGACTCGAACCTGAGTCTTGAACTTATATAAAGAATTTTCGTACACATTTCTAGTAATTTTAGAGTTTTACTCTATTCAAGATTCTTTGTTCTTGTATTAAGATTTTAAGTACTTAGTCAAACAATTTTAATGCTCGTTTTAAGTAATTTGTACATACATATATCAAGAATTCTTTTTAATTACCGAAAATACTTAATTCAAGTTCATGCGAACTTAATTTTGGTACAGCGTTTTTTCTCTCTGTGTACGTGATGTTTGTTAGCACGAAAATCTGCAGACGAGAAATTCCAGACGAGACTAAGACTAATAATAATAATGGCAAACATTGCAGCTGAAGCAAGTTTGTGTCTTAAGTCTTTCGTTTTGCAAGGAAGTTGAATGCAATGTTTGCCATTTGATATTTAATATTTGATACTTGATTGTGCGGTGTTTGGCCTTTTGGCATTTTGGTATTTCATCAACACGCCCACAACTTCAATATTGTCAGACAGTGCAACAATTTGAGGCCTGGCCCACGGGGCGTATGAATTTCAAATGCCTTTATTAGCTTATGCTTCGGTCTATCGCACATAAAAACTAATTTGCATTTAATTAAACACGAACTTCTGTTTAAGTATTATAATTATACCCAGCGACAATTGATCTAGAATTTAAATACACTTTCTTTCAACGTGTAGTTTAATTTTATTTATAAAGTTAAAGATATAGTTCATTTAAATTTATATCATATGCAATATAAAATTAAATTATATTTAAAATGAATAATAAAGTTTTTCATTTTAATATATTGCAAAGTTAATACATAATATTTTAATATTCAATTTAATTTTTATTTAAATGTTTTTACTAAAATAATTTTTTTGAAAAATTCTAAAAATACGAAAAATATTTGACTTAATGAACTTTAATTTCAAGTTTAATAAAAAATAATATATTATATGAAACATATTTAATTTGCTAACAATTAAATTAAAGTGAGTACTTTAGTTATTTATTAAATATATAGTTAATTTAAATAGATTTCATATAAAATATAATATTAAAACATATTTAAATGGAATAATAAATTTTTCATTTTAATATATTGCAAAGTTAATATGTAATATTTTAATGTTCAATTAATTTTTTATTTAAATGTAAGCACAGAATGTACTCGAAATAAGTTTTTGAAAAATTCTAAAAATATGAAAAATCTTTAACTTAAAGATTTTTACCGAATCTTCAAAAAATGGTAGAAAAAACGTTGATTTAAAGCTTAATAAAAAATAAAATATTAAATTTTGCGAATTAGAAAATTAACATGATTTTAAATTGAACTAAATATGTAATTTATTTAATATTTATATTTATTTTTTAATACGTTGTGTATTTGAACGTATTTTGGAGAAAACAAATATGACTGCAATTGTTTTTATCCCACACTTTTTTATCTGGGTGCAATTAAATGTAAATGTCTATTTAAATGTATTATTATTTGCGTGTAATTAAATTTAATTAAATATGTAATTTTTTTAATATTTAAATTTTATTTTTAATAAATTGTCTATTTTAAATTAAATTAATATGATTTTAAATTAAACTGATAAATTATATGTAATTTATTTAATATTTAAATTTTATTTTTAATACGTTGTCTGTTGAAACGTATTTTGGTGAAAACAAATATGACTGCAATTATTTTTATCACACACTTTTTTCTCTGAGTGTAATTAAACAGACACCCGGTCGTATACTTAATATACACTTATAATAGTGCACTTATCTCTTGATTATATGCTCTAAATGAGGTTTATGGTCAAGTTTAATGATGTTGCAACTGAAATTAGAGAGAACTTTATTACCAAAACAAAAATAATGTAAGACAAACTTTCTTTAAATATTTACAAAGACAAAATAAAGTGCGAGTCATTTGCTCGTCGCACGGACAAATGGGGCAACTGTTCAGACAGGTCTTTAAACTTATCACTGTTTACTTTATCCACAAAGCTGAAGAAAACCCAATTTGACGATGGGAAACAAAAAAAAACCGAAAGAAAAAACAAATATGTGTAAACACAGCAACCGAAATCCCTTCACGCCAATTACGCCTGAGTTTTAAGATGTTGTTGTTGTTGTTGTTGGGTTTTGTTTCGTAAAATCTCTGACATTGAAATAGAATATTTGCGGACTAGGTTAAACAAACAATAATTGTCAACAAGTGTGAGCCTCAGATTCAAGCATAATTTGCAATAACATTTAACACACATGATCTAAACAGAAGTTGCATTTGATTTTCATTTTGCAGCGACCGTAACTGTTATAAGTTTTAAAATATTTAAAAAATTGCAATCTAAAAATAATTTACAAATTTGTATTTCAAAAATACGAAATAACATTTATTTTAAAATATTATTTTAAAAATGCAAAACATTAATTAAATTTAGATTTTTATTTAAAAGATACGAAAAAAACTTATTTTTAATTATTTAAAAAAATGCAAAATAATAATTAAATTTCAATTTTTTTATATAATAATAGATAAAATATTAGTTTAATAATTTAATTTAATATTTTAATAGATAAAAAAATGAATTATTCCTTAACTTTTATTTAAAAAATCAAAAATTAAAGTTAAATTGATTATTTTTAGTATTTATTGGATGCATCATTTGAATAACAATAATTTAAATTTTGAAACTTGGATAATTCTCCAATTGGTTCAAAAGATATTCGTATTTACGTTTTTTGATTTTTAAAATAAAATTTGCGGAATAACTCTTATTTGTAACTGTTTTAAGTTTTAAAATAAAAATGACAATCTAAGAATTATTTACAAACTTGTATTTAAAAGTTACGAAATAACACTTATTTTTAAATATTATTTTAAAAATGCAAAACAATAATTAAATTTCAATTTTTGTTTTAAAGTTACGAAATAAAAGTTATTTTTGATTTTTCAATAAAAATGAAAAATTAGAGTTATTTCTGATTTTTATTTTAAAAGTTACAAGTAAAGAGTTATTCCGTAACTTTTACTTAAAAAATAAAAAATTAAAGTTCAATTGACTATATTTAGTATTTTTTGTATGTGTCATTTGAAAGGTATTAAATCATAAGGCAATAATATTAATTTTTTTTAATAATATTTTTTTAAATTTAATGCTAATACACCAATTGGTTCAAAAGATATTCATATTTAACTTTTATTCTTGATTTTTAAAGTAAAAGTTACGGATAACTCTTATTAATAACACTTATTTTTAACTTTTAAAATAAAAATCAAAAATAACTCTTATTTTTTTATTATTATTGCAAACATCAAAAATAAATGTTTTTTCTGATATTTATTTTAAAAGTTATTTATTTTTAAATAAAAATTTTAATCTTTAACTTTTTTTTACATTCATTATTTTTTTTATTTGTATTGAAAACTTCAAAAATAAGTGTTAATTCGTAATTTTTAATTAAAAATTGTTCTTTACCTTTTTTTTTATCATTCTTACAGCCTTGCGAAATGGAGATACTGAAAAGTGACGCCGACTCCGGCGTATCTGAAATTGCCAAGTATTATGCCGGAAAGACAATACTAATTACGGGCGCCACTGGCTTCATGGGCAAAGTTCTGGTCGAGAAACTCTTACGCAGCTGCTCTGACCTCCAAACCATTTATCTGTTAATTCGCACTAAAAGGGGCGTGGAGCCCACTGTGCGCAAGGAGCAGTATTTTAAATGTGTCGTAAGTTCGCATTCCATTCACACTCATGTCTAAATCATTCATTGCTTTGTCTCAATGCTATGAATCAATCGGAGAATTATTTTAATTGCGCCTACACTGATAAAAAATAAAGTTTAAAAAAAAATGAGTCGAGAATATAAAATCAGGGATCGCAAATAAGACTTATTTGTATTATAAAAATTACTTTTAACTCTTATTTTTCAATTTTTAAAATAAAAATCAAAAATAATTAAATTTCAATTTTTATTCAAAAATCATATCATTTCAACCTAAAATATGAAAGGTATTAAATCATGCATCATGGATGTTTTTAGATTTTTAATACAAATTTAAAAATAATTGTAACTTTTAATTTTTATTTTAAAAATTGGAAAATAATTTTTATTTTGTAATTTTTATTTTAAAAATTATAATCTTTACGGTCCCTGCATAAAATTCTTTAAGTTAGAAAACACATCTTGGTTTTAAGAACATTTCAAATATACGATCCAGTTCATATTAATAAGATCAGAAATTCTGATATTTTCAAGACCACAAATATAAGCATAAAAAAATAAGGCAGGTTTTAAAATTGATAATTTTCTTATTGTTATATTATTTTGATATATATCGATTTTTTTGAGTGTTATTTTTATAAATTATTTAATTGTTGTTTTATTTTGATATATTATTTATAATATGATATTTATATTTACCTAACAATTCAGGATTTTTTTATTCCTATATTAAGAACTGCGATTTTTTATGCAAACACTTTAAGTTTCTTAAATTTTGTAATAAAAATTATATTAAAATTGCAAGTAGGTTAAATTAAAACTCTTTGAAATAATTGCAAATACTTATGTGCATCGGAATTATTTAACACTAAACTATAAGTAATTTTTTATATGGTGAAATTCAATCATATTTAATCAAAAACATAATTTAATTTCAATAAATTCAATTATTGGATTATAATATATTTAATAAATAAATTTAATGAAATATTAAGAAAATCTTTATTATTTATAATATATTGTTGTTTGTAATTTAGCATTAGAATATCAGTTTAAACCGTATTACGTTTCTCAGTTTAAATGTATTTAATTTGGCACAGGTGTAAACATTTTAACTTATAGACAGCACATACTTATGTACATATATTAGATTTAAGTATACTTATTTATTACCATTTCATTGACTTCGTCACGAATGAGTAATTTTCATTTCATTAATGTTATTTCCTGTTTCAATCGCTGAGCACAATGGAAATTTTGAATGTCGTTTATGTGCAATATAAAAATATACGTTAACATGTAATTATAATTAGTTGGGTTAATAAGCAATAATCATTGCTATTGCTTTTACTAAGAACCATGACGAAAACTTAATTTCCGCAAATAAGACATGAATTAACCGAAAAAAAACAATTCCAAAGAATATGTAAATTTTTTACATAACCTCAAATAATGTAAATTCTTTCAACGTAAAATCAAATGAATCAAATCTAAAAACATTCATAATGCATGGTTAAATACCTTCCAAATCACAAGTTCTTTTAAAATTTAAATTTTATTTTTGATTTTTATATTAAAAATTGAAAAATAAGAGTTAAAAGTAATTTTTATAATAAAAATAAGTTTTATTAGCGATCCCTGATTAATATAAAATTTATTTTATATAAAACATATTTCACATAACCTCAAATAATGTGATTTCTTTCAACCTAACCTCAAATGGCCATACAATTTGAACTTGGTAAAGTCAAATAAACGATAATATTGTAAAAATGTATGAAAAAAATATATTTTATTAAATATGAACTTGGTAAAGTCAAATACACGATGATAATTCGTGAATAGATATAAAAATCTTTCATTAAATACGTAAATATGTCACATAACCTCAAATAATGTAATTTCATTCAACCTAACCTCAAATGAACATAAAATTTGAACTTGGTTATGTGATAATCGTGCATTTCATTCAAGAAATTGTAACACTTTAACCGCCGGAACTAACCCATAAACAACCAAAATTAAAGTAACATAAAATAATCAAATAAAGTACAGTACGTCATAAAAAAAATTCAACCAAACACAAACACACACACACATAGGGCATTTATAAGTCAAGGTAAACATTATGATTGTCGAAAAGAGAAAAACAAATCCAAAAAAATTACAATGACTATTAGATTTGATGAAAACTCGAATGACATTTTCCATTTAAAGACGAAAAAAACTGATGTCTCACTTGGAAATCTTCAAAAAAATAAAAATAAATATATAATAAATAATAATTGTAAATTTGCAGATTTTTAGCAAACTGTTGGAGAAGAATCCGGAGATTCTACAAAAGGTACGCGTTGTAAAGGGCGATGTGCTTGAGCCGAACCTTGGCCTGAGCCCCAATGACATCAACACACTCGCCTCCACTGTGCAGATCGTGTTCCACTGTGCGGCCAATGTTCGCTTTGATCAACCGCTTCGTCCCATGGTTAATATGAATGTCGTTGGCACTTTAAAGCTCCTCCAACTTGCCGAGAAAATGTGCAATCTACAGGCCCTGGTTCACGTATCGACGTCATACTGTCAGTGCAATGAGAGAGTGCTGGAGGAACGCGCCTATCCGGCCCCACAGAATCCATTTACCATCATCGAAATGGTCGAAACAATGGATGACGCGGCTCTAGCGGAAATTACACCCAAGTAAGTGCGAACTTTTTCACACTGATTCACTTTTAAGATACACTTTAAGGAAAAATAATCAGATTTTGCACTGAAAATCAGAAATTCGCCTTTGGAGATTTTTTTAAAAACATGACTTCTTTACGAAAATGTAATATCATTTTACTGAAAAGCAGATTATATTTTTTTTAACCCATAGAGTTTATTCTTCTTATTCATGTTAGGAATTCCTGAAAATCGGAAATTCGCTATTGGGTTTGTTTCCTAAAAACTATTTAGAAAAGGGTTGGAACGTCAAATCAGCTTTATTCCAGAAAAAAGGATTGTATATTTCAAAAAAATATTAATTACTAGAATTTTTTTTCATAACTAGATAGAAAAAGTTTCTATCTATAAAAGTAGTTTTCCCAGGAAATATACACAGAACATTTTTTTGTAAAAAATCATGCCAAATTCCAAAATTGCTATTTCATAACTTTATCAAAACTACACCGATTTTTATAGTTATTGCTGTTTTGGGACGTACCGGAACCGAAACCGATATTTGTTCAGCTTGATTCCCGAATTTGTTCCCTAGTTTTAAAAATATTAAAAAGATTAACTAGAATATTTAGAAAATACTGCAACTTATTTAGACATACTTATCTTTAGGAAAAAGCAGTAAAATTATTTCTGAGGGCTAGATATTTTTCTAAATATCTTCGAGTTTTCAAAATTAAGTCGAATTTCTAAATTGAAGGTACGTCCGTACTTGAATTTCTAGCTTTTGTTCTTAAAATTTTAAGATTGATGAGTACTAAAATTAAGCATGAACCGATCTTCAATTTTAAATTCTGACTGATCATTCCTATGATAGCTATTTGAAATAATTTTTCGATTATAATAAGAATATATAAGGCCATAGTAAATGTAAATTCTGTAAGTCTCGTTCAGATATCTCCAGAAACTATAGAGTTAATGAACTTAAAAATGAGCATGTTTTGTACTAGAAACAAGTACATTTTGGGATTAAACATTGGTTTTGCACTGAAACTTTAACATGCAGTTAAAAAGAAACCGCGGAAGAAATTTGTATACGATAATTCATGATAATTCGCCTTCTATCTACATTTTTTTTTATAATTTTTCGAAAGGTCGTGCTCCAAATATACAATTACCTAAGGTTAATAAAGCATGTTTATATTTAAGAACGAAACAGTCTTCATTAAACATATATATTCCTTGATTTAGTAATTTTCTTCTAACGATTCGCTGTTAAAGTTCAAAATTTAAAGGCTTAATCGTTCCATAAGATTTCTAGACCGAAACAGGATTAATTTATCAACTCTATTATGTAGAACGCAACGTACTGCCTTTTTTTTTCTAAGTGTACTTAAGAGTATATGTTCCGATTTGCAGATTGCTCAATGGGTTGCCCAACACGTACGCTTACAGCAAGGCGCTGTCTGAAGATCTAATTTGCAGATATAACAAAAAGCTGCCTGTAATCGTCACAAGGCCTTCCATTGGTATGTAATCCACCACAAAACTGGTTGTGGTTTTTTGGTTAATCATTTGGTTGGTAACTCCCTTTAATATTTCTGGTTTTCTGGTTTTGTGGTTTTTAGTGACGGCTGCCATTGATGAGCCGCTGCCAGGATGGATTGAAGGTGTTAATGGACCAACTGGCCTAATGATCGGAGCTGCACGTGGTGTCATACGTTCGATGCACTGTAATCCGGATTATGCCTCCACGGTGATACCAGTTGACAAGGCCATCAATGGCATGATACTCTGTGGTTATCAGCGGGGAAAGATCAGCTCCAATACAAAGAATCCTGATCAGAATCAAGTCGAATTCTGCAATCTGTGC
Organism: Drosophila kuntzei; assembly: GCA_035042165.1. Classification (NCBI taxonomy): domain Eukaryota; kingdom Metazoa; phylum Arthropoda; class Insecta; order Diptera; family Drosophilidae; genus Drosophila; species Drosophila kuntzei. Next base: position 1,479,794 of record JAWNLU010000300.1, read on the forward strand.
ATCTCGAGTAAAGCCCTCATGTCCTGGGGTGAAAGCATTGAGACAGGTCGCAAATTCTTCTACGTAACTCCGCTTAGCTTTGCCCTTTGGTATCCAGGTGGTTCCATCAAGAGGAACTATTATCATCATCTATTTTGCGTCATCTTCTTTCACTATCTACCTGCTTACTTTATAGACTTTTGGCTGCTGATCTTCGGACGAAAGCCCTTGTAAGTAATAAACTCACTTACAGTATGTCAAAGACAAGAAAAATTCACCTACAGTTAGTCAAGAAAGTGTTTTGACAAAACAAAATTAATATACTTGAAAACAGGGATTAAAACCTTAACCGAAACCGTAACCCTTAACCGATAAAAAACCGATTGCAATTTGTAACCGTAACCGAAAAAGTTTTTTCCGATGTACCGAAACCCACAAACCGAATCTCTTTAAACCGAAATTACCGTTTAGTAACCGATTCATTAGTAAGGGTTAATTTCGGTTCTGGCCGTCGCAGCTACTGAGCAACTTCAAACTCCCATAACTTTGTCAAAACTCAATCAATTCCCATACGCAATGTAAATTTGAGCATGATTTTAATTCTAAATTCGTTCTGCATTTAAATTTTGTTCATTTTAAAAAGTCTAAATTTTCGAAATTTTTAGAAAAATGATAAGGAGTAACACTGTAAAATATCTAAAAAAAAATTCCGAATTTTCGAATTTTCAATATTAAAAAAATTTAAATGCAGAATGAATTTAGAGGTAAAATCATGCTTAAATTTACATTGCGCTTCAAAATTTATTAAATTTTGACAAAATTATGGCAGTTCGAAGTTATTAAAAATCAGTAAAATCAAAATAATAGATGAATTTCTTATTTTGGTCAACAAAAAACCATAGTTATTATTTTTTTTGTGAACCGAAACCATACCGGTATTTTTAAACCGAAACTTAAAAAACCGATAACTGTTACGAAACCAATACTCCAAGATTTTGCATAACCGATAACCGAAAACCTTAATTCGAGCATAACCGAAACCGTAACTGAAACCGATATTCGTTTCGGTTTTAATCCCTGGTCAAAACACTTGCTTAACTTACTGTAAGGTTTTTTTTCATTTTGTCAATACAATTACTTGACATACTGTGCAACCAAGTTAACGAATTATATCTTGATTCCGTTTTAGCCTGGTGAACGTGCAGCGTAAAATCTCGACGGGATTGAAATTGCTGCAGTATTATACGACAAAAGACTGGGACTTTAGGAATGAAAGATTTCAGGAATTGAGCAACAAGTTGAATGAAACGGATGAGAAATTGTTTGACACGTCGGTTAGCCAGGTCAACTGGGATATATATATCAGCAACTATATACGTGGCATGCGCACCTATATTCTAGGAGAAAACGACGACACTCTGCCCTATGCTAGAAAAGTTCTACGTCGTTTATATATTCTCGACTGGGTCAGCAAAATTTTGTTGTACACTGTCACATTTTGGTTTTTGTGGACGCATTTGGATGGATTTGTGGAGAAGAGTGATGCATTTATACGATCATCACTCTGTATTATATATAATGAACAAAACACAACAATACATACCTAATTATATCGTTAATTCACCAATAAAATTATTAAAACACTTTAATTAAAACTCACTCGCGCGCCATTATTTTTTCAGTTTTGTTGTAAACGTAAAAGCCCAAACTAGTTGGCAACCTTGGTTCCCAGAAAACGTTGTGGCAACGTTGATTCCCAAAAAAGCTCCATTCCCATATTCAGATCAAATTGCAACACGAAAAGTTATCGATACGCCTCATTGTCCACACCGCCATCTCTAGCATTTTTAGCGTTCCATTTTTTTTTGCAAATTGCAACAATTGTACATAATTTGCAGCTGAATATGAAAATGGACGTGGATAAGGATGCCAGCGAAACTGGTGTTGAGCTAACCGAAGCTGAAAATGAGCTATACGATAGACAGATTCGGTTGTGGGGCTTGGAATCACAGAAACGGTGAGTTTACCGGTTTGCCGGTGCTACAATTCAAGGGAAGAAGAAGCACAAGAAAAGCAAATACAGTTAGCCAAGAAAGTGTTTGGACAAAATCAGTAAAATATATGCTATTTCTAGACTGCGCACAGCCAATATATTAATTTCTGGACTAAATGGCCTTGGTGCGGAGATAACGAAGAATGTCATTTTATCTGGCGTGAATCTGGTGAAACTGCACGACGACAAATCGGTCACCGAGGAGGATTTCTGTTCACAATTTTTGGCGGCACGCGATTCGTTGGGCAGCAATCGTGCGGAGGCTTCGTTGACGCGTGCTCGTGCCCTGAATCCTATGGTGGATATATCCGCCGACACTCAACCGTTGAAGGAGAAAACCGCCGACTTCTTTGGCCAGTTTGATGTGGTCGTCGTATGCGGCGAAAGCAATGAGGAATTGCTAAGGATTGATACAATATGCCGTGATGAAGGCGTTCGATTCTTTGCCGCCGATGTCTGGGGAATGTTTGGATTCCATTTTGCCAGCCTGCAGAAGCATTGCTTTGTGGAGTGAGTAATTAGTTAAATGAACGTACTATAAATGTTTCAATTAATACTTAAATTGGGGATAAAGTAAATTACACAAAACTGGGAGATTTGTAAATGAGAAACCAAATTGGGAAAAAATATCTTTTAAGAACAAATAATTGGGATCAAGGTGTATTTCTATAAGATAAAGCAAGGTGTATTTTTATAAGGTGACGTATTCCCAGAAACTGTTCTCAGTCTGATTTAAATTACACAAAACTAGAAAACTTGTAAATGAGAAACAAAAAATTCGAAAAAATATCTTAAAAGAACAAATAATTGGGATCAAGGTATATTTATGTATAAAAGGTGACGCAAGGTGTATTTTTATAAGGTGACGTATTCCCAGAAACTGTTCTCATTTTGATTTCATATTTTGGACGACGTAGAGTGAGAACAGTTGGAAACTCAATTGGAATACGTTACCTTGTATATTATATGCCCACCTTGATTGAGATGACAAAAATTAGAAAATATCAAAATCTAAAATGATTAATGAGTTTTTTAGAAACTGAAAATAATAATTTTTGATAAAAAATTCTATACAATTTGATAATTATTTGTGATTAAAAAAATTTAATATTATTATTGACATTCTTTTCAGTATTTTATAACAGTTATTGATGATTTTTTTAAAGAAGAGTCTTTAAAGACTTTAATTTCTGATTAATAAATTTAAAAGTCTCATTGTAATTTTGAAAGACTTTTATTCAAAAGTTTTCAAAAATAATAGTCTTCAAATAATTATTCAAAAATATCGTCAAAAACTTTGACAAAAGACTAAAAAAATAAAGAATTAATTTCAATTTTTTTTTTTTTAATTACAAATAAATATTAAATTTGATTTATAAAAATAATGCCTTTAAATAACCATTAAAAATTATTATATTTTCTTATTCCCTATTACTTTTATGGTCCTTGAATTTTCTAGTACTTGTCTTTTTTATAAAATTTAATTTAAACTAATCTCTTATCAATAACTCTTTCTTTTTAGGAATGTCTTCAAGTACAAGGTGGTTTCCAAGCCAAATGAGAAGGTCAAATGTGAAACTGTCTCGACGCCAGTGCAACGTGAAGTCGAATATCCGGGATACTCCAACTGGATTGATTTTGACATCAATGCGTCGAGTTATCAGCGAAAGTTGAAGCGCGATGGACCGGGTATTATTTTGTTGAGCATTCTGCAGAGCTTCCGGAGCACACATAAACGTGATCCCAGCTACAAGACCAGAGAATCGGACATTGCATTGTTGGAGAAGATACGTGATGAACTGGTGCCAAATTCCCCAGTGAACAATGATGCACTTGGTCTGCTTTTTGCACAGATTTCGCCAGCTGTTGCCGTCGTTGGTGGCGTTGTCGCCCAGGAGATAATCAAGGTGGTGACCAAAATGGAGGCACCTCATCGCAATTTGTTTATATTCAATCCAGAAACGTGTATGGGATATGTGGAAACTATTGGTGTCTGAACTGAAATCTCTCTCCAAATTAAATAATACATAATAAAATTGGATCAATCTTAATGATTGGTTTTAATACATAATCAAAAGTTGTAATCAATTTGTAAGAATTTCAGCAGCACGATTCTCCATAAGCTTCTCCATGCTCGTGATCGCTCCCATCCAAGTATCCAATGTGCTTGCCATGCCGGCGATCTGATTGCGATTGAGGACACGTGGTTGCACCCACGACATGTTCACAACTCCGGCCACCTGATCGATCTCACCACGCACCAGATCGAGAGCGAGCGCCTTCATGATCAGGAACTCGACCTCCTTCGCTGGCAGTTTCGTCTCATTCGCAATATCGGCAAAGGAAATCGCACGCTCGATGGCCGAACGCTTGAATGTCATCTCCATGAGGCAGAGCAGCGAGATCTTCTGGCGCAGCTTGACCTCCTGGGCAGCGAGATCGGGTATCTTGGACCAAATCTTCTTCATGTCATTAAATCTGTAAACAAAATAAGGGAAAAGAAACGTTGTTTATGTGTTTGTATTTTTGATTTTCGGTTATCGGTTACGAAAAATGATAATAAGATCAATCTATAAATTTAAAATCTGTCTTATAAGATCAACATTTAGATTTAAAATCAATTAAATTCTATGATTTCAAAGATCTATTTAATAAGATCATATATAAATTTAATATCTATTAAATAAAATCAATATTTAGATTTAAATTTAATTAAATTCTATGATTTTAAAGAAGATCCATTTAGGATTAATATATAAATTTAATATATATTAAATAGGATCAATATTTAAATTTAAAATCAATTAAACTCTATAATTTCAAATATCTATTTAATAAGATCAATATATAAATTTAAAATCTAAAAAATAAGATCAATATTTAGATTTAAAATCAATTAAATTCTATGATTTTAAAGAAGATCCATTTAAAAGGATTAATATATAAATTTAAAATCAATTAATTTCTATAATTTCAAAGAAGTTCCATTTGAATGGATCATAAACTTAAAATCTATTAAATAGGATCAATATTTAAAAGGATTAATATATAAATTTAATATATATTAAATAGGATCAATATTTAGATTAAATCTATTAAATTCTTTGATTTGAAAGATCTATTTAAAAGGATTTATATATAAATATAAAATCTATTTAATATCAATATTTAAATTTAACAGAATAAAACGTTATTAATGAAACGGTTATAAATCGGTTATATCGGTTTGAATAATTTCAGTATAATAAAAAGGGTTTTGTTTCAGTTAAGGTCTGATTTAATATCACTTAAATTTATAATCATAATGATTACACTTGAACAACATATGAATTGAATTTAATGCTTGATTGAACCGCAATTAAATATTATACAGAATCAGGAATCAATTACCAATCGGTTATATCGGTTTACATTGAATTTGAAGCTGCTTCGGATACTGATAAACTTAAATACCAAGTTTGTTTGCGTCTCTATGTTTTAAAGTCTAAGAGATCGTGACGTTTGTCCGTTTAAATAATATTATAAATAATAATAACAAAGGCGTTTAAACGGACAGACTTGGTCAGAAACTGATAGACCTGTGTAATCTGTGGTCTACTGGGTTTAAAGTCTACAACTCACTTGTTAATGTCACCGGTGTTGAATGCCTTCAATAGCTCCACAAGCCATTCATTATCCGTGTTTTGTAGTGACTCCAAAATGGGATGAGCCAACAGTTCGCCAATATTGTAGACGCCATCGCCCAGGAGAGCGGCAAGTCCCAAAAAGAATGCCTGCTGTGCCCACTCATCCCGTGGATAATCATCAAGGGAACAGCCAAGGAACTGGAGACCACAGCGATAATATTCACTGTGTTTGCCGACACGGCGATAATATTGAGATGCCAGCATATAATATTTGCCATGCACTGGCGTCACATTGCCAGCTTCCTCGAGGACATCGCGCAGCTCCTCGATGATCTTCTTGGTGGCATTCAGATCGTTGAGATTGCTGAGATAGAGATTGCCCTGCATCACCTGCAGATACCAGACAGCTTCATCGCAGATTTTCACCTTATCCTTCATCTTTTCCAGAAAATCAATTGCCTCCTTCTTATCGCTAATGTTGTCCACAACAACCTCCAGTATTTGGATCAGCCCATAGGGATTTATTCTGCAAATATCAATTTATATTAGCAACGAGAAAGTTGGAGGCCGAATATTTATATGATATAGCAAACCGATATGGACCAAATTTGGTGAGGATGTATAAAAACATCCCAAGTGCATATTTTGTTAATTTGGTTGAGATGTTTTGAAAAACAAAGAAGTTTTTCATACTAAAGGTTGAACATTTAAAAAACAAGACTACATATATCGAACCAGCTCAAGATTTTATATACTTTATGGTGTCTGCCTCGCCTTTGTCGACGAACCCATTACACCCTTTGTACAGGGTATAAAAATGCAACTCACTTTGTTTCGAATGTGGATATAAAATTCTGGTACAGCTGCAACAGAGCGCTTTCATCCTGCAACGACTCATGGCGCACAAAGGTCACCAGCTTAATAGTCAGCTCGTTCCACAGCCTGTATAAAAAAACAAACGCCGCAATTGTTAATTGTTAACGCATAAATTACACAAAACTCATACTTTTCGTTGTAAAACTCTTCAATGAGTGTCCATTCGGCAGCGAGATCTTTGTTTGTCGTCTTCTTTTGTGCTGCCAAGTAAGCAGTAACTGTCGCTTGCGTGCTCGACATTCTTGCTATATTTCTCTAGCTATGCTATTACTCAATATTTTCAATCTAATTTTGTATATCAAATAAAAATTCACGTTTGAAGCACAAGTAAAAATTGCAAATCACAATTGGAGCAGAGTTGTATTTGTAGCAGTGCTGCCAACTAGAGGTGGAGAACTATCGATGGCACTATCGACACTATCGATGGTTTGTGAAAAACAATCGCTCGCTATCGATGGCGCCGACTATCGATAGTTCTCCACCTCTACTGCCAACCTTTATGAGGAGAAAAAATAGCTGCTTCTGGTGGAAAATAACCAAAAAAAAAAGCTAAATTTCGACACAAAATAGCTATAAAAAATAGCCAACTTTTTGTTTAAACTGAGATGCCACCCAGAAAAAATATCAATGTCTGGCAGCCTTCCAATGCCGGAAAATGGTCATTTCCATTTTCAGGTCAAATAGCAGAATGGATTAGCTAATTTTGTATTTACATGGTTTTATCATAATTGATCTGATTGCTTTTTTAAGCAATTGTTTGTTGTTAAAATTTGTGAATTAAAATAGCGCGCTGATCACACCTCTGTTAAGTTAAACAGCTGTTCAGGTTAACATTAGAGATGGATAATCATCGATAAATGAATGTTAACATCGATTTCTTTGCCAGCTGTGCAATGCGTGGGGAGTTTAGTTCATCGAGAACAGCTGAGCGTGAAAGTCGTCGTCCACGGAATAAAAGATACTCGATTTGGCTTTTCCAACATCGAAAAATAGATTGAATAAACGTAAACGAAAAGGATATAAAGACGTCAGTTAAATAATTCACAGCCAAACCGCAAGTTCATCAATCGCAGCCAGTGCAAAACGTGTAAATCATTTCACATTCAACTCGAGTGCGTGCAGCAGCAACAACAACAAAGAGCCCGTATATCTTTAACAATAAATAGTAAAACTTTTTGATTGTTTAAACAAAATAGAAAACGAAAATTGCGTATGCACAATGATTGTGTGATCATTATATAAATGTTATAAATTTATAAAGAAAACGGACAATTATGTTGATTAGTTTGCAAAGTGTTTGCCAAATAAACAAAACAAAACCAACTAGAAAAATCGAAAAGTTTTAGTGCTTTAAATACAGTAACTTCAAATTAGTGAAAACTCGTTGTGTTAACCAAATATCGAAAGATTTGCATATATTTTAGTTACCAACCGACAAGCGGCAACAACAACAACAAGAACAACAACATCGACAGCAGTAAAAAGAAAAGAAAACTATCGAAAAGCGAGGTTAGTTCTATTTATGTTATCGTTTTGTATTCAATATGTTGCACGCTCTTATTGGAGTTCCAATCAGAAGAGTCGTCTCGCCAATCAGTTATCCAATTATTATGTCAATCGGACCAATTGAAGAACATTAATAATTATTTTATTGTTGTTTTGGTTAGTTGCAAGTTATGCAATTTTAATGGCTGGTCAAACGTAATCGAACTAATTTACTTGGCCTTATCAATAACTTTCTCTGTTGCCATTGTAAGTGCTGCATTTCCTTCCCTTTCCTCTCTCCCTCTCTCTCTCTCTTTCTCTATATTCCACTTGAAACACTTGAAATCTCAAACATTCAATTTATATTGTGCGTTAAACAAAAAAAGAGGGATTTCGAAATGAAAATGAGGACATGTCCAGGCATCCTGTTGTATCCTGTTGCGCTCTTAACTTTTCCCATTTCCTGCAACTGTCGAACGCAGTGTTGCCAACTTTGTTTTTTCCCGCCAGATCTGCAGTTTTTTTCAATGTCAATCGCGGGATAAATTGTGAAATGGCGGCTGGCTAAATTTGTAGTTATTTTTAAGTTGAAAAACTACTGAAAACATTCAAAATTATTAATACTAGATTACTGATTGTATATATGTAGTTGTAAGTATTAACTTTTTGAATATTTCTTAAAAGTTGAAAAAATCTTCGACTCGATTTTTAATGCCGATTTAGAATATAAATACATACATATGTATATAACATATTACATCTACTTTTAGTGTATGCGGGGTATAAAATCAACTTTTTATCTGGCTTCCTTGCAGATTTCCTAGCTATTTTTAAATGTTGATATAGCTTTTTAAGGCCTTTAAGAGTTGGCAACACTGGTCGAAAGTCTCCTCTTCTCTCTCCTCTGCTCTTGTTGCTCATATCAATGTCATGCAGTTGATTTCCTTCTTGGCTTGTGCGTTCCACTAAATAAAAATGAGCGACATCTGTTACAGACAGGCGCCTGTACAGGCAATACAACTGCAACACGAACCACGTCACACACACCACACGCTCCACTTACAGTTATGTCTAGAGCGGCAATTTCAAAAATTCATCAACATCAACAAAATAAAAAAAACCAAGTGCAAATGCCAATGTGGGGAATACTATACTTAATGTATACCCTGTATCATCGATATAAATATAGTGTCTATTACATAACATACGCATCTGATCGTGTAAACTTTATGCATAATTTCTAGCTTAGTCAGCACTGTTGCCAATTTAGCCATTTTATAGCTAGTTCTGGTCTTTTTTCAAAGTTCGATTGTTAGAAAATTTTGGAAATTGCTATTAGCCATCTAAATTTATTTCTAGAGCTAAATTTATTTCGACAACATATCCGAAATTTATTTATTGAATATAAAAATAAATTTTAAATCAAGTTAGCTATTTTTAAAGCTATTGTTGTGACCTGGAATTACTTTAAACCATAGATTATGATATTATCAAACATATATATTTTATCAATCACTCTCTTCTCTTCAATCTCTTGACCAGAAAACATTGTGAATAAAAAATATTCTTATGGATTTTAAATATCTAATTGATTATCGTTTTTATCATACAATTTTTCTTCGAAAATTCTGCTATTTTTTTAATGCTCTCCCTCCAGATAAATCTATTTTTTCCTTTAAATAGCCAGTCAACAAAGTCTATTCTGAATAAGTGGGAATTTTCTGCTTAGTTGAGTTAAGTTAAAGTCAACACAGTTGTCCTAGATTTCATTTCCTACGAATATAAATTTCATAGAAATACACCATAAATTAAGTTCATCATGTAAACTGTGATAATTTCCAGCTCATGTCAAAAAATAAATATAATCTTCACATAAAACAAAGTTTATTAATTAATTTTAATTTTTTTCGCTTTTCAATTCATAAAAGTGAATTCATGACCACGTGAACTATGTATACAAGTTCATGGTGTTAACTCAAACTAAATGATATTTTCTAAATAAAACAACTTTTGTTGATTTGCATAATTTTGTGATAAGAAATTAAGGGCATATTCTTATCACGAACTTGACTTTCTTTTTTTTCCCTCATTTTCTTTGAGAATGCAGCCTAAATTGGTCGATAATGCTCAACTGCATTGAGTACAGGGTATAGAAAAAAACTCCCAAAACGCAACTTGCATTGCTCGCCTGACTGTCTCACGATCTGTCTGTCTCTTTGTCGCCTTGTCTCAGTGTCTCGCTGGCTATTAAAAGCAAAAGTGAAAAATGCCATACAACCGCGGGCGGCATTTCTGGCATTAACTCCAGCCAAAACAACAACAACAAGAGTAACAACAACAACTTATATCAAGTGCGTTTGTCGCTTCCTACTCTCTGGGTGCCAACAACAAACTCCTATTAGCGATGGGTATCGATATGCTGATATCAATAACAGATCGATACAAACAAAACGATCTTTAGTTCGATTTTTGGTACGATATATTAGGTACAATTAAGGTTGCCTGAATCAAACGACTTTCTTAAATAAAAGTTTTGGTTCAAGAATAATTACATAAATTTTATGCTTTTCTAATATGACGCAACTATATGAAACTTCGAATGAGAATCATAAAATAAGAAGTCATATTTAAATATTCAAATCCAACAATAATTACATAAATTTTATGCTTTTCTAATATGACGCCACTATTTGAAACTTTGAATGAGAATCATAAAATAAGAAGTCTTATTTAAATATGCAAATTATTTTATATTATTTACAAAATTATAAATTTTTTATATATACCATACTAATATTTTGTCTTATTAAATTAAGCTGAGGTTTGAGCTCGAATAACGTTATTAAATTCGATGTAATTGATATTTATTTGAGATGTAACTGATGCATATCGATCTTAGCGTAAATATCGCTAATTTTATTTCGATGTTCTTTGTGACATATTTTCCTGCTGTCAATATCGATATGCTTTTTTGCCGATACCCATCACTAATCATCTCTGTCTCTCCCTCTCTCTGTCGCTGCAAGTGTCTATGTGTGTGTGTGTGTGTATGATTCAATTAAAAGCCAATCCAGTCCAAGTTGCCGCATTGCTGAGGAGTTGAGTTGTCTGTCTGTCCATCCGTCTGCCCGTCTGTCTGTGCCAGGCCCAGGCCTCGTTTCGCTTTCGATGTTGAATATTGCGAAAGAGTTTTTTTTTTTCTTCATTTCATTTCTTTTCAGCCGTAGAGTTAGCCAAAGTCAAGCTGCACGCCCCATACACACACACACACACACACGCGCTCGCATACACACACACACACATGCATGCAGCCTACATATTTACATTGATTCGAATTCCATTGGCGGCGATTTCATAATCGCTTGCGCTGCTGCTTCCTCCAGTTTAACTTAATTTTTGTTGCTGTTGTTGTTGTTTTTTGTTGGTGCTTCTTCGCTTTTTATTGCATGGCATTTTTTTTTTGTGAGTGTTTAGCTTTTGATTTTTTCGGGCTTGGGCAACAACAACAATCACAAGACAAGACAAGAAAAGTTGTTTCAATGTTGGTAACTTTCTCTTCACCACCTGCCAACAAACCGCGCAGTTATCGAGCGTGCGCGTTTTGCGCGCGTTTTTACTCGCACGCAGTAACAACACGAAACACACAGCGCACAGTGGGACCAACTCTCACTATTTTTATGCAAAAAGCATTTATTTCAAGAATTTAAAGAGCATTTAATAGAAAATGACTACTATTCAAAGCTAAAAAATATTTTTTGTTTAAAATCCATAAACATTTGTACTTTATTTAATCTTTAAACAATATTGTTTAATATTTAAAATAAATTAATAAACCCAATTGCATGATATTTCTTTAAATAAATCTCGTATGATGTTAATTTTGTATATTTATTTTAAGCCTGTTTCTCTTCCATCAAAAAACTGATTTTTGCCACGAATTTACGCCCTAGTGTCCCACAGTAAATGTCTGTCTGCATTTCTCTATGTGTGTGTGTGTGTGTGTAGCCATTTGTCATGTTTGTGTTTGTAGTTGTGTTTGATATGCGCGCTATGATCGCACACTGATTGCGCGATTAGCAAATGTCGCGTATTCAAAACGCGTGCGCGCGAATTTCAACTTGAGCTACAATTTCATAATGATAATAATCAATAACATCATCATCGTCATTATGCATTTTTTTGTTATTACGGTAAATTCCGTTTGCTGATTCACTGAATCCTAAAAGTCAGTGCTGTAAAATTCAACAAAATGATGCCCCAATTATAATTTATCGCCAATTCGAATATCGATAAGAAATTTGCATAAGTTAAAATCGATGTATCATTGTATTTATTATATCAGAAAATGATATGTTTAATTAAATTGATCAGTCTAGGATCGTATTACAAATTGACAGCAATTTATCAAAAAAATGCCGAAAAATATGATTTTCCAAAATATGGAAATAAAAATGGGGAAAACAAAACTAGGAAGCATTTAATATGAAAATAAAAGCTGGAAAATTAAAAATAAGAATATTGTTATTAGGAAATTCAAATTTGGAAACAAGAATTTGGAAGACAAAAATTAGGAAATGCCAAAATCAACAATATTTGTATTTTAATTTATTTATTTTTTATTTTATTAACTATTTATTTAAAAAATAGCAAGAATCAAGGATTTACATTTAAATATTGTGTGCGATCTTGTTTAAATATCCAAATCCTTATATTTTTCATCATTGATAGAAAATTTAATTAAGAACAGAAAAATTAAAGCTATTTTTCCTAATGTTTCAATTTCCGAATTTTTGTACTCTAAACATGTTTTTCAGTTGAATTTCCTAATTTATGACTCCAATTTGTCATCCTTATTTTGGTTTCTTAAAGTTTTACTCTTTTTTTTTGTAGTTTCTTAAGAAAATATTCGGAATTCGTATGAGATATCGATAAATATATGGCTTAACGTATTGATTAATCTAAAATCGATTACAAATTGGCAGACGATCGCTTGTCGGAAAATCGATGCTACGATAACAAATGTTGGATCATTTAAATTAAAATTTATTGAATGATTTTTTTTTATTTTCTTTCAGTTTTATTTAAAATTTTAGTTTGTAATAATATTTTAATTTTTGAAAATTTGTTGTCAACTGCTTTTAGTTGACGTTAAGTAAAATAAAGTATTTTTGTTGATTACATCACAAATTCATAGCATACATATGTGCTAATTGGAGGTAAATCTTGAATTGATTCGAACTTGGACCTTGGAGCTGACAATGCAACAACTTCCGAAACCCGAAACTAATCAACAACAACAGCAAGGCCAATATTAAACAAAGAACGGGACACAAACATACATATTTATTTATTTATTTATTTATTTTCACATATGTTGCTTATGGCCATAAAAATAGCGCAATTTAATTGATGTTCGATCAAATCAGTTCAATGGCAAAAAAGCCGACCAAACAGGGGAAACACTTAAATTGACTTTGTAACGCAAATATAAGCAGACACACACACACCTGGCACACACACACACACACATGCAGACACAGCTGCTTCTGCCATAAACATATTTAAGTTTATGGTTATTAGACCCGCATCAGCGACAACGGCAACGACAACGTTGACTCTCAACTTATGCAAATCTTTGATTAAAGCCACATCCAGTGCGATAAGCAGTGCTACGTTTTTTATACCCTATGCAGAGAGGGTATGATAATATTGTCATAAAATATGTAATCCAATAAGTTAAGATTAAAATGAATGAGCCAGGAATCATAAGTGGTATAAGGAAAAAGCCTAAAACATAATTTTTTAAGTTTATTTAAAGACTTTTATTTTATAAATCAAGTTTTATAATTATTTGTGATTAAAAAAATAAAAATCTTGAATAATTTTTATTAATGATTTTTTTTTCAGTCTTTTATAAGAGTTTATGGTGATTTGTTTAAATAGGAATCTTTAAAGACTATTATCTTTGAGGAATAAAATAAAGGTCTTTAAATAACCATTAAAAATGTCTTTAAGTAGGCAAGATAATAATTTTTAATGGTTATTTAAAGACTTTTGTTTTATAAATCAAATTTTTTAATTATTTGTGACTTCAAAAATAAATTAAAATTATTATTATTAATGATTTTTATGTTTTCAATAAGAGTTTTTGGTAATTGTTTTTGAATAAAAGTCTTTAAACATTATTATTTAAACGATTAAAATTTGCTTATTTGTTTATTCCTCATAACAGTTATGTCCTCGGGAAATTTGATTAATATTGATCCACTATAAAACGAAAGAATAAATCATAAAAATAATTAACTTTGTTGTTATTTAAGATAACTTAACCAAACTTATGGATTATATTTTTAATAATATTTTAAATATGCCGATCAAATTTTATTCAAATCGGATTACTATATCATGAATATTTTTTAATTTTTATGAATTTTTTTCAAAATGCATTTCAAATATTCGATAAAAAATATCGATAGGATTCAGTTAGGGTATTAAATCTTCGGTGTGCCAAAGTTATCCTTTCTTTCTGGTTGTTGGTAAAAAGAGGTCGAATCCAATGAAAGAAAAACCTGTCGAATGTTTTCATGTTCAGGGTTCATCAAGTGGCAACCAAACAGTTGTCGGTTTTCGGTTGTCGTTGTTGTCTCTCCATTGCTGTTGTTGTTATTGTTGTTTGTTGGTTGTTGCCTCAACCTCAAACTGTTTTATACGCCACTTGCAATTGGCACTCCAAATTGTTGTTGACCGTCATGAATGCTGATGACTCTTAATAGGCAACAAAGCTTAGAGCTTAAAACTTAGGTAAGCTTCAACTACCAAACGCAACATTCCACTTACCAAAAACAGCAGCAACAAAAACAGCTTAAACCAAATGCAACTTGGTGATGTAAAATGTTATCGAAACGTAAATAAATCGATGATTGCATAAACAATATTTGAACTACTTTAATTCGATGTTTTTCTTTTCGATAAATCGTGTGAAATACATCGATAATATGTAAAATCTGCATTTTTGTAATTTTCGAGAGTTCTTGTTTTGTTTTTCAAATTTTGCTGTTGTATAAATTATTTTTAACAAGCAATAAAAACGAAACAAAAATTTTAAAGTCTCCTAAATAAATAACGTAATACTCTTTAATAATAAACAAACAATTAAATAAATATAAAAACAACAAGAACGATTAAAAAATAAAGAGAAAAATACAACACAAATAAGTTCAATAATTAATAATAAAAAGCAAAATTTATATGTAAAATTGATGAATGTTCTTAAATTCAATTATAAAGTCAGTAAATTAATTTATTTCACTTCAGCTAAAAGCAGTTGACAAAAAAATTTTCAAAAATTTAAATAATATTACAAGTTATAATTTGAAATTAAAAATAAGGTCTGGGGGTATTCAAAAAATTACAATTTAAATTATGCAACATTTGTTGCTAGGATTGGGAAAAACAGAGAAAAACCCAATCAGATTAATAAGCATTAGTATTGGTGGATGTTCAGTTTGGATTCACATCACTAAATGCAACTGAAAACGAACTCAATTTGATTATTGTATAGAGCATATGTCATAATCAAGTTTCCAACTCCCTCCCACATTTCCTCCCTCCTTCACTCATGATTCGCTTGCACGCACAACGGATGCAATTGCAACGGACCACTGAGGAGCAACCAACTCCCCACCCAACCCCTTGCCTACACTCTTCTCTTCTCTCCTTCGCTCTCCTTCCCTTCACTCTTCTCTCCTTTGCTCTCCTCTCCTTCACTCTCCTCTCCTTCGCTCTCCTCTCCTTCATTCTTCTCTCCTACACTATCCTCTCCCCTCCTTCACTCTCCTCCCCCCTCTTGTGTCTAGTGACGCTGCCAAGTTGTCTATGTCACATGCGTTTGCCGCATGTTTTATTGCCTCTTCCTTCTCAAGTTGTTGTTGCCACCGTCGTTTTCTTGTTGTTATTTGCATTGGCCAAACAGCAGTCGACGCCGACGTCAACGTCACCGTTGCACAGTGGTACAATCACACAGAAAACTATATACATATAAATTATTATATGTAGAAATAATGAGAAAATTGGTAAAAAAAAGTGAAAAATAATTAATTTATTAATATAATTTTTCGAGTGGATTTAATTATTTTTTTTATTAAGGTTAGATTTGCTGTATCTAGTATTATTTAAAAATAATAATTATTTTATTAACATAAAGAAAACTTAATATAAATATGCACTAATAAGGAGATAAGCATACTTTTTAACGTAATTAATTAATTTTTTATAGATCTCTAAAGTACTCAATATTGATTTAAGTTGTAATATGTTATGCCACTGTACTTGTTATTATTGTTGTTATAGTTGTGTTGCACGTGTGTTAACGCAATGAGAGAGAGACAAATATTGAAATAATACAGACAATGTGAAGACAGAAGAAAAGACAGCCGAGATTGTTTCTCTCTCGCTCTTTCTCATTCTCGCTCTCTCTTGTCTTTTTTTCTCTTGCAATCTTTGTTCTATGCATGGGAATGTACACTGGAAAAAAAGAGCAGCATCGAAAATTAAGAATATTCATGTCACATATTTTGTTTTTAAAATAAGACCAAATTACCAATATTACGAATGTTAATTTAAAAAATCGCAGTTTTTAATTAAGGAATAAAAATTTTAAATTGTTAGGAATGAATTTGGAAATAAGCGCGAATTCGAATCCCACTTTTTCCAAGGAAAAACATATTATAAACCAGAAAAAAATTTATATGAATCAAAATCAGTCAAGAATAAAAATATTATAAATTTAAAACCTGCCCTATTTATTTTTTTGTCTTGAGTGCCTAAAACTATTTGGTCTATAAATAAG
Organism: Drosophila kuntzei; assembly: GCA_035042165.1. Lineage (NCBI taxonomy): Eukaryota > Metazoa > Arthropoda > Insecta > Diptera > Drosophilidae > Drosophila > Drosophila kuntzei. The sequence goes on from JAWNLU010000300.1 coordinate 1,496,661, forward strand.
AATTAGAATTTATTCTTTTACATATATTTGTGCTCTTGAAAATATAAGAAGTTTTTAATCGTATTAATAAGAACTTGGTCCTAAAATCAAGATGTTTTTCCTAACTTATAGAATTTAAGGTTCTCAACGCATTTTTTAGACCAAAATTCGTAGTTCTAAGACCGTTTTTTTGATCAGTGTATTTATGTTTGTGTGTACACTTGTTTGTTTGTATTTTTGTTTGTATTTTAGTTTGTCCAGCTCTCAACGCTCGGCCTTTTACCAAAAGGTCTCGCAAATATTGCACAAACACATAATGTTTAAACTACACTTGATGTTGCGTTTGTTGTTGTTGTTGTTGTTGGTCTGGAAGCGCAGACAACATGATGTTTATAAACATAGTATAGATATAAATACATATACATAGGTATTTAGTTGACCCTCACACTGGCTTTATAATCAAACTTCAAAGCCAAACAATTATTATTGTTGGGCCTTGCCAATATTATGGCCAATATGGGATACATATACATACATATGTATATTGTATGTATATATATGTTTGTTTAGGCCAATTTGCCGCAGCGCGTGCCACAAAATATTTTGCAAATTGATTATTAAATATTTTTCTTGACTTTGATTTCATTAATTTCCTAATGAGTTACATTTTCCGGTAAGCGGATATTGCAAATGAACAGATAAAGCATTTATAACATTACGTATACGAACGGATGTAAAGCTCCCTAGGGTCGTCAAAGAAGTTAACAGGAAAATATATAAATAAAATGAACAAAGATGTTTACACAGATAAATAGAAATATATAAATAGAATTAATATATTAATATATATAGAATATATACAGATTCTGTTTTATTTACTTTTATTTAATGTGAAATTTTTTTCAAAAATAAATAGAAATATGCTTACAAAATTAATAGATTGATATTAAACTTGATGTCTATAGAATATTTCTTTATTTTCTTTAATTTAATGTGAAAAATTTTTCAATAATGAAAATAATATTTCAAACTAAAATTTTAAATAAACAGCTAAATTAAATATTAGAAACTGGGAAAAAGAATATTTAAACTGCCCTAAATTTAGTTAAATTATTTAAAAGTTATTGCTCAACAAAATTGCTTTATTTATTCATTTATTTATACAGGACTTAAAGCAGTCGGCTAAAAGAAAATTAAATGTTAAAAAAAATATATTAAAAATTAATATTAAATTTAAATAAAAAATAATCTTAGTTTTTGTAATATTTGATAAAGTTATATAAACTTTTAGGGTTTTTAAAAAATTGCAAACAATAAATACAAATGTAAAATTGCATTATAGAGATTGGGAAAAGTAAAGATATTAATATAGAATTGATAGATATATTGTACTTAAAAAGAACTTAGCTAATGACAGAAAATAGACAGAATAGATATATAATTAGAAAAAATATTAGAAAAAGGCAGTTAGAAAAATAGAAAGATATTTATTTTATGTAGGTAGATCGAAATATATTGATAGAATTGATAAAAAAAAAAAAATATATATCCAACAAAATATAGATATTTTCATTTATATTTCAATTTTTTTATTTAAATCGCTTGCAATTAATTAGAACTTATTTTTGGTTCCTAGAATGATTCTCATAGTTTTCTCTGTTCTCCATCCAAAAATTGGTTAATATTTGACAAAGTTATAGGAACTTTTAGGGTTTTTAAAAAACTTCAAAGCAATAAGTAAATAAAATTGCCCTATAGAGATGGACAAATATAAAGATATTTATTCAGAATTAATAGATAGTTAGAAAAATAATAGAAAAGCTAGATGGAAAAATTGAAATATATTTATTTCGTTTAGATAGATTGATAGAATTGATCGAAAAATCTGTATATATCTACTAAAATATATAGATTGAAATTGTTACTTATATTCCAATTTATCTAATAAAATCACTTGCAATTTATTAAATCTTATTTTTGGTTCCCAGAATGATTCTCACAATTTTCTCAGTTTTCAAACATTTGCAAGTCATGAATCATTTTCGGTTCTTCGTATTGCATTGCGTTGTTTTCTACTCATCAATATCTAAAACTTTTCCGATTTTCCACGAATTTTGTGATGTTAGAAAAATCAGTTTTCAGTAGAGTAAAAAAATGGAAAGGTGCGCAGATGGTAAAACATAATCCTGGCAACTTTTCAACAAACCCACATGGAATCAATTTGACGTTAAAAAGTGGCAGAAGTGATTGCCAAAAGTGGGCGGTGGTAGGTTGGTTAGAGTGGGCGTGGTTAGCCTTTAATCCAGACACAAGCATGCAGCCGTGTAATATGAATGTGATTGGAAATTGAAATTGCATCCGGCGAACATCGGAAGACTCGACAACGTCAATGCTTTTCTTCACTATACCCTGTAAAGTTAGTTACCAACGGGTATGTGCAAGTTTATTTGTCAACTTGTGACTTGCTTGAGTTGAAAAAAATGAAACTAATTAGATAAAGGAATCTTAACTATAAACATCTCGGTAAAGAAATTAATAAAAATTTTAAACTATAAAAAAAAAGATTTTTGTTGAAAAGTTTTTTTTTTAAATCCAAATTTTGGATTAATTTGAGAAAGAAACTTTACTATAAAGATTTCGTTAAAGAGATTAATAAAAATAATAAAAAAAACAGTTAAAAAAAGAGATTATTGATGAAAAGTTTTAATTTTGAGACCAAAATCTCAATTTCGGGAACCAAAAATTCTTTAAAATTTAGAATACATTCTGATTGTAATAACACTAATTATTTATTTTTCTATTAAATTTATCTAAGTTAAAAAAGAAAAATGTTTAAGACGAATATTCTTGATTTTAGAAAATGGAGGGTAATTAGAAAGATGAATCTTAAATAAAAAGATGTTTTCAGAACAATTGAAGATATATAATTCTTAATTCTCGTGTGATTTTATAAAAATATATTTGTAAATAACATAAATTATTACCGAAAATTCCAGGGTATCCATCTATCCATAGTTAATTACTTAGGATTTTATTCCAAATTCAACACTTTTACACAAACAACTCTTTCCGCTTCGCTGCATCATTACAGGGTACTTCACAGTCAATCAACTTGTCTAAACGGTTTGCTATTTGTTTTTTTAGTTGCGAATTTTTAAAGGCAAAATTCAAATTCAAATTTACAGAACTGACGTTGATAATGATGATGGGGCAATGATAATGATAATGATGATGATGAGGTGATGTTATGATGACGCTTCACAATGATAAGTGAGTGTGTGTGCACTGAGAGAAAAATGCAGCACTAAAATAAAGTTGAAATGAACTCGAATTAATCATTTTTGATACTTAAAAATATTTCTTGATATAAGTATTAAGAAATACTTCAAATTAGCATTAAAATTTAATTAAACAATTTTTAAATAAGAACAAATAATCTTGAATCAAGTAAAACTCTAAAATTACTGGAAATGAGTACCCAAATTCTTTATATATATTTTCATTACATTTTTGTTCTCAGTTTCAGAATTAATAGGACTTGTATCGAGTTGAATTGCACTTAAATCAAGTATATTTTAAAGTTAATTTTAGTTTGAGAATACTAAAATACTTAAATTTAGTACTTGAAGTAAGATCGAAGTACTTGACTTTAGTAATTTCCAACTAGTGAGAAATCAAGTTGAAAATGTGGCTTTTTAATCAGGGATCGTAAAAATTATAATTTTTATTTTAAAAATTATTTTTCAAATTTTAAAACAAAAATTATTTATCAATTTATTATTATTTTTGATTTTTATCTTAAAAATTTTAAAATAGACCTATAAGTAATTTTTATAATAAAAATAAGTCTTATTTTAGATAGGATTTTTAAATAAAAATTGAAATTTAATTAATATTTTTGATTTTTATCCTAAAAATTTAAAAATAAAACCTAAAGGTAATTTTTGTAATAAAAATACGTCTTATTTGCGATGCCTGGTTTTAATTGAGAAACACTTGATATTTTCGCTCAGTGTAGCTACTCAATTGCCATTAGAAGGATGTTTAAATTGTTTGCGCATTTGAGTTTTATATGTTTTTTATTTTATTTTTCGGGGTTTTCATGCCATGTAACCGAGCATGAAGGCAACGTTTGGCTTTGGCTTTAACTTTACTTAGCGTGATTGCGAATCGGGCCTAAACCCGTTCCCGTTCCCGAACTCAAACCCGAACCCGCATTGTAATCAAACGCATTGAATGCTGGCTTAATCCCAAGGCGTGCCTTGAATCACTTGGCCACGCGTGTTGGCCATTGTTTTAGACCTTGGCTAAAAGCGCATTTCAATTATGGTTTAGCTAATTGCTTAAATTGTTAACAAAGACTTTAATATATATTTTTTTTAGTACTATTTTAATAGTATATTTATATTGGCGTATCTATATGCATTTGTTCAACTCGTGTTAATGGCCAATTAAGTCGAATTGGCGTTGTCAGCCAATTAACAACCTGACCTCTTTTAAGTTTCAACTCAAGCAAAACTAAAACTGGGAAGTCACATTTCTTTATGCATATTTAAATGCATAAGTAGCCTCCAAGTATTGCCATATTTAATTATTATTTAGTACTCGTAGCTTACAACGTTGTTAACTACTTTTAACAATCCCAGACAATTCCAGGCACTCAAAATCAGGGACCAGTTTTTAAATAAAAATTACAAACTAAGAATTATTTACATATTTTTATTTTAAAGCTACAAAATAACACTTATTTTTAATTTTTATTTGAAAAATGTTAAATAATAATTAAATTTCAATTTTTATTCCATATTTTTTAAAATAATACTTATGAAAAGTTTAAAAAATACTTTAAATACATCAATTAAATAGTTCCAGAAATTGTATTGCCTTGAGTTTTTTTTATTTGTTTTCTAAGAGTAAATTTAATTTAATTTTTTTGAATCTTTCGAAATATTTTATAACAAAATTACTGGGAAATATAAAAAAAATTTGTAAATACTTTAATAAAATAGTTTCAGAAATTTATTAATTAAACTTTTTGTTTCTTAAAGAAGTTTTTTTTTAAAACTGTGCAACAAATGATCAATTTTATTATTTTATTTTGAATTTTGGACAGTTTAATTTGATTTAGACTAGAATCATGAACATTTTAAATCAGTGTTGTCCAAAAGTAGGCTGTAGAATACTTTTTCCTATCCCATGTGATAGGATAAGGAATTCTTAAGCCTACTTTTGGACTACACTGTTTAAAATACAAAGTTTTCAGATCTATAGTAAATAGTATATCTTAAGATATTTATTTTTTCATTTCCTAGTATTTCTAGTATTGTTAACTGCTTCCGTCACTAGCGAGGACGTGATTTAACCAAGTTTTATAAAAATTCTCGAATTGGATTGTCATTTGATTTTTAACAGAAGTTTTCAAAACTTATATCTGAGGTTCTCTTGATAATTTGTATTTTAAACTTTAAAACTTTCATACGATTAAAAAAATGGAAAATAATTATTGTCATGATTAAAATCTCTTTTAATTTTGATTTGGTAATTGATAAATTTATGAAATTTTATTTGTATTTCATTTCAAAATTGACAATTCTTTTGGAATTGAGAAATCTGTAAAAACCACATGCTTCTCAAAAGAAATAGATGAAGAAGATGGTTTGAAAAATTTTGGAAACTGAATGCTAATCGAATCGTTGTCTCTTTCATTTCGCACTGTAAAGATCGTTGTGATTTGTGACCCATTTTGTTGGCAACTTTTGCCAAAAAAAGGTAACCAAAAAAAAAGAAAAAATCAAGCATAAAAAACTTTCTATTTCATTGCGATTGGTTCCGGTTTTTTTAATGGATGCGGACGGACAACTTGAAGCATCTTCAACTGAACAAATCAAACACAAAACCAAATCAATAACTTTGGTCAACGATTTTAGGTCAATGTCAAAGCGATTGCTGGTCCATTGACAATGATGATGACAATGATAATAATGATGATGATAATATCTTTATCTGTAAAACACGAGCCTAACTAATTTAAATACACACGTGGAGCAGTCAGAATAATTACGAGTATTGTTTGAAACCAGCATCTTATTTTTGGGGGCCTCTTTTACAACTTGAATGTATTTTAATTGGAAATTTTTGAGACTTGTTCAACTTCCAAAAAACACGACGCACAGTGGTTGGACATGTATGAGAGAAGGCGACAAAAATAGTTTTACTTTACATACAGGTCTAAAATTTTCACCACAGGCTTATAAAAATATCAGAACACTATTTTAAAAAAATGGGCGTGATTTTACGCCCACACGACTTTCATCAACCATTTTTAAATTTTAAAAAAATTTGAGAATATCATTCCTTAAAAATACAACAGAAGAAAAATGTATTAACTTAACAAAAATCTAATTTATTAATATGCAAACTATAAATTATTAATATAACTATAAAAAATATAATTAAAGGAATATTCTATTCTTCAAATAAATCAAAAACAGATTTTTGTTGGTAAAGATTTCTTTTTACATTGTGCGGGATGGTACATTGAAAAAATTCCCATACCATTTTAAATTAACCAAAAGTAATGTTAATTATAAAGGAAAACACAATTTTGACATTTAAATCACACGCCGATCAACATATTGTTATGAAAGGGCGGCAAAGGGCCAGCTAATATAGGCTTTTTTTTAATCTTAAGATATATATCTATGATAAAACAAATATGAACCCAAGGAAGCGTGTGGAACACAACTAAAAGCTTAAGAGAATTTGAAATGTAAAAAAGAAAAACACTCACAAAAGACAATTTGGTTTATTTGAGATTTTTTGGACGACACTCAACAATCTACAAATAATTGAGTAGTTTAAATTAAACTTTATACCTGTACGAACGATATTCATATTCACGTTGTTTATTTTGAAAGATGGGAAAATCTCTGCAAAATTCTAACGCACAACTTTAAAGGATTTTTTTGCATTTAGCGAATGGTCACACCGAAAAAAACGTTGAATTCAAATATCCAAATTTATTTATGGGATAATCGACATCATTTAATTTGGAACATTTTGATATCGGTCTTTTGATTTTTGTCGATGGGAGGACCACTGTGCGACGTCTGAATCTTTTGATGTCTTGTGTTTTGTGGGGGCTTTGATTTTGGGTCTTGAGCTCTTTTTGTTGTTGTTGGTTCAGCTTTAAAGTTTTGTTTGACTTTAAAGTTTTGTTTTTCCTGGCGTGCGACGCTTTGATTGCATACAAATTAGCGTTATTCGCATTTTTGGTAGAAAGTAAAACTGTTTTTATTTTTATTGAATTTATTTATTTGTCCGTTGCCCGCTCTTTTTTTCTTTTCTTTCTTTTTTTGTTGTTATTTAGCGACAACTTTTACTTTTTTCAGTAACTTGAAAATTACACAGTAGAAAAGTCCCAAAAAATCAAAAAACGAGAGCGTTTTTACCTTTAAGCGTTTGACTAGCTGATACCCTGTAAACAGACTTATTCTGAGCTTACAGATAATAATAAATAATATTTTCCTAAGCAATTGGTTTTTCACTCGATTGTAGTAAAAGTTTTAAAATAATTAGAAAACTTGCAAGAAAAATATATGTATAAAGTGTTTTCTTCAGGGACTATAATTTTTATGTGGAATATAAATAATGAAAATTATTTTCAATTTTTTTTTAATCACAAATAATTAACCATAAATTTGATTTATAAAACAAAATTCCTTAAATAACCATTAATAGTGATAGTCTTGAACAAAAATTGCGCTTTTTCTTAAAGTTTATGTATTTAATTGAATTTTTAGATGAATAACTTATATTTTCAGTCTCTGGTATTTTTTTTAATCAATAAAGATACAATAATATTTAGTTTAATTTAACAAGCGTTGCAAAAGATTTTTTTTAAACAAATCTTATGATTTATAAATAGTTTCTATGCATAACTTTTATGTTTATCACACGATTGTAAGAACATTTTTGGAATAATTTGGAAAAAATGCTAATATGAATGTTTGCAAGTCTATATTTATCTGAAAACTTTAAAAATCGATTATATTTAATTTTTGGAAATAAGTTTCTTAGTATACCGAAGCATATTATAACCAAATCGACTCGTTTATTAAGGATGTATCTAATTTAATTAGTGGACTATTTCGGCATATATTTAAAAATATTTATTTTTTTAAATTCTTCGCAATGCTACCCTATATTTATCCTACTACAGGGTATTTCTAATGAGTTGCTTACGGTTATCTTTCAGTTATTGAGTAGTTTTAATGTCTGTCTTAATCTTCTTTACAATCATTTTTTAATGAATCCCAAATTGAACCAGTTACCGAATGGTACAAAACAGAGTGTGCCATAAATTCAATGGATACTTTATCTATGTAGGGGGAAAGCGTTGAAGTTGTTGGTAATCCAGTTTACTCAATGAATTTGTTAGCTATTTGGATTATCTTTAGTATGAAATACCTGCTCTCTAGTTCACATTTTATCACGTATTTATGGAGTGTGGCATTGACATTGTTTATTATCTAACATCCATATGAAATGTGCTTTTTAATAAAAGTAGAACACAAGCTGCTGAATATAGCACAACTTTCCTATCGCTATCATTTTCATATCTTCCCATCGATATTGCAACACATTGCATTCCCCTAATCAAACTTCTATCAATCCATCAAGTTAACAATCAGAAAATTAATGTGGCGCCAAATTGAACAAATTCTAATTGATTCTACACACATTTCCATATATAAAAGTGTGTCTGTATATATATCACTTTTTTTTATGAGGAAATATTAAGTACCGCCTTATCAGGCGAATAGTCGCTTGGGGGAGATATGTGAATGAACATATATATATAAAATTATAAAAACAAATTCAGAGGATGACTAATAATACTTCGATGTCGTCGTTGATCAAACGAACTTTCGACTAGCTAAAGATTATTAAAAGAAAGCTTAACATTGAATACTGTAATTCTACTTAATAAAATAATTATACCGATAAAATAAAGATTCTAAAATCAAGATTTTGGTCTCAGAACTTCGAATTTTGGTCTAAAAAATGGGAAATGTTTTTAAAAAAAATTCCTTTAATATGTTTTTAATTGGATAAGATTAATAAAAGAAAGCTGCACAATAAATACTGTAATTCTATTTAATAAAATAATTATACCGATAAAATCAAGATTTGGTATCAGAACTTAGAGTCTTAGTCTAAAAAATGAGAAATGTTTTTAAAAAATATTCCTTTATTATGTTTTCCCTTGACCAGAGCGGGATTCGAGCCCGCGTTTGATTTTCAAACTGAAGCGGCGACTCTAACCAGAGGACCACGAAAAAACAATTGGTTACGGATGAAAATATAAAATATTCAAATTTTCCTTACAGTTTAATATATTTATTCTTACATTAAGAATTGCATTTTTGTAGATTTCTTAGTATTAATAAATTGGTCTTTAAGGTCGAGTTAAGAAGCAGCTACACTAAAATACCAGAAATTTTGTTTATTATAGCAAATATTCTTCAAATGAAATGAGCCATTTCCAAGGAACAATTTAAGATTAGAATATAATCGATTAGCATTAATAACTTTGTCAAAACTGAACTGATTTTCAAGCGGAACTTAGTATTGATCATGGTTTGGCCTCCAAATTCGTTCTGCATTCAAATTTAATTAACTTCATCAACAAAATTTCTTCCGTCAGTTGTTTCGGAACGTATCGGAACCAAAGCCGAAACCGATATTTGTTTCGGACTGATTCCCTGGTTCACTAAGAAAAAAAGAGCAACTTCTAAAATCAAGAACATTCATCTAACATATTTTGTTTTTAAATTAAAACCATTTTAAGACCAAATTATTAATACTAAGAATATTAGTTCAAAAAATCGCAGTTCTTATTATATGAAAAAATCTTCAATTGTTAGGAAAACATAAATATGTCAAAGATAAACATATTTTTATAAAAAACATACAAATATGATTTATATCAAATTAAAATATTATAAATTTAAAACCTTTTAATCCAACAGTTTTTCCGATAGGCGCTTTAATGAAAAATTTGCATTTTTACCCCCTGTAAGGCACAAATTATGCGGCTGATTGATTCAATTAATGTTCGTACATGATGTTAACCACGCCCACTTAATACACACGCCCACTTGGCGCCACACTTTGTTATGAAATAATTGTGCATGCTTTGGAATTAATATGTGTGTGGCTCGTGATTTTCCTATTTTCAAAATCAGAACAAAGCAGCAAAGCATTTTCCTTGAATTTTCTTCTGTGCAATTTTGCAATATTCGAAATGTGTTTAAATTGATTTTCCTCGCTTTTGGATTATTTTATTGTTTATATTGTGCTAAGATTCGACTGCACTGCGAAACAATAAACAAATTCGAAATCGGCACGTAAATTATTTAAATTATTGGTAAAAACTCAAGATAGAGAAAGATTGAAGAGATACCCTTTAATGTAAAATTAAAATTATTGAGAAAATAACTATAAAGAGTCACTTAAGTAGATAAATTGTTAATTTTTTAAATTATTTAAATTTAATTTCTGGGTTTTTCCTTTTTTAAATTTAAATTTAATATGAATTTTATTTTTAATAAAATTTTTAGCTTAAGTTTTTTTTTAACAATTACTTTTTTAATTTAATTTTTAATATATTTTTTAATAGAATTTTTAGTTTTTAGTCGTGTATAAATAGGAAAAAATAATAATTAATTAAATTTTTTGAGAGAATATACGATTTGGGTTACATACTAAAGCATTGATCTATTATACCCAGTTTTAGCTATTTAAATTAAAAGTAAACACAATCGAATCAATGTGCAAATTTGGATCAAATCAAAACAATAACAATAATCGAAGGTGTTAATTGCCTTAAATTTTTGCTTTGACCTTTGGACCAAAATACAGAATTGGCTATAAACAAATTGAGCTAATATTAATTGTACACGAAATGCAATTGAGCTATTTTTAAAGATTACACGAAGTTGTGGAAATTGTCTATGGTCGATAGAAATTGCCAAAGTGAAAAGTCAGTTTATATTTAATTAATCTAAGTAACTAAATATTTTGTAATTCTGACTGGTTTTTCTGAGTTTCCTCAATTCTAGCAACAAATGTTGGGATCAATCATATTCTTTTTTATTTTAAATAATTTCCAGAATATTTACATTTAAATATAATTTATTTTGTTATTTAAAATTTTTAATTAAAATATATATTAATATTCTTTAATACGCAATTTCCAAAAGTTCTTCGATCGAATGCAATTAGCAAACAAATGTTAATTTCTTTCTCAAAAAAACAAAAATATATCATAAAAAAGTTTTGGAAAATTTTCGCGGAATTCCCCAAAGTGATAATAATGATCGTAAATCTTAATTCAATTTAAGAGCTGTCTGTGACGATGATTCAACTGCTGTTCTCGGTTTTCGGTTTTCTGTTTTCCTGGTAGCATGACAATTACTTACCACTTGCCACTTGTTGAGCATAATAATGAGGAGGCAATTGGCAAAGGGAAAGCGTTTATTTCCACAGAATTCTTAAATATATGTATATAGGGAAGCTATATGTACTATATATGCTTGTATATACATCTGTTAGACCCCATTCAAGCAGTATAACAATGAATCCAATTGGTTTGCCCCCCGTTTTTGTGCTACGTTTTGTTGCCAGTTCTTTTTTTTTTTTTTTTTTGGCTGCTTGCGGCGCTTTGTTTCTTCTTGCTTTTCTCATTCTATTTTTATTCCCTTTGCTATAGGGTATATTGAATTCATTAAAATAAATGTAACAGAGAGAAGAAAACAACTGACAAATATAAGTATAAGAATAAATGTTCTTATTTATAGACTTATGAAAACAAACAAAAAAAAAACAATAAAGCAGGTATTAAATTTATAATATTACTATTAATGTTTTATTTTGATACACATATTTACTTTTGTTTTGGTTTGCTGTTTTTTTTATAAATATTCATTTAATAAGTTTTTCCTACTTCGGTCTTAAAATAGTCTTATTTTAAGAAAAAATTATAAAAGATGTTCTTAATTTTAAAAGTTGGTCTTTTTTTCAGTGTATAAGAGCTAAAGCAACGAAATTTGTCACAATTTAAAACAGATGAAGAGTATTTTAGATTTCTGCCACTGTTTTAAAGATAGAGCTTACTTCTTGGTGATTTAAGTTTTCTTTTATTATTATCTATTATCCAGCATAATTTCATTAAGATTGGATAAATATAAAGGCATTTATGACTGTTTTAAGTTTTAAAGTATGCAGTTATTTCCATACCGTGGGAAATTAAAATTCATAGATAAAATTCATTTTTTTGGGAACTTTTCATATATATTGTATCAAAGTTAATATGTATCTAAATATTATATTAATCCAATACAAATATATCAACTGTAATAAATTTTTCTTTTTCGCTTAAATGAAAAACCTGTTTAAGAAATAACATATACAATTTAAAAAATTAATCAAATATTTATCTAAACTGTGTAATGGGTATCTCATAGTCGGAGTCACAACTAAAGCGTTATTTTCTTATTTTGACCGGCCTGCTTTTGTTTATGCCTATTTCTATCACGCTCCCTCTCTCTCTCACTCTCCATCTCTCTCGGTCTTTATGTTTTTGCCTCATAAGGTTGAGGTCGAGCGCAACATCCGTTAACCGAGTGCTTTTCAAATGTAAACCAGAAACAAAAACAAAAACAACAGCATGCAAAACAATGCAAAACACAGAAATAACGCACGTAGAACAATTTCCCTCCATGAAGCTCCTTCCATTTTCCATTTTCCTTTGCTAAGTTTAAACATTTCGCCATTAAATACCCTCTAGTACAGCTGGTAGCAGTCGAGAAATTTTGTTGGTGATTTGACCATCCAAAAGTAAGCAGTGAAATCACCAATGATAATGTAATGCACTTTGATAAGGAAAGTAATGCAGCAGTAAGCAATGAATTCACTAAGGAAAGCTATTCACTGGTTACTGGTATGGTATGTTGTGGATGTTGGTCAATTTTATAAAAAATAAAAATTATTTTTCAATTTTTATTACATAAAATACAAATTAAAATTAAAAATAAAAATAATTTTTTAATTTTTTTATACAAATTACAAATTAAAATTAAAAATTAAATGTGAGTATCTTTTCGACCACGTAGTGTATTTCCAAAATCTTAAGACATTCATAATGCATGATTCAATGTCTTTCAAATCACAAGTCTGATTTTTAAATAAATATTGAAATTTAAATTTTAATTTTGATTTTTATTTTAAAAATTTAAAATAAGAGTTAAAAGTAATTTTTATAATAAAGATAAGTTTTATTTGCGATCCCTGGATTTCGCCACTAAATAGTTTATGTATTTTATTTGTTTTTGGTTCCAACGGAGCCTTCCGTCTTTCTTTGCTTTGTCAATATCCTTACTTGATGCTATTTTAATAGTAACAACAACAATCGCAAATTGAACAATAAGCAGCACAATAAATGAAAATATTATTGTTTATTTTTCCTCGTGCACTATTTTCCACTATTTGCATCAGCTCTCAATTATCTGCAGGAAGTAAACATAATTGAACGTTTGCTGTATTTGTTGTTCTTCTTATTGAATGTGCATTGTACTTGTCATCCATCAGTGTCTAAAGTTGTCTGTCTACAAGTTAAAATTGCTAAAGAGGGTCAAAGGGTCAAATTTAAGCATATTTCACTAAAAACTCCTTTTGTTGATTATATAATAAAATTGATCTTTTTTAACACTGGCATTAAGTTGGCTGCGACTCATTTTTAACAAGCTGGCAACACCGAACAATGGACATTATTAAGTTGGCTGCGCCTGGTCGCATTAAGTAATCTAATGCATTAAATTGACATTTTTTTTTATGATTTGTGCTTTATTCAATCAATTTCAAAAAACTAATAAATAAAAATATTTTTTCTTTTGTATTACTTGCATCGTATATAATTTTAATGTAAAGAATCGAAGGCTTTGAATACAAGCTGGCAACACCGAACAATGGACATTATTAAGTTGGCTGCGCCTGATCGCATTAAGTAATCTAATGCATTAAATTTACATTTTTTTATGATTTGTGCTTTATTCAATCAATTTCAAAAAACTAATAAATTAAAATATGTTTTCTTTTGTATTACTTGCATCGTATATAATTTTAATGTAAAGAATCGAAGGCTTTGAATACAAAGCGAAAGATTCCAATCATTTTTTGACGATATGCAAATATTTGATCTGTTTGACGTACTTTTATGCGGGTTTTCACAAGTCCAGCTTATTTGTATACGATTTGTGAATTCTCTTGAAGGTGTTGATTACTCCACAAAATTCCCCCAAGAAATTTCAAATGATTTGTCTGTGAAGCGCGTTACGGAATATAAATTATGTAGATAATCGAAGGTGATTACAGATCATAGAACTTGGGCTTGACCTCGACTGGCCCTTAAGTCTGGTCGCTCTTAATTTAATACGTTTTCATGTTAAAGTCAGTGAAAATGTGCTTGAAACTATCAAATATTAGAATTACCCCTTTTAACATTCCATTTAGTTTGCATACAACTTCTGGATTTGACTGAATTGTACTTTAACTTAGACTTTGCCAGCCTAATCGTAACTAAAGCAAATAATAGTCGCTATTTAAGAATAATCTTATAGCAATTTTATTATAGTCTGAAAACTCATTACACTATAATTCTCAGAATTCGCCTATTTTAATATTTCCAAATCATTAAAGTTCTATTTATCATGTGAGTTTCTTAAGTAAACATAAATAAATTATATGTTTAGGGTTTCTTTTGTTTTTATGCAAATTACAACTAAAATTATTTAAATAGTTTCGCATTGTGTTTGTCGGACAATAGTTGCAAATCTTTCTAGAAATATATTACCTGGGATATTCCGAATATAGATCTATGTTGACGTAAGTGGTTTCGGGTTAATGCAATCATGATCTTGAACTACTCTTTCATCCCATTGGCCTCTCGATGTGCTTGACTTGTGCCATTAAATGTTATAACCCCCCCGGTTTCTCGAGAACTTACGTATAGGAATCTAGAAAAGGGGCTTCTAGCAATTAAAAGTACATATTTCCGTTATAGCCACAGCAAATAATAATAAAAAAAAAAAAAAAAAAACGTTTTCAGTGCCGTTCAAAATGGGACTCAATGTTTATGCAACGCACTTTTTACGATCACTGTTGGGAGTGCAGCCCCAAAAAGTTTAATCTACTCTACACTCGGGTTACACCCAATATATTGTATAATATGTAACGCCGCTAAAAATCTTAAATGTTTAAATTAAAGATCACTTCTAATGTTTATTTAAAGACTTTTCTTTTATAAATCATTATTAATATTTGTTTTTAATTTAGTCTATAAAGACTTTTCTTCAACAAAAATCATCAAAAACTCTCTTAAAAGACGGAAAATATAAAAATGAAAAAGAATAATAATTATTTTTAATTTTTTTCTTTTAAATTACAATTTATTATAAAATTTGATTTAAAAGATAAAAGTCTTAAAAAAATCATTAAAAATTATTTTTTTATTTTTACATTTCATATATCGTGACTAAGTTTAATGAAATTCGAACGACCATATCCTATATTTTACTTGGGAGGGAACATTAATGTAAGACCTGTATAAATATCTTTTTAAAATTCCGAAAATCTTATTTATACTATGTCTATCAAATGAAATGCCAAACAAGTTTAAATGGGACATTTTATTAATTGTTGTTTTGTAGATAAAATTTTACGAATCAATATTATATTGAGATATACATAATATAAATAAGTTCTCACAAAATCAAAGGAGTTTTTAAACAGGATAATTTTCCCGTGTATTAAAATATCTTAATTCACAAATTTAAATTATGATACAAGAAATTTTAATCAAGATTTCTCCAAATCGGACTGCAATTTAAAATTATGTAAAGAGAAGTTTCTGGTTTTCAAAAATAAATCGTTGAAACTTACAAAATCAAAGTCATTGTATGTTCAATTTATATTGACGAAGTTTTTTAGATATCGAAAAATGATCAAGTTTAATTTAGTCATAATTACAAGTGTATTCAAAGTTCGGCATCAGTAAATCGAGTAATTCTTTCATGTTAAATATACATATATTTATTACAAGCGTATGTTTATAAGAATAGGATAAATCGGCCCCACAGCTGTCTGTTATGGCCAAAGGCTTCGAATTACACAATTCGAAGTCATGGCTCGTTTCATGGGTTCTATTTGAAGTGCAGAAAACATGCATACATTTGTATGCATGTATTTTATGAGTCGGCGATAAGCAACGGCACTTGGAGCAGCACATAACTCAAAACTCAGATACAACATCCAGACTAAGAACCAGATGCAGTTGCAATCCCCAGACAGAGATGTAGACACACTTTTAAATATATACATATGTACATATATATTATATATGTATATGAACATCAGTGTTGTCAACTCTTCGGGTCAAGAAAAAGCTAAAAAAAACGCTATAGTAGTAAAATAATATTTATATTTTTTTAATCAGGGACCGTAATGATTATAATTTTTAAAATAAAAATTACAAAATAAAAATTATTTTTCAATTTTTAAAATCAAAAATAAAAATTATTTTTCAATTTTTATAATAAAAATTGAAAATTGAAATTAAAAATAAAAATATGATATATCACACGTCCTTTAAGGACATATTTCAAGCATATTTTAGGTTGAAAAGATATGATTTTTAAAATTAAAGTTAAAAGTTGCGATCCCTGGTTTTAATCAAGTATTTTTGAGAACTAATCAAGTTCGTCGTCCCTATTGGTCCCTATTTTCTTTAAGCATACTGTCGGTATTTTTTTCGTCTGTGCAGAAACAGATGGAGAGGATTTAGAAAAGATTTTCCGATCATCGGCTGCATCTAAAAACCACCAATCTTTGAATGCGGAGTCTTGCGGAGTCCTATATATCTTAGGCATATTATCCTTACACTTACGATCTATTCAAAAATTGTGAAATACCTCGCTAGTGATGGTATAAAGCTCGATTCAATTGATTTCAAATTAAAGAACGATACAATTTAATGATCTTTTGCCATTCAAATGGAAAAAATACTTCATAATATTTAAGTGTGGCATCGTAAAGCACAAAAATACATGAAGCTACCAGATGTTTTTAAAAAGATAAAATAACGCCAATTTTGCATGGAAAATAGCTATAATTGCCGCTAACCGCTATTTTAAAATTTATCCCGCAATTGTCAATTACAACACGCTAGATCTAGCGGTCAAATAGCTAAATTGGCCACGCTGATGGTACATATGTACATATACTCGAATATTTATGGCGCCTGGCCAGAAGGATGCATTGGAAATGCCAAGCACGTTACGTTGTGCGAGACGATCGTTCAGATAGATTCCAACTACCAACTACCAACTGACAATTGCCAAGTGAGAAGTGCCATGAAATCGCATTGGTAGCTTAATTAAGCCAGGGCACATTTGGACACTTAACAGGCTACTTTCAGACCCTGTATCCCGAAAAATACAAAGGGTATAATACAAGGAACGCAAATAAAAGTAATGAATGCAAATTTTATGTAAATAAATCAATTTAAAGAAAATATCTTACGGCAAGATGAAATACACTTAAATTCCTATTTTAGTCCTAATTAGCGATATCAACCGAACACTTGTATTTATATTTCACTTAATATAAATCATTTTAAATGAATATTTAGAATTTTCAAAATAATTATTTAAAATCAATTTTTATTACAAATTACGAGTTATTAATAAGAGTTATGCCGTAACATTTATTTAAACAATCAATAAACTGTTGAACCAGTTGGTGTATTTCCAAATATTCCTGTTCTATGATTCCCTACCTTTCAAATGATATATCCTTGTCCTTTCAGGACGAATATTAAGGATCAAAAAATACTTTAAATAGTCAATTTAACTTTAATTTTTAAATTTGTAAACAAAAGTTACGGAATACCTTTTATTTGTAACTTTAAAAATCATAAATAACTCTTATTTATTATTATTTTTATTAAAAAATAAGTGTTATTTCGTAACTTTTAAGTAAAAATTTGGAAATAAAGAAGGAGGATCTTTGTTGTATTTGTTTTCTCGTCGACGATGCAGAAGGCGACATTGTGACGCCAATTTATTTATAAAACAGAAAGGTTTCAGCTTTGTTTAGAATTATGTATGAGTCTTATAGTTTTTACAGTTTAAGTACAGGGTCTCTTACAGTCGGGTTGTGTTGACTGCAGCACTTCCCACTAGCTTTTATTATTTTTTGCCAGGGTGCGCCCAACTAGAGCTACAGATAGAGCTTAAAGCGTAGGCATGCGGATGTATCTACAAGTATTTAATGTAGGCGCTTCTCTCCGGCTTATGGCCATCAATCTCAGTGGGCAAATGGTCAAGAGACAGAGTCAAAGGAAACAGGAATATGACGAATTTTGAAGGGAAAAGGGAATTGGGGAAGTCAAAAAGAGACAGAGAGAGAGAGAGGGACGCACAATGATTGCCCAAGGACGCGATCAAATCCGCTTAGTGTAATAACAAGCAAAGCAAGTTACAGTCAATACCCTAAGCCATAGCTATATAGGGTATATTGTTTATATAGAGTATATTGTTTAAAGAATTTAAAAACTTTCCCAAAATAAATAAATTGATACACAAAATTTATTCATATACCGACAGCTACAGCATAGGGTATTTAATTGTCTATCATTGCTACTTTATGATTTTTTTATTCACTGAAACTTCAAGTTTTCAGGCATATTAACTGCATTTCCTTAAAACAGCTTAACTTAAAGTACAAGTTATTTTTAACGAAGCCCAATAAAATGCAATATTAAATTCACAGCTTATTTACAGATTATTTTAATTCATTTGTTAATTGATAAGTTCTAAAAGTAATAATAATATTAATATTAAATTAAGGAGCTCGAACTTATTAATTATCAAATATATAATATTAATAATATATATTAAAAATATTTTCTACTAAAATGTTGATTTAAATCAAGGACTATAATTGTTAATAAGCTAAAAATTCACTTTTAATGGTTAATTAAGGACTTATTTTAAGAATCAAATTTAATAATTATTTGTGATTTATAAAAAAATAAATAAATAATAATTTTTATTATTGATATTATTTGTTCAGTCCTTTGATGATTTTTTAGAATAAAAGTCTTTAAGAACTATTATTTTTGAGGTAGAAAAATAAAAGACGTTAAAGACTTTAAATTTTTGAAAACTTTTGAATAAAATTCTTTAATAATAAATAAATAAATAAAAGTCCTTAAAGAATTTTATTTAAAAAAAACGTATCAAAAACTCTTATAAGAGACTGGAGAAATAAATATGAATAATATTTTTTATTTATTTTTAATAACTTATTTATTTTTTTAAACACAAAAAGGTATTAAATTGGATTTATAAAATAAAAGCCTTGAAATACCCATTAAAAGTGATTTTTAATTTAAAATTTTCATTGAAAATACACAAAATTTTGAAAATTTGAAACAAAAATTGCACTTGTCCTTAAAGTTGATTTTTTAGTTGAATGTTTGATTAATTACGATTATTTTTAGTACCTGGAAAATGCATATTAATAATATTAATATAATAATCGGACAGTCGTAGCAAATATTCCATTCTTCCTGTATAATATTGTTAATCACTACGTGTTGCTTTCGTCACTAACGCGGACTGCCGTCCGCAGTGATAATATTGATCCAAGCATAAACACATTTAACTTTGTCGAATATTTGTATTTATGTTCACTTTCCGAATCGATGAAACTGTGTAATTTTTCCGATGAATTGACAATGATTAAAATCCAATTTTAAATTCGACTTAAGTGTCAAAATGCCTCTGAAAATATTGCTTGAATTTAGAAGGAAAATGTTTTTATCAAAATTCAGGCGTACGCTACAGGGTATTTAATTGTCGTGCAACTGCCAAAACTAAATATTCTAACACAAATATTCCTTTCTTTGTTTTGTGACGTTGGCAGTAAACGACGTTTTTGGGGTAGAAGGGAGAAGGAAGAAGGAAAGAAACTGAGGCTGAGACTTAGGACTGGTCTGGGACATGGTAATAGGAATGGGAATGGGCCTGATTTTCGAACTGGTTGCCAGCTTTTTCTTCCGATAAAGTTTGTTATTTTAGTTGTTAATTTGTTTGCTGATGCTGTTTTAATGCTCAACGATTATGGTCATGTTACTGATTGGCAACTCCCTCGTTTATTTTTGTTGTTTTGTAGCAGGCGAAGAGAGCTTGCTGGACAGGATTAAAAGCACAGTCAAGATGATTGGACGTTTATTTCGTGCCCATGGCGAATTCTGTGCCTCACATCCCTGGGAAGTCATCGTTGCCCTCTTGACCATCACAGCCTGCATGCTGACCGTCGACAAAGGCACCACAATCGATGCAGCCACATCCGGAGCGGTTTCCGGTTCCGGTCTTAGCAGTGCCACAGTTACAGCAGCAGCCACGCCCACTTCGGGTGCAGGATCAGCACCGCCTCCCATTCTAGTGTCAAGTGCGACGTCAAGTCGACACCGACCGTGTCACGGCTGGAGTCAATCCTGTGACGGTCTCGAGGCGGAATACAATGCCGCCGATGTCATACTCATGACTATTGTACGGTGCACGGCCGTCCTCTATTGTTACTATCAATTCTGCAGTCTACATCGACTGGGATCCAAATATGTCCTAGGTAAGTTAAAAACATACCAAATAAATCCCTTCAAGAAATGAGGTACCTCCTACGAATTTCAAATATCGAATCGGAATAATTACATTAATTTTATGCTTTTCATATATTTCGCAACTATTTGAGAATTCGAATATTAATTCTCAAATAATACGTCATTTTTAAATCTGAATTAATTCAAATTTCTTTGAAAACCGAAATCCCTTCAGGAAATGAGGTACCTCCTACGAATTTCAAATATCGAATCAAAATAATTTCATAAATTTTATGATATTCTTTTATTTTGCAACTATTTGAGAATTCGAATATTAATTCTCAAATAATAGGTCATTTTTAAGTCTGAATTAATTCAAAAATATTTTAAAAACCGAAAAAAAATTTAATTTGTTTTAAAAACTCAAAAAAAATTCGAAATTTGTGTATATTTTGATAATTATTTGAGAAAATTTTTGTAGGATATCAGAAAAATTGTCGTAGTGACTAGTGCATATAAATTATAAATAATCTCTTTATGGGAAACCAATGAATGAATTCAAAAATCCTAGGTTAAAAATAAAAATAAAGAGGAGATAGGGAATTACGTCATTCCCTAGAGTCTAGAGTTCGATTTGAAGGCGCGTGTGTTGACTTTTTTGATTAGCTGATAACTAAAGAATATGCTTTGTTTACATATGGCCATAACTATGGTCAATGTGGTGTCTCCATATTCCATATGCTCCATGTGCTCCATTGTTTGGTCAACAGTTTAGACGGGATTTTTTTTTTTTTTTTGGTATTTATTTTATTTGATTTTTTGGCTCGGTCCCATGGCATTTCTCACAGTCTCTCTAAACGATATGACCTCTGTTGCTAATTGCACTTCAATTTTGTTTCTCTCTCTCCCTCTCTCTGTTTTTCTCTTTCTCTTCGCAGGCATTGCCGGTCTTTTTACGGTCTTCTCCAGCTTCATATTCACCACGGCCATTATCAAGTTTCTGGGCAGCGATATCTCCGATCTCAAGTGAGTAATCCAAACAAAAAATAACTTGTCGAGTGTGCTCGACTATAAAATACCCAACACACTTTTTAATATTTAACACATTTCACATCTCAACTTGATCTAAAGTGAACTCATTGAACTAACTAAATATATTTGAAATTCAAAATAATTATAAAACCATTAAATTTTATAATAGAAACACATATTATTAGATAATTTAATACTCTAATAAATATAATAATTGAAAATTTCAACAATAAAATATAAAAGAAATATATTAAAATTGAAATTTAACCTTTAATTTAAATCAGTGATTAAAACCTAAACCGAAACCGTAACCTTTAACCGATGAAAACCGATTGAATTTTGTAACCGTAACTGAAACCGTAGAAACTCAATCAATTTCCATGCGCAATGTAAATTTGAGCATGATTTTACACTCTAAATTCGTCATGCATTTAAATTTTGTTCATTTTTAAAATTTTGAAAATTTTACATAATAATTGAAAGTTTCAACAATATAATAAAAAATAAATATAATTCGAAATGGGAAAAGTTTACATTGCATTAATTAAATATGATAAAATTTAAAATGAATAAAAATTAAATTAAATTGCTTGCATAAAAAAATATTATTATATAATTGAATACATAAAATAAATATAATAATTGAAAGTTTCAACAATAAATAAATTAATTAATTACATTTATTCAATGTGATAAAATTAAATAAGAATAAAATAATAATTTTATTATAAAATTTCAAATATAAATAAATATAATAATTGAAAGTTTCAACAATAAATAAATTAATTAATTACATTTATTCAATGTGATAAAATTAAATATGAATAAAATAATAATTTTATTATAAAATTTCATATATAAATAAATATAACAATTGAAAGTTTCAACAATATAATAAAAAATAAATTAATAAATCGAAATGTGAAAAGTTTAATTACATTAATTAAATATGATAAAATTAAAAATGAATAAAAATTAAATTAAATTGCTTGCATAAAAAATATTATTATATAATTGAATACATAAATAAATATAATAATTGCAAGTTTCAACAATATAATAAAAAATAAATACATAATTCGAAATGGGAAAAGTTTAAATTTATTTATTCATATTTAAATAAAATTGCCAAAATTTAAATAAAATTGGTTGCGTTGCAGGGATGCGTTGTTCTTCCTGCTGCTGGTCATCGATCTGTCCAACTCGGGGAGATTGGCGCAGTTGGCATTGTCGGGGAGCAGCCAGGCGGAGGTGACACAGAACATAGCTCGGGGATTGGAGTTGCTGGGACCGACGATATCCTTGGATACCATTGTGGAGGCTTTACTCGTGGGTGTTGGGACCTTGTCGGGAGTTCAGAGATTGGAGGTGCTCTGCATGTTTGCGGTGCTCTCCGTTCTGGTCAATTATGTGGTCTTCATGACCTTCTATCCCGCCTGTCTGTCGCTCATCTTCGATCTATCCCGGAATGGCGTGGACATGTCCGTAGTAAGGGAACGTGCCAAGGGATCCCTGCTCCTCAAATCCCTCACCGAGGAGGAACAGAAGGCGAATCCCGTCCTGCAACGTGTCAAGCTGATCATGACCACCGGACTGATGATTGTCCACATCTACAGTCGAGTTGTCTTCACCACCAGCGACTACGATGCCGTCGATAAGACTCTCTCTCCCACCCTCAATCTCAATGTCAACAACAATCGCACAGAATCTGGAGAAATTACAGATATTATCATCAAGTAAGTATTACCTATTAAGAACTCAATTATATTAATCAGGAAACGTAACTGTTGTAAGTCTTAAAATATAAATTGCAATCTAGAAATTATTTCTAAATTTTTATTTTATAGTTAAGATATGAAACTTATTTTTAATATTTATTTTAGGGACCATAGCGATTATAAAAATTATTTTTCAATTTTTAAAATAAAAATTAAAAATAAAAATTATTTCATTTTGTTTAAATTTTTAAATGAAATTTAAAAATAATGAAAATTGGAAAATAATTTTTGGAGAGGCGCTTTTTAATTCTGCTAATTCAGAAAATAAACAATTTATAACTTTAAAATTAGAATTAGATCTTTAATTATGAGATGAAATTTTAAAATAATGAAAAATAATTTGTGGAGAGTCGCTTTTTAACTTTACAATTAATATTAGATCTTTAATAATGATTTTTCAATTTTCTAACGATTCTTAAAAAACGAAAAATAGTTTGTAGAAAGTAGCTTTTAAATTCTGCGGATTAAAAAAATAAACAATTCATAAATTTAAAAATAAAATTAGATCTTTAGTTATGAATTTTACATTTTTAAATGAAATTTTAAAATAATGAAGCATGGAAAATAATTTATAGTCGCTTTTTAATTCTGCGAATTCAGAACATAAAACAATTTATAACTTTATAACTTTAAAATGAAAATTAGATAATTAGGTATGAAATGAAATTTTAAAATCATGAAAAATAATTTGTTGAGTCGCTTTTTAACTTTAAAATTAAAATTGGATCTTTAATTATAGTTTTAAAATTTTTTAATTAAATTGTAAAATAATGAAAATGGAAAAAGAATTTGTGGAGAGTGAGAATTAAAAAAAACATTTAATAACTTTATAAATTCATCTTTAATAGTGATTTTTCAATTTTTAAATGAAATTGGAATATAATTTGTAGAGTCGCTTTTTAACTTTAAAATTGAAATTAGACATTTAATTATGTATTTTCAATTTGATAATGAAATTTTAAAATAAAGAAAATAATAATAAAATTGGAAAATAATTTGTATAACTATAAAATTAAAATTAGATCTTTAATTATGATTTTTAAATTTTCTAATGAAATTGTAAATTAATGAAAATGGGAAAACAATTTGTAATAATTTGTAAAATGATTTCTTGCAGATGGTTGACGATGAGTGCGGATCACATAGTGATCTCGATAGTGCTGATTGCACTTGTGGTCAAGTTTATTTGCTTTGACAATCGGGAGACGCTGCAGGAGCAACTGCGTCAATCCACATTGGCCAAGGCATCGCAGACAACGCCAGAGATGGAGATGGAAATGGAGATGGAAATGGAGACCGAGATGAAGATGAAGTTGATGGAGAAACCCAAAGCCATTAGAAATGTGATGCGGACTCCGTTGTTTAGCATCGAGGAGCACAATTTGATAAATGCTGCCACACAGACCGAGATTCAGTTGGCAATGCGGGAGGAGGAGCAGCGTGTCCGACAATTGAGTGTGGAGCCACTGCGTCCGCCACGTGCATTGCAGGAATGTTTGGAGCTGCTCAATTCCACCACAGATGAAGCTGGTCCACGTTCCCTAAGTGATGAGGAGATTGTCAACATTGTGAATGCCGGCGGAACACATTGTCCACTGTATAAGATTGAATCGGTGCTGGAGGATCCGGAACGTGGCATTCGCATCCGTCGCCAGATAATTGCAGCACGTGCAAAGCTGCAAATGGAAAAATTGGATGTATTACCCTATCAACATTTCGATTATCGGAAGGTAATGAATGCCTGCTGTGAGAATGTGCTCGGTTATGTGCCGATTCCCGTGGGATATGCGGGTCCCCTGCTCCTCGACGGTGTCAGCTACCATGTGCCCATGGCCACCACTGAAGGTGCCCTCGTCGCATCCACAAATCGGGGATGTAAAGCGTTATCGGTTCGTGGTGTTCGCTCCGTGGTTGAGGATGTGGGCATGACACGTGCTCCCTGTGTGCGATTCCCTAGTGTCCAGCGTGCCTCCGAGGCCAAGATGTGGATTGAGAATGAGTTCAATTATCGTTTGATTAAAACGGAATTCGATTCCACATCGCGTTTCGGTCGCTTGAAAGATTGCCACATTGCCATGGATGGACCACAGTTGTATATACGTTTTGTCGCCCTCACCGGCGATGCCATGGGCATGAACATGGTCTCCAAGGGAGCCGAGATGGCGCTACGTTGCATCAAGCGTCAATTTTCCGATATGCAAATCATTTCATTGAGTGGCAACTTTTGTTGTGATAAGAAACCGGCGGCAATTAATTGGATTAAGGGCAGGGGCAAACGTGTGGTCACCGAATGCACCATTCCCGCCTCCACGCTCCGTTCCGTGCTGAAAACCGATGCCAAAACTCTCGTCGAGTGCAATAAATTAAAGAATATGGGCGGCAGTGCAATGGCCGGCAGTATTGGTGGTAATAATGCCCATGCTGCCAATATGGTAACCGCTGTATTCCTTGCAACTGGTCAGGATCCTGCCCAGAATGTCACATCCAGCAATTGCTCAACGGCCATGGAATGTTGGGCCGAGAATAGCGAGGATTTGTACATGACATGCACGATGCCATCACTAGAAGTCGGCACAGTGGGCGGCGGCACTGGACTTCCTGGTCAGGGTGCCTGCCTCGATATGCTGGGCGTACGGGGAGCACATGCCACAAAACCAGGTGACAATGCCAAGAAGCTCGCACAAATTGTCTGCGCCACCGTCATGGCCGGCGAACTGAGCCTCATGGCCGCTTTGGTCAACAGCGATCTAGTCAAGAGTCACATGCGTCACAATCGGTAAGTTACCATCACTAATCTCCTAAAGAATTTAAAAAAAAAAAAAAAAAAAAAAATTATCTGAAAGAATCGCAAAATCCTAGGCAAAATACTTATTGTGGATTAGTATAGGGTAACCAGGGAGAACAGCATATATTTTTATTTTCTATTTTTATCGGAAAAATTATTACGAACTCTTAATTTGGACTTATGAAATAATAATTCATTATCTATTTTCAATGCAAAATCAGAGTTATTTTTCAGTTTTCCGAATACTAATTTAATGCACTTGGCAAAATATAAAAAATACCAAAAAATGGATTTTAGTATTTTAACTATTATTTTCAACGCTTTTATTATCTATTTCAAACTGAGCAATTAATTTAAACTCTTATTTTTAATATATGAAATAATATTTCAATTTACAATTATTTTTATCGCTTTTATTTTAAATTTTTATCAGAAATATTAAAAATTTAATAAAATTGTAATTCAATTTCCATTTTTTATTGTAAAATCAGAGTTTTCAGTTTTCCGAATAAAAATTGAAAATACTAATTTAATGCACTTGGCAAAATATAAAAAGATGCCAAAAAATATTTTTTAGTATTTTTGCTATTATTTGTAGATAGAAATTATTTTCGAACTTTTCATGACTTTTTCTACTCACTTCACAACAACCAATGTTCTTAATCTCTTTTTTCTGAACTAAAAATTTCCTTTGGTCATTATTAATGGTCTCTATAAATCGCATCATGATCGTAAAAATATAACTAAAGTAGTGGCTGTTTTTAGTCGTAATGCCATAAATTGTAGCTTTTTAGATACAAATAGTATTAAATTAAATTGTCTGTCTGTCTGTCTGTCCGTGTGAGCGCCAGGATCTCAGCAAAACCCAATTTAGAAATTTCAACTGCTTATCTAGTTTATTTTAAGGGCCAAGAACAGAATATCACAGCAAATAGAGATGTGTGCTATGCAAAAATTGGACAGCGACTGAATGAGACAGCATAATTACAACTGCACTAGCAGAAATACCATGTGTGTGTGTGTGTGAGAACAGCAAAAGCTTTGATTGGAAATATTGGAGGAGAGCGTCAGTGGATCTTGTGAAAGCTCAGAGCGAGTGGAAAGTGTGTGTGTGTGCGTGTGTATGGGTGGGTGAGAGCACAGGAGAGAGCAGCTGTAATCCGCTCAGAGCGCACAAAGCTTTGATTGAAAGGACTGGAAGAGAGCGCCTTGTGAAAGCTCAGAGCGAGTGGAAAGTATGTGTGTGTGTGTATGCGTGTGTACCTACTGAAAATTTCTGTTCGCCTGGAAGATTGCGGCGTAGTTTCGACTGTTCAGTCACAACTCGCCTTGCAAGTCGCAATGGTTATTAAAAAAAGGCGGAGTGCATGGGCGTGGCAAAGTAAAGCACCTTTATCAAATTTTAACCTCATTTCTTATTTGTACATATTTTTCTTGTTTTGAAACTGAACTAATCACGTTTTTATTGTGTGTCTATTGTTTCTTCCTCAGGTCTTCCATAGCGGTGAGTAGCGCCAACAATCCCTTGAACGTGACCGTCTCCAGTTGCAGTACAATCAGCTAAAACTGCCGGATAACTTTCACAATCTAACTGTATATAAATACACACATACATACATACAATACATACATATAGAGGAGGCGCTCGGGGGCGTTATGGTTAAAAATTGAAATGTTCTGAGGAATTATTGCTTAAGGAGAATGAATTATGTATGTAATTTGTAATTGTCTAGTGATTTGTAATTCGAATTGTAATCAATTTTGGTCAGGCATTAAGGCGTTAATCTAATTATTTTGTTGTTGTTATCAGCTAGTTCTTTCTATCGGGTATCTACTGTACCGCAGCCTGGGATTCACTGTTGTAGCAATTTCCACTTAGTTAATACGATAAACAAACAAAACAAAAACAAAATATAATGAGCCTATTTTTTCTACTAAAAAAAAACAAGCGACGAAACTTGTAAAAAGTATTCCTTAAGCGAATTAGTTATAGTGATTAAAATAGTATATATACATAGATATATATATATACTAAATGTTTTATAGAACAGACACAGTTGATGATGACGGATAAAAAAAATAAACGAAAACAATGCACAAAATATATGTAATTTGTAATTGATGAAAAATGTAATTTGAAAATTGATAAGTTGATAAATTGATTTCATTTTGTAGACCCGGACTTACGAAATCGGAACTTCATTTATTTTACTTTAATAATAATTATTAATAAATTATTATAATTAATTTATAATAATTCACAATGCGTTTTATTTAGTTTAATAGATGTTGGTTTTCTTTTCTTTTTGCTTTTTTTTTGCTGTTGTTGTTGTGTGTTCCTTCAAAAAAATAATAATTATAATGAATGGGAAGAAACGAGGAAACGAAACAAACGCCAACAAATCTTAAGCTTTCTCCTTCGGCTCTGCCTCGGCATCGTCGTCGGCCTTGTCGTCGCCAGAGGCCGCCACCACAACATCGGCATCGACATCGACATCAACATCGACACTGCTGTCCGCTAGGACGAGCGCCTTTTTGGGCTCGGCTCATTGCTGTCCGCCTCGGCAGTTGTGG
This sequence comes from Drosophila kuntzei, assembly GCA_035042165.1. Lineage (NCBI taxonomy): Eukaryota > Metazoa > Arthropoda > Insecta > Diptera > Drosophilidae > Drosophila > Drosophila kuntzei. Next base: position 1,525,534 of record JAWNLU010000300.1, read on the forward strand.
TCGCTGCTGCTGCAGCAGCTGCTGCAATTGGGATTGACTCGACAATGGCATCATCATCGTCATCATCGTTGGTTGTGGACTCGGGCTGCACGCTGGCAGCACACGATGAATCGGTGGAAATGCCATTTTTCGACTCCACGCATTCATCGGGATGTGTTTGCTTGCGTTTGGCAATCCGCTCACTCAACGCCTTATGCACCAGGGCAATATCGGATGGACGACCCATGGCCAAGTAGATTTTCACCGTACCCGTATTGTCCATGGCAGTCAGACGCAACGATTTCTGGCTGGCACGTTCGGCAACCATGGCAGCCCAGACTTTCGTATTCAATACGAGTCGCAAATTGCCGGATGTGCGGAAGACGACGCGAGAGCAATCCTTCTCATCCTTGGCGTCATTTAGACGGAGACTACCACGACCACGCTCCTCCCAGTTGCTGTTGACAAAGGCGAACAGCTTGCAGCTGACATCGGCAATATTGAGTTCATTCTCCTCGCCGGTAAAGGTTTCCACCTCCTCGTATTTACGCTTCTGGGCACGACTCTCCTCGTACTCGCGTGCCACATCATTGAGACTCTTTGCCTCGGAGGTCTCCTTGTTGTTGTCTGTCGATTGAGCTGCCTGCTGTATAACGCTGGAGAACAGCAGCTGCGAGGATGTGGCTTCCGTTGACCCGGATACGGTTGCCTCTGCATTCGATTCTGTGCTTACATTCTCCTGCAATGGGTAACGTTCTTATTATTGAGATCTTACAAATATGTATGTATGTTGGGAACTTACTCCAACCACGCGCTCATGCACGTTCTGGCCAAAGATGAAACCACTTGTCTGCACACGCGGCAAGTTGGTCTTGGATGCGGCAAAGATGTTGGCACGCTCGATGCCATTATTACGTAGCATTGACAACGGATCCGGCCGCTCATCAATCTCGTCATCCTCTTTATCCGATTTCTCTGTGGATGATTCCACCACCACGGATGACGCGGTGGCAACAACAACAGCAGCAGCGGCGGCGGCGGCAGCGGCTGCGGTTGCAACATCTTCCTCTTCCCGCTGCTCACGCAAAAATGGATTGCCGACAATGCCATCATCTTCGTCAGTCTTCACGCTGCCGCCGGCTAACGTTGTGCTGCTATTGTTGTTGTTGTTGGTGCTGGTATTGGTGTTGGTATTGGTATTGGTGTGAGCTGTGCCCAGGACAGCGGAATCAGCGAGCACAGCTGGACGCAGCACGGCGCCGCCTAATCGCGAGGCCTTCAATGTAAAGCCACCTCTGAAGCAGTTGGCTTCAACCGACGCTTCTACAAATATACACATAATATATATATATATATATACAGTTAGTCAAGCAAGTCTTTTCACATTATCTAAAATATAAACTACACATTATTTATGCATTTTTATTTTACTTCTCATTTTATTATGCTTCTCTTATCTTCTTAGAACGAGCACAACAATTTTCTTGAAATTTGTCTATTTATATATATAAAAAAAACAAATGCGAATTTTTATTTTGTCAAAACACTTGCTTGACCAACTGTATATATACAACAAGAACAAGAACAAACAAGACATTGTATTCAGCGCCAGCTACACTTTCATTTGCTGCTGTGCCGTCCATATGCATTATTTGCATTTATCCATGCACTAACTAATTGCACTTACCATTATTTTCGGACATGGCAATGATAATTTATGTTTATGATTTATAGTTTGGCTAAATCTTCTTTTTTTTACAAGAAAAAAAAAGAGCGTTCTCTTCAAGCCAGGTTAGTGTTGTGCATAATCCAACTATCGATACAGTCGATAACACTAGCTGTAATGCTAGCTGTCGTGTGCTGTATATCGATATAAATATTATTTGACAGTTTTCCAACACTCAGCTGGCTGTCAAACTCGGCAAGAAACACGAAAATTTACAAGTCATCGACTAAAAAAAAATCAAGCAGCTAAAAGTTTCATTTGCACCGAGAGTTGAATTGAATTGCAGTAAATTAATTTGAAATGGCACAAACGCTTGAGGACAAATCAATATGGGAGGATGGCGAGGAGTCGCTGGGCGAGGAGGTGCTGCGTATGTCCACCGATGAGATTGTGAGCAGGACTCGCTTGATGGACAATGAGATCAAAATAATGAAGAGCGAAGTGATGCGTATAACACATGAAATTCAAGCGCAAAACGAGAAGATCAAAGACAATACGGAAAAGATTAAGGTAACTATGATAACACTGAAACCTTCTTTTTATTGTACCATGAAATGGATAACTTGATCAATATTTTGTTGTAGGTCAACAAAACGTTGCCATATCTGGTGTCCAATGTCATCGAGCTGTTGGATGTGGATCCCCAAGAGGAGGAGGACGATGGATCTGTGACCGTGCTGGATAATCAGCGCAAGGGCAAGTGTGCGGTCATCAAGACATCCACACGCCAGGCATATTTCCTGCCAGTCATTGGCCTCGTCGATGCCGAGAAACTGAAGCCCGGCGATTTAGTTGGCGTCAACAAGGATTCATATTTAATATTGGAAACTCTGCCGGCCGAATACGATGCACGTGTGAAGGCCATGGAAGTCGATGAGCGTCCCACAGAGCAGTATTCCGATATTGGTGGTCTGGACAAACAGATTCAGGAACTCATTGAAGCCGTTGTCCTGCCCATGACACACAAGGAGAAGTTCAAAAACTTGGGCATTCATCCACCAAAAGGTGAGTAATCAAAATCAAAATGCATTCCTCACATATCTTGTTCATTCCGTGATCCGAGAGGGTTTAAAAACCTATCCCTTTAAATCTTTATCTATGCCTCAAATCCAAAAAAAAATTAAAATTCTAAAAAATCCTTAAAAGAAATGCAAAAATCAACATTAGATATTTTATAATTTCATTTTTATTTTATATCTCGTCATCAAACATTTTTACTTAAATTCATAATCTTAAGTTAGATTCTTTGCGAAAATAACTTATTTTTTTTCTTAAACAGTTTTGTCAGCTTAAAAATTCAAGAAATTATTTACTTAATTAATTAATTAGAACATTTAATGTGTTTAAAGAAAAATGCTTAGTTTAATAAAATATAATTTAATTTTTTTTTTATATCTCGCCACATTTTAACTTAAAATCGTAATATAAAGATAGATTCTTTAAAAAATTAACCATTTTATTAGCTTTAAAATTCTAGAAAAAAATTAAATTATTGAGAAAATAAACATTTTTTAACAATAAAAAAAGAGATTTAGTTCAGAGAACAAAAATATAATAATTTTACATGTTTTTTATGACTTTAATTAAAATATCATTAAAAATTCAATAATTTTTACGTAGATGCTTAAGAAACTTATACATATTTTTGATTAAACAATTTAATCGTCTTAAGAAAAGCAGTGAAAATTAAATCAATTGAGTATTGAGTTTAAACTGTACAGTATTTAATACAAAAAACATAGAATTAAACTGTACAGTATTTAACACAAAAAAATAGTAGTAAACTGTATTTTATACAAAAAAATAGTATTAAACTGTATATAATAGAAAAAACATAGTATTAAACTGTATAGTATTTAATACAAAAAAATAGTATGAAACTGTATAGTATTTAATACAAAAATATAGTATGAGACTGTATAGTATTAAATACTAAAAAAATAGTATTAAACTGTAAAGTATTTAATACAAAAAAAATAAGATTAAATAGAACAAAAAAGTGTATTAAACTGTATTTAATACAAAAAAAAATAGTACGAAACTGTATAGTATTTAATATAAAAATATAGTTTTAAACTGTAAAGTATTTAATACAAAAAATAGTAGTAAACTGTACAGTATTTAACAAAAAAGAATAGTATTAAACTGTACAGTATTTAATACAAACAAAAATAGTATTAAATAGTACAAAAAAGTGTATTAAACTGTATTTAATAAAAAAAAAAATAGTATGAAACTGTATAGTATTTATTACAAAAAACGTAGTATTAAACTGTATAGTATTTAATACAAAAATATAGTATTAAACTGTATAGTATTTAATATTAGTATTAAACTGTATAGTATTTAATATTAGTATTAAACTGAATAGTATTTAGTACAAACAAAAGTATTAAACTGTATATAATACAAAAAAATAGTATTAAACTGTACAGTATTTAATACAAAAAAATAGTATTAAACTGTATAGTATTTAATATTAGTATTAAACTGTATAGTATTTAATATTAGTATTAAACTGAATAGTATTTAGTACAAAAAAATAGTATTAAACTGTATATAATACAAAAAACATAGTATTAAACTGTATAGTATTTAATATTATTATTAAACTGCATGGTATTTAATACAAAAAACGTAGTATTAAACTGAACCAAGTTTCAAACATTAGGTTCAAGGAGAGTCCTCAACAGTTTTGAGTCTATTTAATGCTATTATAATGAATTCAAACTAATGTAATTTTAATATTATTTATAGGTGTTCTACTGTATGGACCACCTGGAACGGGAAAGACGCTGCTCGCCCGCGCTTGTGCCGCACAAACCAAGTCGACGTTCTTGAAGCTGGCGGGTCCACAGCTGGTGCAGATGTTTATTGGTGACGGTGCCAAATTGGTGCGCGATGCCTTCGCATTGGCCAAGGAGAAGGCGCCTGCAATCATATTCATTGATGAACTGGACGCCATCGGCACAAAGCGTTTCGATTCGGAGAAGGCGGGAGATCGTGAGGTGCAGCGTACCATGTTGGAGTTGCTGAATCAATTGGATGGCTTCAGTTCGACGGCTGATATTAAAGTGATTGCAGCCACGAATCGTGTGGATATTCTTGATCCCGCATTGTTGCGTTCCGGTCGCCTCGATCGTAAGATTGAGTTCCCCCATCCAAATGAAGAGGCACGTGCTCGCATCATGCAGATTCACTCCCGTAAAATGAACGTCAGCAACGATGTGAACTTTGAGGAGTTGTCCCGTTCCACAGATGACTTCAATGGCGCCCAGTGCAAGGCGGTCTGTGTGGAAGCCGGCATGATTGCTCTACGTCGTTCAGCGTCGTCCGTGACGCATGAGGATTTCATGGATGCCATCATGGAGGTGCAGTCCAAGAAGAAAGCCAATCTTAACTACTATGCTTAGACTAGAATTTCGATACATACATAAATTAACTTGTAATATGGCAAATGCTTCAACACAATTATTAAAACAGAAACTTACAGAAACAGAATACAAATAAAAACCTATGTTAAACAATTTGAAAAACAGTCGACGCCAATTTGTTCTTTTATTTATTTCAGATTAATCAAATTCCATATTTCCACTGCAAAGCACAAGTGTTTACAAATTTGTTATTATTATAAGCAACAAATGCGCATTTTTAATAATGCAATATGTACAAAAACAAAAGAGCTTAAAATTTGATAATGGCGCTTGGCTTTGCCACGCCCACCTTCTTTTTTGCCCATTGCGAGCTCGGACTGCAGAGTCGAAAAGAGTGACAATCTACCAGGCGAACAGAAATGAGCAGCAGGTGGCTGCACAAGAAGTCAGGCGCACACATCCACACAAACAGAGCGGCGTTCGCTTTCCAGGCGCTCTTTCCAATGAAAGCTTTGCGCGCTCTGAGCGGGTTTACAGTTACTCTCTTGAGCTTTATGCTGGGTGTAAACAATCGGAGCGGCGAGTTTTGTTTGCTTTCTGCTTGCTGCTGTTTCTGTTCGCCTGGTATTTCAGCTGGTTCTTTTGATATTTTCCTGCCTCATTCAGTCGCTGTTCAGCTTTCGCACAGCATACACAACTCTGCATGCTGCGGTATTTTGTTTCGATAACTGAGATCAGATGTTAATAATTATTAATATTAATAATAATAACGAGAGTTTTATGATTACAACACACATATATTTTGTTTGAGTAAGATATATCTGATTTGTTAAATATCTAAAAATTCCATTCAGAAATCATAAAAAATTGGATGATAAATATTTACATGGTCACTAATTAAGCTAAAGATGATTAACCAAATTTGCATTAAGACTAATCAGTGGGATCAAGTGTATTGCTGCTCGTCGTTCCCGGAGCAGCCGATGAGCTGCCAGTTGTGCTGGACGCCATCGTTGCAGTCGCTGTGGATGTGGATCCAGATGCAGATGTGGATGCAGTGGATTCTGTTGTAGTTGCAGCGACTCCAGCGGATGTAGGTGTATCTATTGCTCCTGCTGCTGCTGCTGCTGCTGTTGGAGCTGCATTGACAGGCACAGCTGCCATGTCGTTGACTTGCGGAACTGGAACTGGAGCTGGAACTGGAACTGGAGCTGCCGGTTGCTGTGCCTGCTCTGGCTGTTGAAATGGACGCCGGATGTACATGATTATGCCCAGCAACAGGGTCAATATTGTGATCAAATATAAATCCCAATTAGAAGCAATGTTCTCATCCATATAAAAGATGAATCTATAAGGAGACTGCAAAAACAAACATTATTTATAACAAAATTTCGAATATTTCTTGAAAGAATTATAAAAACAAAGAAAATAAATATAGCAATTATTTTGAAGAAATTAAAATAAGTGTGGAAAACACATTTAGAGCACAAACAATTTTAAGAACTCGTTATTATTATAATAAGAAAGAGTAGCTTTAATTCTATGAATTTTCTAACTTTAATTAAATTTCAATTATTCGGTTCGAGTTTTTTAAACCATCAAAACTATCTACTCCTCAAAAAAATATTCTACATAAATTCCATACTTATTTTAATTAATTCTATTATCTATAACTACATTTAAGCTTGATTTTAACACAGTGCAAAAATAATAATAAAATCAATATCCCCAGATTCTTTTTAAGTTTACAAATCTTTTTTTATTATAATTTTGTAGGCTTGAAAAACCAAGGAACACGGAAAAATGAATTGAGAAAATTGAGTAATTTTGTTATATTAATTTATGTTCATAATATTGGAGATATTGTATTAAATAGATAAAAAAAAAATATTTTTTTTTTCGACTTTTTCTAAACGTTTACCTAGGTTTTATTTCCTATTCTTTAATCTATTATAATATTTATAATACACAATCTGTAAATTTGGTTGGGATATCTTAAGAAACTATAAAGTTTTTCATACTAAAGGTTAATTTGCAACCGATTATTCCTATGGCAGCTATATGATATAGTAATCTGACTTTGACCAAATTTGGTCAGAATGTAAAAGACAGTCCCAAACATATAATCTGTAAGTTTGGTTAAGAAATCTTAAGAAACAAAAAAGTTTTTCATACAAAGCAATTCCCTGACCTCTGACCTCAATTTGAGGCACTTACAGGTGGAATTTTGCACGTTGATGTGTCAGTTAGTGAGTTAGTCAGTTATTGAGTCAGCCAGGACAAAGAGTTTTCGATGTATAGATAGATTTCTTACCTCTTTAATGGACTCGATCTTGGCTAGCATCTGCAGCTTGAAAAGCGCAATTGCCACAGGCACTTTGGCATCTGAATTTGTTTCGGCCGCCAAGTCATATAATCTCTTGGCCAGATGCCAATCCTTCTTCATGCCCAATCCTTGCTCATGCATGTAGCCCAAATTGAACATGGCCTGGGCATTATACTGCTGCTCCGAGGCTTTCCTATTAAATACAATTCAATTATAATGACATTCAATAGATGATTTCATATTTAGAAGTACCTGTAAAGTGCGGCGGCAGTTTCGAAATCGGTTTTTGTGCCCCAGCCGTAATAATAGTAATCCCCAAGCTTGACTTGGGCAGCGGAGTAGCCTTGTCCCGCAGCACGTTTCCAGTAATAAAATGCGCGTATCAAATCCTCGTGTCGATCGTTGAATACGTGAACCTCCTCGCGATCCAATAGAAATGCGGCATTGCTTTGGGCCACCTCATAGCCCACCTCCGCCATGAGAGCATAGTGCATGTAGGCCTCATCGATCCGATTTTGCTTGTAGTCGTTATAAGCGTGCATTAATCTACTGCTCCAACGACCACGTTCCGCCACGTTCTTAAAGAACTAAAGAAATAGAGATTAAATATAATTAAACAACATTAAATATCATAAACCGCACCTCAACCGCAGCTGGACAAGATCGCAGCATTCCCATGCCATAGGCATGCATTATTCCCAGATTATAATAGGCCAAAACGTGTCCCGATTGTGTCGCCAGATTGAAATACTTGAGTGCCAGTTTGTAGTCCGTCTTTACACCATTTCCCGCTACAATTAAATCAATATATATTAATAGATTTAGTTTCCGACTGATCTTAAGTTGGAGTACATACTGAAGTACATGGTGCCCAGCTGCAATTGTCCATCGACCCAGCCCTGATCCGCAGCCTGTGTGAAATATGACAGTGCCTTGATGGAATCCTTCGGCACGCCCAGACCCTTTAGGTACATCAGGCCCAATCCGCTCTGACCCACGGGATCGCCCATTTCGGAAGCTTTAGAGAAATACTGAAGAATATAAAAGAAATTATTAATTTCAGTGTACATCTTAATATTTAAATTCCAAATCATTCAATTGTACTTTCAGTTAATTCAACTCAAAAAATAATAATAACGAGAGAGTTTACTTTGTCAAATCAATTATTTAACTAAATTTAATTAAATTGGAATTAATTAAATTTTCAAAGAATAATAATTGTTTTTTAAACATTTTTTTGGGTTTTCTTATATTTCATTATTAATTAGAAAAATCAATTTTAAATTGGAAAATGTTAATACAAATTTGATACATTAAATTTCATTGTTATCCATGAATATTGAATTCTAATTTAATTTTAATCTCTATGTAATTTAGTTAATGTTTCTTATTTTACATTGTTAATTAAAAATGTATTATTTTCTTAATATTTTCTATTTATATAATAAATGTTATTTTCATTTATGAATATTGAATTATAATTTGATTTTTATATTTATATGTATAGTTTAATAAATGTTTCTTATTTTTATATTGCAAATTGAAAATATAATATTTGAAATTTTAAATAGTTTTCAAAAATTGTATTTTCCTTTTATATTATATTTATTAGAAATATTATATAATTTAGGAATTGTTTCTTATTATATTAAATTATTTATCAGAAATATTATATAGTTAAATAAATGTTTCTTTTTTTATATTGTTTATTGTAAATATATTATTTTAAATTTTATATAATATTTGGAAATTGTATTTTCTTGTTATATTTTAATTACTTATCAGAAATATTATATATATAGTTAAATAAATGTTTCTTTTTTTATATTGTTAATTGAAAATACATTATTTAAAATTTTTAATTAATTTTAAAAAATTGTATTTCCTTGTTATATTTTAATTATTTATCAAAAATATAGGTTCCTAGTTTTCAAATAAATATGGAAATAAATGTCTGCTCTTACCTTAAAGGCCGTCTCGTTGTCCGCCTTGATCTGCTCACTGCCCTCCAGATAGAGTTTGCCCAGGAAGGCAAATCCAATGGCGTTGCCCGCATTCGCAGCCAGAGTAAAGTACTCCAATGCCTTCTGATGATCCTGCTGTATGGCCTTGCCGCCTTGGTAATACAATTGGCCCAAACCGACCTGGGACTGGACATCTCCCTTGTCCGCCAACAGCTGATAGTAGTCAACGATTTCAGTCTCGTGACTGCCTGGATTCTCCAGTTCATCCAACAGTCGTACTCTGTGCACCATGGGTCCGTTGGCGAAGGTTACCTTGGAGGCCACCTTTCTGGCCACACGCTTGTAGTGAATCAAGGCCTTCTCACAGCTGATGGGCACATTGATGCCGTACAAGTAGCGATATCCCATGGCCATTTGAGCCAGCGTATTGTCACCCAGGGCTGCCAGCATATAATGTATCAATGCCAGGGGCTGACTAACATTCTTGCCACCCACGCCCACGGAATACAAAAAGGCGAGACCGGCATGGGCATCGGGTAAACCGTCATTGGCCAGACTCTCAAACTCGTCGGCGGCTTGGTGGAAATCGAATGGCATCCAGAGACCCAGGAGCATTGCCCAGGCGACCTCGGCACGTGCCTTGGGATGATTGAAAGCCGCCGCCTTGCGTAGCAGCGTGAAGGCGACACGTTTATCGGTGCGTGGTTTGCCCAACATCTCCATGGCATTCTCGTACAGATTTTGGGCTTCCAGCTGCTCCGGCGTGAGCTCAGCCTCAATTTGTGGATGCTTTGCCTCGATTGCCTCGATTTGTGCCTTTAGTTTCTGCTGCTTCATTAAGCTATCGTTCCATAGACGCTCAAATAACGCCGCTGGCATCACTTTGGTGCGTGGTGCGAACTCCGTATCCTTCAGCTTGGCAGCCTTGCGATCATTGCTCGCTGGCGTGGCCGTATCCACAGGCGGTGTCTTGCCATCCTTGTCGGCTGTTCTTATCTCCTCGGCTTCCGTTTTGCTCGACTTTGTCTCCGTCTCTGTCGCGCTGGCGCTTTCAGAGATCGGACCCTGCAGTTCCGCCCGCAACAGCTGGCCATGCTGGGCCACCAGCAGCAGCAAAATGCACATCAAGCCTGGCAGTCTCATCGTATGGAACTTGTCTCTTGCAAAATAAATGAAATTATTAATGGTGTTTAAAATATACTAACAATTTTGGTATTGTCTTTTCTCGTCTCTTTAGCCTCTGACGTGTTGTGTTATTTACTTTTTCTTTTGTGCACACACTGATTGCTTTTTCACCGTTTGATAGTGCCTAAGTGCTCCAAGAGGCAGTTTTATCGCTAGCGCATTTTACACCTGTTTAGCTTCTAATTAAGTTGCCTTAACGTCTTTGGCTTACTTTGTCAAATTTTCACACGTAAGATTAAAGAACCTTTTATTTGTTGCAACAATAATTATTGGCCAGTGTTGCGAACTACCCAAATGATAGAGATGAGTAGCAGTTTGGATTTTTACAGTCACTGTAACAGCCACAAAATCACTGAGTGATATTTTGCCACGCTTCAATATGTTGTCACTCTATATTCTTTTGTCTTGTCTTCGTTTTTGAACTTATTTTACATTTCAGATACAAATTGGTGGATCGCTAACTTTTAATTTATTTCTTTTGGCACTAATATTATTTTGTACCAGTCACAGTTGTTGTTGTTGACACCAACATCAGCAGGTTGCTCAGCTCTATTATGTACCGGTATGTTCACCTCTAAAAGTGAACCAGTGCTGGAAAACGCACACGCAAACACAGTTTTCGTCTGTTTTTGTTGTTTCACATTTCATAATGCAAATACCCGATAGCAGCAGCTGCGGTAAAATTAGAGTGATAATTTCTGAATATACTAATTAATATATGAGGAAGCATTGTTAAACCGTGACGCATTATTCTGTTGACACCGGAGAACTTTTGAAAAGGCTTGGAAATGAGTGTAAGTTACGAATTCGGATTCGGAAGCAAGCTCTGTTGATGTTCACAGCAACTTCATTGAAACCAGTTCAAAGCCGCGCTCCAAGCGACTCAGTCGACACTCTCACTCTGACTCTGTCTGACACATTCATAATATATTCATGATCAACAGCTGCCAAAGCTGGTGAAAGTTTTACAGCTGTTATAGTTAACTAATTCTCATTATTCCCTATTCCTTTTCCTTTTCACTTGTGCACTCTTAAAGGCGACAATGCTGGCACGTGTCTCTTTCTATCCCACATTGCTCTACAATGTGCTTATGGAAAAGGCCACATCCAGGAATTGGTACGATCGCATCGATGACAACGTTATACTGGGTGCTCTGCCCTTTCGAAGTCAAGCCAATGACGTAAGTAGTGCTCATTTATTTAAGACATCATTATACCCTGTAATTATTACAAAGGGTCTATTCGTTTGTCAGTCAAAAGGAGAATCCTTAAATATAAAATATTTACCTTTTATTTTAGTATAGTTTCCTATAATTCTTTGAGCAAGAAATCATCTAATTTCTTTTATAAATAAAATATCAATTATTTCACTTATTTCTTGATTATCTTGACAAACTTTATAGCTCCTTTGTTAGTTTTAGTTGGGTAATTTTTATATATATAATTAAAATTCTTTGCATTCAACAGTTGATCGAAAAGGAAAACATGAAAGCTGTTGTATCCATGAATGAGGATTACGAGCTTACAGCGTTCTCAAATGACGCACCCAAGTGGAAGGCTCTGGGCATTGAATTTCTGCAACTGGCCACCACGGACATATTTGAGTCACCTAACCAGGAGAAGCTTTACCGAGGCGTCGAGTTCATGAATCGCTTTTTGCCATTGTCGAAGCGCATAACAAAATTAAATAGCGCACAATATCCCGAAAATAATGGCACAGTTTATGTTCATTGCAAAGCAGGGAGAACACGTAGTGCCACCTTGGTAGGCTGCTATCTGATGCTGGTAAAGTTCAACAATACAATATATTGTAATTTGAATTTTTATTTAAATTTGAGCATTATTTGTAGAAAAACGGCTGGACCCCGGATCAAGCGGTGGATCACATGCGTCAATGTCGTTCGCATATTTTATTGCACACTAAACAATGGGATGCGCTTCGAATATTTTACGCAAATAATGTGGAGGACAAGTCATGACCCAACAAAGTTTAATTGTTTATTACCTACAAAGGGTGCTAGTTTTTGTCGTTGTTGTTACCGCTGCCAAAACTAATTAGTGCTGTTTTTAAATACATATTTTTTACCTTTACGTTATATACATTTTATATATATATTTTTTATTTATATAGTGCTAATTACTATTAAGCATTCGTCGAGTTCAAATTTGTCGCTTAATACATGGAACCCACAATAAATAAGGAGATGATGGACTATTCCCTGATTCCCTTGGCATCTAAGCCTTTTCAGAGTCCTTGCCCTTGATGGCCCAGAATCGTTTAATGCCGTTCGCCAGACCAACATCGTTTTTGATGTAGTAGAAGAGTCCTCCCAAAGTGGCCACCGATATTATGATGAGCCCAATGTGAGCAACTTTTGGCAAGATATTGCCAACAACAGCCGGACGCATGTAGTCAACGACCATGGCCTCAACGCCCCTGCAAAGTTAAGGATGGATTGGTCAATTAACCCATTCCACAGTTGTTTCTCATCTTAACAGTCTTACCAATGTGTGTGAATTACCACAGACACGGCCAAGAGTGCGTCCAATACCTGGGAGGGAGCAAGGAAAGCTGCAGGAATCACAGCCAAGAGGCCAGCGGACACAATACGTTCAATTGTCCACAGACTCGTGTGGTTAGTTCCAGCTGAAGCCATTTTAGGAGCACTTACTGTAATGCCTCGCATAGCAATGGGCTGAAATGGATGCGGATTAATGCATGACATAGCGGACAGAAATACAGTGGGCCAAGTAATTATTTTGACTAAACAAATATTCACATATTTGTGCTAATCCTATTTGCTATCTATAAGCAGATAACCAATAGGTGTTTTATTATTCCAAATATGCATACCTTTTTCTTTGTCAAAACAATTTCTTGACCAACTGTATGTTACCTACCGCTACTTTCTGGGTTAGAGCAAGAGGCTTGGCCAAAGCCTGGCGCTGTGCACCGGCCACAATAGTGGAGTATGCCTTCAGTGGAGTAATCCGCGCCGACTTGATAAGATTCACAGCTGTTGGTGTTCCAGACATACGATGAGGTTATATAATCAAGAGGCGGTGTTCTCGGCTAATATATATATAATGCAGTTGTATACAATACGCACCATTGCCACGAGCAGCGCCACGCAGTATCAAAGAAGACAGCATTGTTTATTAATATTTGCAAAAATTAAGAATTTGGAGTAAAAATAAAATATACACTTGTTATGATTACTGTGAATGGCCCACTAACTTTGTTAAAGTTTACAACACTGAACTTAGAACTGCCTACTCTTTATCGAGACTAATCGAGCTATCGATTGTGAGTATATCAGCCGAATCAAGAAATCGAAACGGCGCGCAATTTAATTTTATTTTATTTAATTTATGAATTTAGTTGAATTTAATATAATCCGAAAATTTGGCAATTGGTAAAATTGGCGTATGACTTTGCCACGCCCACACAGTGCGCACCTTTTATGCCCCTTGCGAGCTCAGACTGAACAGAAATTTGCAGAAGGCGGCCGCCATAGAAAAAGTCAAGTGCGCACATCTACACACACATGTGACCGACTCGCTCTTCCACAAGGCGCTCTCTTCCAGTCTTTCCAATCAAAGCTTTGGCGCTCTGAGCGGTTTACAGTTACTCTCTTGTGCTTTCAATGCTGAGTGCTCACTCACACACACACACTCACTCATGGGATAAATCAGAGCCGAGATTTCTGTGCTTTTGCTTGCTGCTGATTCTGTTCGCCTGGTATTTTTGCTAGCTAGCACAGTTGATATTTGGCTGCTGGTCAGGAAACAGCTTTTTATCGCAATTCAAAAGTTACCAACTCTGGTCTCTCGTCACAACTTTTATTTAAAATTTAAAAATATACACTCCGACTATTAAATAATGTTTTAATGCAGATCGATACCGATTTACCAATATAAATGAATTTCAATTGTATTTTAAAATGTATTTATTAAGCAGCATAAATCGTTTGTACAAAACATTTGAGATTCGTTGTGGACGGAATGTAAAGTGATGATATGGAATTTGTGCAGAGTTGTAAAAACTCTGATAACTTATAAACTATATATACTTCTTGCATTCTAAAGGCACGTCAGTTTTGTTTTAAAATAAACTATTCGGATAAGTTGACATGGATGGGACTTCAAAACTTAATTTAAACTTAGTAAGCAACTAAATGCCGGGCGACCATAAATGCAACGCCAATGGCAAAAGCTGATTGTTTACTAAATGAAGAAATTAGATGATCGGCTCCCGCTTTATAGAAATCCCAGTCAAAGACAATGTTGGAGGCATCTGATGGTCTCCATGGATTCAATCCGTCGTCGAAATACATTGGACAATCGTCGCGTTCACGCTCATATTCAACGGCATCGATGGCAACGGCAGCACCCTCGGAATGATTCCAGGAAGTCACGTCCTGGTTAAGCTTACAGAAAGCACCCACTGCCTGGGACATGAGGACGCGGTTCAGGTCGGCACGTTGATATACCCAACAACGATATTTGGATAGTGGATCCAAATCATCGTAGGTAATTAGATAGGATTTTAGGTTTTCCTTCCAGAAGCCAATGCACTTCATGCGATAATCCGGATCACTGTAGATGTCAACAGGTCGCCCCAAATGATCCACAGACAAGCAATAGTTCTCATCGACCGCCAATTCCTTTTGATCCGTATCGCAGACAGAGATATCTGATATATTCTGCTTGCAGTGAATATCCGGACGTGGACTCAGTGTGACACCTCCAAGGATTCTAAAATATGTAAATGTAATATGTATATACAATTTATATAGAAATAAAGTCATATTCACCTTGTCTTAAATGGATGCTCGCCTCTCTGTGTGAAATTGAATTTGCCAGCGACTGGACAACGTACAGGAACCGGATTTCTGGCCAAGAATAAATCGTACTTCCAGGCCTCCTTATTCGGAAATTGTACCCAAGAGCACACTGTGCTGAAATCATCCTTAATGACAGCCAATCCCTTGCGATAGCGTATGATATTATGATGCCGGGGCATAAAGTCAAAGCACACGTAATCCTTCTGGCAACCGTCGACGGTGAGACGTGCCATCATTACGCGATTGCCACGACGCTCGCGACAGACGTAGATGGTCTTGCGGTAACGCGCCCTATCCGGATAATATGTCTCATTGATGTGCGTCTCACTGATGGACACATCGGCATCAATGTTGGCCGTGTTCACCCATTCACCGGAGAAGTTCTGAGGTAGCGTACAGCCGGGCTCTACAAATTCCGCTTTAACGGGCGTTAGCTTAAGACGTTCGGGTGAATTTTCGGGGGTTTTGAGAGTATTACACTCGGCAGTGATGGAAACGCCCACGTAGAGATCATCATCACGATTCTTGAGGAAGCAACGATACTTTTCATCCTTTCGCGACTCCTTTGTGTTGGCAACAGCGAAATAATGATTCTTGCCCACAAACCAATCGCCCAGACAACTGAACTCCACGTTTCCAGTGAAGGTTCCCTCCATTCCCTCGCACTTCTGATACGTGATGTTGAACTTTTGATTCTGGATGAGAAACTGAGTGCCCGCAGTTTGACAGGATTTGATGCGCGCATCCGGCTTATTGCACACACCCGTAAAACGGAAACGATTCTAAATATGAAAGAGAAACAATTGAAATTAATTAAATACCAATTTTTAAATACCATTTTAAAAATATCAATATCGATAACATATCGACAGTATATCAATATCTAGCTAGGCGCAGTGTTGCCAACTCTTTAAATGCTTAAAAAGCTATATCAACATTTAAAATTAGTTAGAAAAAGCTAGGAAATCTGCAAGGATGCCAAATAAAATTATAGTTTACAGGTTGAAATTAGACAACAAGTGTATAATGACTTTGTGGAAATATATGTAACAGGCATAAGGTTTAATGCTTACTATATACAATCAGTAACCTAGCATTAATAATTTTAAATATTTTAAGTTAAAAAAAAAAAACTAAAAATCCCGCCAGACGCCATTTCACAATGTATTTATCCCGCGATTGGCATTCGAAAAACTGCAGATCTGACGGAATAAAGTTAGCATGACATTCAATTAATTGTCTTGGTACTTTAAAATAAATTGTGTTTTCACTTATTTGTACTATTTTATTTTTATAACAAAATTTGCCATTTTGTTTCACGAAGAAATTGAAGAAACGTTTAAAACTAGCGCCCGATAATACTGCACAATTATAGTTAGAAAAAATATCTCTCAAAAACAGATATCGATATATCAATATTTTTTTTTATCAGAATGCGCTACCGTTTAACTTGCCTGATATGTGAAGTGCCAAACACCCTCGAGAGATGAGCGACAATTGATGGGGACATAGTTCTCGTTAAACAATGTGATTAGCTGCTGGTCATCCTTGATTCCCTTGCATACGTTCTCCACAGTGGGCTCCTGGCCAGGTGCCAAGCCCACGCAAGGACCTTCGAATTTCTCAAATATATTCAACGTGCGTATAATGGTGCGCACACAATGGTAACAGTTGGCAGCGCGTTCCTTAAACACAAACGAGTACTCGTCGCCCTTGTGTCTCTGGTAATTGATGCAATATCCCCTGGTGGACATGTGTGTCGCATCGATGACTGTTTGGGTGGGCAATCCGACCTCCCAGGAGAACCATGATCCCTGCAGTATCTTGGGTATAATACAATTGCGTTGCTCGATCTGATTGAATTGTGACAGCGCTGTAATTAAAGTTGAGCCAAAAATTGTTCAATTCTCAATGAATCACATTTGAGTCTTGGGTGTGGCTTGAGACGCATTTACTAACCTCCGCTTAAGACGCCTAGAAGGCAAATTAATCTCAAGTAGGTGTTCATTTTATGCTTATAATTAATGAACACTACAATGTGCACAGCATTGCAACAAAACACAATCACTAAATAATTAAAATTAAGACAAGTTTAGCTTAGAAAAACACACGCAACAAACAAATTTACCAAATGCTACGCGTGATTTTCAGCACTGAACTGCAGCAACTTTACAACACTACAAGCATTTTCAACTAATTTTTATCGATTAGCTGAAATTCTTAAGATACTTTGCAACACTTGTAGCCAACTATTATCGATAACTTGTGTAGTTACAGTTGACATTCAAATAATAGATCAGAGTTCAAGAAGCAATTGCATCAGACACCAGACACAGACGAGTTGCAGACAGTTTCTTCTGATTATAATAACTCTTAACCGCTTTATGTTGTAATTAAAATGTCTGGCTGATTACAGAAATCAGAACTTGGCAACAACTTTGTGAGCAAACAATACAGATTCTAATGTAAACAACGACAAGCACAACAATTTCAAAAGACACTGCGGCTATCTGCAGTTGTCTGTCCAGTTGTCTGTCCAGTTGTCGACCCCCAACGCCCCCGTCAATAATGAGTAACACAAATATAAATCTGATTAAAAAGTGTACTTTATACTTTTTCGTCATTTCTTCTTTAGATTGCACCAAAGAATTAAGACAAAATATATACAGCTAGTCAAAAAAGTATTTTGTTTCACACATTTTCTCTTGCAAAATAAATATATATTTTTTGTACTTTTTTAATAACTAGTAAAAATAATTTTCATCGAATTTAACTAATTTTAAAATAAAAAATTTTTTATGTATGTATGGGAATTTTTATTTCGTCATACTTTTTTAGCATTGAAATGAATGAAAATCTCATTTCCCTAGCATTGAAAAAAGTAGTGCAAATAATAATTTTTTTTAAAATAAATTTGAAAGTAAATAAGAAATGGTAAACGAAAACTTTATAGTGAAATCAAAATTTCATTAGCATTATAATTAAATTTTTAAAAATTTTATTAACATTTTTTCACTTATTTTAACATTTTACTACAATTTGAAATTTTTTAAAAATATTAAATTTTCGAAAATTTTTAACATTTTCTTAAAGAACCAAATATTCAAAATTTAATTATTTCAAGATTTAATGCAAATTAAATTCACATTGTAATTTATTTACTGAAAGTCAAAAGAAAAATTTTAATTACTTTCAATTTCCAATTAAAATTAAAAAATCTTTAATTAGCACAACATTTTTCATTGACAATTTCATTAAACAGTAGTTAATTGGGCTCGTTTCTGATTGTATAATCGAATTTATAGTGTTAAGTGATTCACATTCGATCATTTATGGAGTTCCTAGTTATATGGTTATTATTGGAATCGGAATCCGTTTTTATTTTGCACTTTGGAGCTTATTTAACATTCAACAAATCGCATGTTGAGAGTTGATAAGTGTAAAATATGTCTAGGTGCACACACTTTTGAGTACGGATGGATGGATCCTTATCAATTAGGGTCAAAGGTCACTCTGTGCATGACGAGACCGATGTCACGATGTTCACAATGTCTATGGAGCGCTGTCAGTAATTTCGGCTTAGTCTCAATTCGATGCCCGTTTAAAAGGGACGTGTTTTCCGCTCTCTCTTCAAAAGTGCAACTAATTCTACAATTCTTGCGTTTAATTCAATTTAATTTAAGCATTATCAAATGGGTTAGTGCAATGTGACTAATATCGGACTTAAAGCCTCTTTCCACTTCAAAAAATATGTACTTTTTTAAAAAAAAAATGTGGTCAAAATTCAAATTCATATTTAAAATGAACTTTTTTGTTCGTTTCTACATTATAAACGAAAAAAAGTGTTTTGTGAGCGCGATTCAATTCAATAAAAATCGAATTATATTAAAAGAGTTAGGAGCTCTAAAATCGACATACAGATTAAGGACATCAGCATTTTTTCAACGCTGTACTTAAAAATTACACTTTGTTTTATGAATAAGTTACAAGATTATTGACTGGATAATAAGTAATGAAATTTTAAGGACAGTTGCGGAATATAGAAAATATTATCCTTACGAGATTATTATCCGATCCTATTGAAATTTTAAGGATAGTTGCGGAATAAATTAATTATCATCATGAATAACTTACGAGATTATTTTCGGATCGTATTGAAATTTTAAGGACAGTTGTGGAATATAGTAATTATCAATATAAATGACTTACCAAATTATTATGCAATCATAGTGAAATTTTAAGGACAGTTTCGGAATATAGTAATTATCATCATAAATAACTTACGAGAATAGCTTTTAAATTTCTCCTGGATACTTTTCCCGATTTTTAAAAAAGTTCAAAAATAATAGGTTGATCTTAAAATACAAGGGAACCTACATACCTACATACTTTGGTGTCCCTAGCTATTATAGTCTTTGAGATCTATATTTATTATTTTAGAAACTTTGCTTTCCACTTTGGAAAACGAAATACATGCAACGTAATCAGAGTTTTTTGGATAGAAGACTCTCTTCTGGACTTAAAATTCGTTTAAATTATAATTAAACATATGAAATCAAAATCGGAAAAATATAACTTAACTTATGACTGTTTTTAAGTTGTAAAAGTCGAAATTTGTATAGTGAAAAGAGGCTATTAATAAAGAGTTTATAAATCGCTAAATAAGTGAGATACTAATTTAGTTATTCTAATTAAAATGAAAGCAGCTGCAACCATCAATAGTGGGCTGCGTTTGGAGGCCATCGATCGGATCACATCGATCCCATTGGTCGAGTCGAGTGTTAAGCGGGTCGAGAACATCTATGATAAAGTGAAGAACAACAATCGAATCTTTAGCTGGTATTTTGAGACCGCAGAGGCAACAATTTCTGCCGCCTATGAAACCGTACAGCCGGCTGTCAAACTTTTTGAGCTTCCTCTCAAGCGACTGGACAATGTGATGTGCAAAAGTCTTGATATTTTGGAGCAACGTATTCCCTTGGTCTATTTACCACCGGAAATGGTAAGTTTAATTGCATTCGATTTGAGTTTGCGTCAAATTCGCTTACATAGGCAATTGTTTTGTGTTTGAAGATGTATTGGAATACCAAGGAATATATGTCGGATCATCTGGTTCGTCCCGTTCTAAAGCGTGCGGATTCCGTTAAGCAAATTGGCAACGCGGTCCTGGAGAGCTCCCTAACCACCTATGCGGCGGATCGGATCGATGGAGCCTTCACCGCTGGCGATAAATTCGTGGACAAATATCTGGTGCCTATACAAACCGATCAGGATCAGACAGACGGTGAGTACGAAAAAAAACAAGGGAACAAGGGAAAACAAGGGATCGGGCATACTCTACTGTCGGAGACCCTGTACTTACTATGAAAAAAGCAAAGACTGGTCAAAATTAAAAAATTAAATTAAAAATAAAATGTTCGGCTGTTCGACGAATTGTTCCAATGAAAGCTATATGATATACTTTTCCGATTTGAAGCAACTTCGATCAATATATACAAAACTAGCTCCGATGCATATGATGTCAGTTTAGATAGGAGTTCTCACAAAACAAACAAGTTTTTCATATTAAATCTTGAATTTTAACCGATCATTTCTATGACAGCTATATTATATAGTGGTCCGATTTCAAACGAATTTGGTCAGGATATATAAAATCAACCCAGAAGCAGATGCTGTCAGTTTGGTTAACTTATCTCAAAAAACATATCTCAAAATAAAGATTTTCATACTAAAACTTGATTTTCAATCGATCTTTCCTATGACAGCTATTTGGTCAGGATACATAAAACCAACCCAGATGCATATGCTGTCTGTTTTTTTAACATATCTCAAAAAACAATAAAGATTTTCATACTAAAACTTGATTTTCGATCAATTGTTCCTATGGCAACTATATGATATAGTGTTCCGATCCAAAAAAAAAAAAAACTTGATCTGCTTGCAATATAGATGAACCTACATACCAAGTTTGGTTTCTTTAGCTCTTTTAGTCTCTGAGATCTCAAATTTCCTACAGACGGACTTGGAATATATATTATATATACAAGAATATATATATACAAGAATATATATGTACTTTATGGAATCTGCCACGCCTCCTTTAGCCTGTTACGCACATTTTTATTTGAAAGAAACTTAATAGATCGCTGTACTTTTTTCAAATACGGGGTCTAATAACCTTGAGGTGCACATATTTCATTTATAGACTCTGTCGTCAGCCCCTGACTACTACGGAGGTTATCAATCGGCTTGGGTTTCTTATTTTTTTTCTTTTTTTTCTATATTTTGTTGATCATCACAGTCTAATCATTGTGTGATAAGACTTTCTCATCATCGCCTTGTTACAAAGTTTGAATAATTTCATTTCATTTTGCGAATGCGAATGCGAATAAAGACTAATAATTCAAATGAAATTTATAAACGCAAATTTATAAATGCAGCCCCACAGGAGGATGATAACGATGCGACGGGCGCAACGGCGGAGGAGAAGGGCGCCATTAAAGCAATTCATCACGGTCAACGATTCTCCCGTAAACTCAAACGGAGACTCACACAAAGAACTGTCGCCGAGGCGAGAGCTCTGAAGAAACAAAGCAAAGAAGCAATCCATGTGCTCATCTATGCTGCAGAATTGGTGCGTACCAGATATTATATCTACCTTATATATATAAAACTCTTTGCCCTCACTGACTGACTGACTGACACATCAACGTGTAGGCCAAACGGCTAAAGGTAAAGAGCTGAAATTTTCACACAACATAGCTGAGACAATTTCATCGGCGTTTTGTAAAATTCCACCTGGAAGTGTTTTTACCTGAGGTCAAAAGGTCATGGAATTGCTTTGTATGAAAAACTTTTTTGTTTCTTAAGATATCTTAACCAAACTCACAGATTAGATGTTTGGGACTGTCTCTTACATCCTGACCAAATTTGGTCAAAGTCGGATTACTATATCATATAGCTGCCTTAGGAACAATATAATGCAAATTATCGATTAGTATGAAAATTGTTTTTCTTTCTTAAGAAATCTCAACCAAACTCATACTAAAGGTTACTTTGACTAAACTTAATTAACATTATTAACTAAATTTCATATCATATCATATAATGCCAGATATTCGATGGTAGATCTCAGAGACTATCAGAGTTAGAGCAATGAAATTTTGACACACTGATTTTAATATAAATCTGTTGCAGATTATGATTTTATTTTTTTTTTACCAATAACACTATTAAAACAACACTGTTAAAAAAGATCAACTTCTAAAACTAAGAAAATTCATCTTACGTATTTTGTTCTTAAAATAAAACCATTTTAAGTTGAAATTACTAAAATCAGGGACTGAAAATATTCGTTATTGATCAAAAATTTCAATTACAAAAATCAGCTTTAAAAACAAGTTAAATTTTTGTTTCAAATTTACCAATTTTTTGTATCTACAACATCTCTGAAAACAGCTATATTGAGGAATTTTTCAATTAAAAATTACTTTTAATGGTTATTTAAAAACTTTTATTTTACAAATCCAATTTAATAATTATTTGTAATTTAAAACAAATTAAAAAATCTTTAAACACTTTTATTTCTGATAAATAAATTAAAAAAACTCATTGGCATTAAAAAAAAGCGTATTTAGTTTGTAGGGATATATCTTAGAATGTCTTGGTTGTATATAAAATAAAAGTCTTTAAATAACCATTAAAAATTATTATTTTTGTTTATTCCTCATTTTAAACGAAAAAATCGCAGTTCTTAATAAAAAAATATAAAAATTTCAGATCGTAATAATAAATACTTGGTCTTATTTGAAATGTTCTTAAAACCAAGATGTGTTTTCTAACTATAAGAATTTTATGTTCGAATTTTATAGATCAAAATTCTTAGTTCGATGACCAAAATCTTGATTTAAGTATCTTATTTTTATCAGTGTAGAGACTCTCAAATCGGGCTTTTTAGGGCTTTTTAAAAATGCAATTGATACTGGGGATTTTTCTTACTAGCATATGTCTAATTATGATTTTAATCTCCACTATATTATTATTATTATTGAGAGATTTCAGCTCCAGCAAATATAAATTTGTATTTTTTTTGTTTACAAATTAATAAAACCGTTCTTATTAATAATATTAAATAATTTGAAAAACTTGCCTTGTATAGATTGCAACAGATCCAAAGCAGGCCATGCAGAAGGCCAAGGAACTGTGGGATTATCTGAGCGCCGATGAGCCCGAAAATCAGGCCAGACCCGTAACCCTGGAGCAGTTGATTGTGCTTATAACACGGGAATCAGTCCGGCGAGTTGTTCACTTGGTCAACTACAGTGCCAACGTTGCGTCCACAATACCCAAGTGAGTTCAAGATCGATATTTGTAATAATAATAATAATAATAATAATGATATTCTTTTAATAGAAACTTGGCACATACTACCACTGAGGTTGTTCATCATATAATATACATAAATAAACGAATTATAACCATTACTCGCCTGGATAAGGTCAAGAATCTATCCAAGGAGGAAGCTGAATCTCTCTTCAAGCGTATGATCGCTTTCTATGGCGATCTGCAAGTGCTCACCAATGGTTATCTGGTAAGTTATATTCAATTCTTTAGATGTTTTTCCAATTGTTTAATGAGATTTATTGTTAGGAGCGCGTTGCGAGCTTCCTCTCCGGACGCATTGAGGCGGAAAAGGTTACGGGCAGCGATAATAATACCGTCAACCGATCTTCCAGAAGACGACAGGAGGCCAACAATTTCTCGCCCTCTCACAACAATATAAATGGAGTCTATTGAGAAATCGAGTTTTTTATTGCATTCGTATTTTTGTTTCTAATCATAGAGTTTTATTTTTGCTTGCATTTTCGTACTAATTAAATTTTAAATTTATCTATACCATACATAAATACAAGTTGGCCCGAGCTTTTATCCTATTAGAAGAATCGACAATTTATGAATTTGGCGCCAAATGGCAATTGTTAATCAAACTAAATATCGATTTAATATTTGGCGTCAATTGCAAAAATTATCGACAATTCCGATAAGTACAAGTGTCTTGTCCATGTGTAAAAGTGTTAGTGACTTTTGGCGCCAAATTATCGATAATTCTGATAGGTTAATTACTTCTGCGCCACTCACTGTACAATATCGATATCGAATTTTACTTAAATAAATGATCCTTATAGTATTTCAATTCAGAAATACTCTCTTTTATATCGTCAAGACTGCGGTGAGCCAATACCTTTTTCGGAGCTGCTTTAATAACCTCCGGATACCATCTGCTGGTCAGTTCCTTAATAGTTGAAACATCAATGATACGATAGTGCAAATACTCATCAACCAGGGGGTAATATTTTCGTAGGAATAAACGATCCATATATACAGAGTTTCCAGCCAACGGGCACTTTCGCTCTGGTAAGTTTTCCTTAAGGTAGGACAAGATAATGTTTTCAGCCAGCTCAGGCGTGACCTGAGAATTTTTACATCTCTCCACTAGGCCAGATTCGTTGTGATGCTTAATGCACCATTCGTTCATGTTATCATAAACATGTTGGGCATGTTTTATGGCAAAACATGGACCTTCAGACTTCACGTTGAGATGCTTGTCAGTTATAATACAAGCGACTTCCAATATTTGATCTCTGTCTACATCCAGTCCGGTCATTTCCAGGTCCATCCAAACAATGTCCGATTGCTCGCCGCAAGTGTTTTTACACGTGCTCATTTTTTTCACTTGCGAACTACACAACGATATACCACGCCTACTGTGAGACCTGACAATACTACTTATTAATTCAGCAATCATTGATAAACTAAATTTAAAGTCTTTTACAAATTAAGTTGACCCGAAAAGTTAAAAAAAAGAGTTGCTTACTGACCAGTGCTGCCAACTTTTTTAAGGAAAAATAGCTGTTCCTGGTGGGAAAAAATAGCTACATTACGAAACAAAATAGCTATACAAAAAATAGCCATCTATTTTAAACCGAGCTGCCAACCAGAAGAAATATAAACGTCTGAAAGCCTTTCAATAAAAAGATACATAAACAAAATTGACTATTCCAAAAAGATCAATTTAAATTTTCTTAATTTTGATTTTTGTTAAAATTTTTAAGTTTTAGATTTTTGCTTAGAATTACATTTTATTTCTATTTTATGTTTCGCAAAACTGACAAAAGGTGGCGCCACACTTTTGAAATTTGGAGTAGTTTTAACAGCCAAATAACAGTTGTTGAGTAGGGTACATTCTGTTAGCGCCAAGAATTCTGATAAATAGGTAATAATTGTTGTTGTAAAACTTAAAAAGCAACCAAATCATAGCCAGTTTTTAACAGAAAATTTTTGTTTGCGCTAGTCAACACTGAAATTATTGTTGTTGAGCAACACTGGCAACATCTTGTGCATTTCCAACAAAAAGCAAACGAAAATTGTATAAATAAAGTCGCAAAGTAACTGGAACAACAACACAAAATGTCCACAACGACGTTGAGAGATGAGCCCGGCACTTCAAAAGAATCGTTCGAGGACTTTTACACCGAAGTAAGTTAAGAATGAGGTGGTAACAATGCCGTGTCAGCGCCAACGCCAACTGCGGCAGAGGCAGAGGCCATTCCAGAACAAAAATAGCCAATATTATTATACACATAAATAAACGATTTTATGACTATATTCGCAGGTGAAAGAAATTGAAAAACGCGATTCAGTACTAACTCCTACTCAACAAATTGATCGTTTACTTCGTCCAGGTTCCACATACTTCAATCTGAATCCATTTGAGGTGCTCCAGATTGATCCCGACGTCGAGGTGGCTGACATTAAAAAGCGTTATCGCACACTCTCCATACTAGTGCATCCGGACAAGAATCATGATAATCAGGAGCGCGCCCAAATGGCATTCGATATCGTTGCCCGATCATGGAAGATATTGGAAAACGATCTTACGCGCAAAAAGTGCTTGGAAGTGTACGAGGAAGCCAAGGGACGCACGGATCATATGGTAAAAATATGAACTGATGTAAAAAACATCAATAAATCGATCAATTATTAATTGTCGATCCATCGATGATTTTTACATAACTAGTAAAAATTGAAATGAATTATTTATATACAAAACTTACTCTTGTTGTTTTTATTGTAGATTGCCGAGAAGCGCAAAAAGCTTAAAAAGGAGGGCAGATCCTTTGAGCCCATACCAGAGGATGATCCTGTCAAATATAAACATGCCATCTATGTCATGGTCATGAAACTCTTTGCCGACATGGAGAGGCGACGTCAAAAGCTCGATCAACGTGACCAAGAGGAGCGCAAGCGGAAGCGGGAAACGGAAATCGAGGAGGAGGAGCGCGTCAAAGCGGATCGCGAGTGGCAGCAAAACTTTGAGGAATCTCGTCAAAGTCGTGTCAACAGCTGGCATGACTTTCAATCCGGCGCTGGCAAATCCAAAAAGACTAAGAAACCGAAACACATGACGGGCATGATGGTGCCGCCAAAGTTTAAGCCCGAAACACGATGAAAATTCGCATCCACGTCCACGTCGCGTTGTTTAACATACACATAAACTATATATATATTTTTACATTTTTATAAGTATCCTTTGGAATTGTAATTGACATGATGCATAATTTGTAGTTTTTAAGAAACCAAAAAAAAAAATGTTAAAACTCGTCTTCCCTTTTTCTATCTCTTGGCTAAGCCAGAATTAGGATTGGGACAATTTTATAGTTCTGTGTACAAACTGGCTGTGAATACAATGTCACGTTTTATGGCCTCGGAAGCCTCCTCCATTTTGGACTGCAGGCCAGGATTACCAATGCGTATGGCTGCAGTTTTAACATCACGTAATGTCTCATCCAGCTGCTGAATGCAGCGCACAATGATCCCCTCCTGCACCTCGGTTAGCTTCATGATCTCGGCAAAGGGCTGCCAAGAAATCGGATTAAATACTTGTTGAAATGGAAAGCGTAGACTCACCTTGTTTTTGGCCCACTTCGTAGACAACTTCTAGGAGTCCGAAGTTGAGATTATTCTCGGCCTGAATTCCCGCTTGACATCGCTGCTCCTCGGCCAAAATATTATCGTTAATCTGTTCAAAGGCTGCAACGCATTCCTTTAAAGCCGGCGGTATTACAGGCTGACCTTTAATTTTGGCCTGTAAGTAAAATTGTTGATAAAATATTAATATATCGATCGATATTTTTTTGGCGATAATACATTTTTGATCGATATTTATTTCACTTCTGGCGACAATATCAATATCAACATACTTGTGCTAATTTAGAGTCGCGCCTTGATTTGATCGATGTTTTTGTTTTTAAATGTATCGTATTCAAATATTTTGTTATATCGAAATATCGATATTGATATTTTTAAAGTGCCAACACAAGTAATTAAAAGTCGCGCTTAGATATTGACTTGATCGATATTTTTGTTTTCAATAGTATTAGATTCAAATATTTGTTTATATCGATAGTTATTTTAAAAATACCCAATCCAAAATTTTTTCTATCCAAATATCGATATTGATATTTTGAAAATACCAAGACAAGTAATTTAAAGTCGTACTTATAGGCTATTTCCACTACAGCACATTTGGCTCATTCGACGCCATTTTCATCATCCCAGGCCGAATGTTCAGTTCGTTCCCATACAAAATAAAAATGATCATCCAAAAAAAATGTAGTCATTTATTGCCATTCGCCCTGGTTGAATTCAGTATTTTTCTATCGAAAACCCGATGTTTATCGATGATCTCGTGAAAAACTATAGAATCATCTCTAATATCAGCTGTTGTGTCAGAAAAAAAAAGTAAACATAAAATTTGCGCCAAATATATTTTTAAAAGGAATATTAAAATGCTATATTTTCTGGTGAACAAGCAAAAGAGAGCAGTCATTCAGTGAAACATGACCATGAGGCCATTCTTATGGACCTAATTCATTAATATTAATTATAATTAAGCTTTTATTTTATACTTTATTATTGTTGCACAGACACTTAACAGCTGATTTATTTCGGGCGAATGGCAAATCTAGTAACCCGTTTCACATTTGGTCGTGGAAATCCAAAAATCAGGCACATTCATATGTGAGTGAATGAGGCAAATGTTAGTGCTCGTGGAAATAGCCTATTAGATACGAATTAAAATATTTAATATCGACGTTAATACTTTTAAAATACCAACACAAATAATTAAATATCGATATTGATATTTTTAAAATACCAACATATGTTATTTAGTCGTGTCAAATATTGCTATTATCGATATTTTTGTTGTCAGATGTATCAAATTCAGATATTTTTTTCTATCGAAATATCGATATTGATATTTCGAGAATACCAAGACAAGTAATTTAAAGTCGTGCTTAGATATTGTTTTTATCGATATTTTTGTTGTCAAATGTATCGAATTAAAATATTTAATATCGATATTGATACTTTTAAAATACCAACACAAATAATTGAATATCGATATTGATATTTTTAAAATACCAACACAAGTGATTTTAAGTCGCGCCTAAATATTGGTATTATCGATATTTTTGTTGTCAGATGTATCAAATTCAGATATTTTTTTCTATCGAAATATCGATATTGATATTTTTAAAACTACCAACACAAGTAATTTAAAGTCGTGCTTAGATATTGTTTTTGTCGATATTTTTGTTGTCAAATGTATCGAATTAAAATATTTAATATCGATATTGATACTTTTAAAATACCAACACAAGTAATTGAATATCGATATTGATATTTTTAAACTACCAACACAAGTGATTTAAAATCGCGCTTAGATATTGCTATTATCGATATTTTTGTTCTCAGATGTATCAAATTCAGATATTTGTTCTATCGAAATATCGATATTGATATTTTTAAAATACCAAACAAGTCTTACCTGAAAAACGAGACCTGACAATAGGGCCGCAATCTCCGGCGGTCCGAGATCATTGAACATGTTGCAGAATATCAGTTCGGTTATCATCAGCTCATTCTGACCCATCTCGCAGGCCACCTTGCCCTTCAGCGTCACCTCGTTGAGTTCATCAATGTAGTTGAGGGAACGCAGGACTTGCAGCTTGTTGCAATAATCCGGATAGAGGGTGAGATTCTTGGCCGAGTTCTTGAAGCGCAGCTCCTCGATGTTTATCTCGAGGACACGTCTCTCGTAGACTTTGTCAAACTCCTGCTCGAATCCAGCGATGTTCGTATGCGGCAGGACATCGCCCACCTGGCGTTTCAGGTGTTCCACGTAGTTTAACATGGCCACCTCATCATCGGCATTCACATTGATCTCCTTGGACATGTTAATATACTTGATGCTATCCGGATTGGCATTGAATGCCTCATTCAATTGATGCAACTCCGTGACGACCTTGACAACAGTTGCTCCTGGCGGCGCATCCTTGAATCTCTCCAACTGTCGCTGCTCCCAGTTGCGTATGATGACATCCGCATCCACTTTAATTGTGGTCTTTGTTATATTGACAATATCGATGGCTTTGATATCCAGCACTGTGTGTCCTCCAATTCCTTCCGGATGGAAGAACTTGTGCTGTGGCGTCAGCGAGAGTATCTTATAATAGAGCTCGCCACGATTGATAGTGTCACTGGTGTCCTTGGATTTAAATTGATGATCCAGCACGAGCACCTTGTAGACCGTGTCCTTGCCCAGCACGGACTTCACATTGAGTAATATCGCCAGCTTGTTGTAGTGTCTGCCATGTGTGATGATTATGATCCTTCCAACCTGCACAAATATTCACAAAATCATGTCAATTAATTCAACAATTTTATGTACAGGGTCTCTCACAGTCGGGCACTCTCGACTGTAGCCTAGTTTCTTAGATTCCCTATAAGAATACGAAAATTTCGGAAAAATAAACTCATTTAATATGAAAATAAAAATTAGAAAACCAAAATTAGGAATAAAAATTGGGAATTAAACATTTTAGATATGGAAATAAAAATTAAGAACCCAAAACTAAGAATAATAATATTAGGAAATAGAAATTAGGAAGTAAACATTTTTTATATGGAAATAAAAATTAGTACACGAAAATTAGGAATAATAATATTAGGAAAGAAAACAAAAGAAAAAAAATGTGGAAAATAATAATTATAAAAAGCTTTTTATTAAAATATTTTGTATTTTGTCTTTCAACTTTTCAGAACTAAGTTTCGGAATTATTCTAAAAAATGAACCAGCAAAAAGACATAAGAAGAATCAAAACGAATCTACATATAAATATTGTGTGCCCTCAATTAAAAATCAAAAATTAAAAAAAAAAAACACAAATATTCGAACGAAAATTCAAAGCTACTTTCTAATTAAATTACTTTGTACTCTGTACTCTGAATATTTTTCTTAGTTGAATTTCCTAATTTTTTTGACTCTGAATATTATTCCTCTACTTACATTTCTTTATTTTTATACTCAAAATATTTTTTTTAGTGGAATGAATTTCCCAACTTTTGTCTTCCAAATTGTTCTATCCTAATTTTTGTATTCTGAATATTTTTCCTAGTTGAATTTACTAATTTTTGTACTTTGAATATTTTTCCTAGCTGAATTTCCTAATTTTTGTACTTTTAAATGTTTTTTCCATATTTAATTTCCTAATTTTCCTTATTTAAATTTCCAAATTTTTTTAGTTGTATTTTCCAATTATTGTCTTTCAAACTTTTCTTTTCTAAGTTTTGTACTCTAAATATTTTTCTTAGTTGAATTTCCTAATTTTTTTACTCTGAATATTATTCCTCTCCGTATATTTCCTAATTTTTATACTCTAAATATTTTTTAGTTGAATGAATTTCCCAACTTTTGTCTTTTAAATTATTCTATCCTAATTTTTATACTTTGAATGTTTCTTTCCTATTTAAATTTCCTAATTTTTGTACTCTGAATATTTTTCTTATTTAAATTTCCTGATTTTTGTACTCTGAATATTTCTCCTAGTTTAATTTCCTAATTAATGATTCCATTTTTCATCCTTATTTTGGTTTTTAACCTGTTTTTCTTTGTTTTTGTAATTCCTAAACTAAATATTCGGAATTCCTATTCGATTAATCTTACAAAATAAAATGTAGGACGTTTTTGAATACAACCTTGAGTTCCTTTTGGATTTTCGCCTGGGTGACAATAAATTTCTAAAAGAGAACATCATTATTAGCTTTTTAAATTAAGATTTGGGAGTGGAGTGTTACCATAATGCGATGCTTCTCCTTCCAGTACTCGACGGACTTGTCATAGAAATAGATGAGGGGCTGCAAATGTTCACCGAGAGTGGGAAGCATGGCGAACTTGTCTTCCGCCACTCGGAGCAGCTTCTGTTGTTGGGGCAATTGGAGTTTCTGCTTGAACTCCTTGAAGCTGTACTGCATAATGTCCTCCACCTTGATGCTCTCGATGCGCAGACACGTGAGGATGACGGCATAGCGTAGAATAAACTGCGATTGCAGCTTCTCTGGTAATCCGAGGATCATGGGACGCAGTTCCATGGATGACGGCACTCCAGTCTTGCACATGAGTATGACCGTGCCGTTCTCATCATGACCACGTCGTCCGGCCCGTCCGGCCATCTGTATGTACTCCCCCGGCTTGAGATTCCTCATCTCCATGCCATCGAATTTCTTGATCGAATCAAAGATGACGGTGCGAGCGGGCATATTGACGCCCATGGCAAAGGTTTCGGTGGCAAAGAGCAGCTTAACGAGTCCATTCTGAAAGAGCATCTCCACAATCTCCTTGAGTATGGGCAGAATGCCACTATGATGAACGCCAATGCCACGCTCCAAAGCATCTTTCAATGCCAACACCTGGGGAATTGTGCGATCCGGTGGCTTCAGCTTTGCCAGACACTGTAGGAAGAACTTCTGGACAGCTCCCTTCTCCTTGGCCGTATTGAGATCAACGGATTTGAGGGCCACAACATTGGCATCACAACGATTGCGGGATAATGTAAATGCCACCACGGGCATCTTGTTGTTGCGCTTGAGGAAATCAATCAATCCCGTCCAGATGTACTGCTCCTGCTTGCTATTAATGTAGTTTGTCGCTCCTCCGCCCGCCTTGGACGTGCTCATCTCCTTCTTGCGCTCCACGGCCTTCTCGTAGTTGCCCTGGAGATATTTGCCTTGGGCATCGACGAGCAGAAAGATGTCATCGCGACTCTTGCCACCGGCACCCGTGTAGAGGTAGTGCATCAATGGCACTGGACGCTTCAGTGTGCTAATCACATAAACCTTACGCTTCTTGGTGCTGCCCACCCAATCCGCCAGTTCCATCGTGTTGGGCACTGTGGCACTCAACATAATAATATTGACATGATCGGGCAGGAGTATGATAATCTCCTCCCAGACATGACCACGCTCCGGATTGTTAATGTAGTGGACCTCATCAAAGATGACATATTCGAGATCTCTGGTTATATCGCTGCCACAATACAACATGGAGCGTAGAATCTCAGTGGTCATGATTAAACATGAGGCCGTTGGTTCAATTTGCAAATCTCCCGTGATTAAGCCCACATCCTTGAAGGTCTTGCGAAAATCGCGATACTTTTGATTGGACAACGCCTTGATGGGGGATGTGTAAATGGTGCGTGTGAGATCCCGCTTCGACATGGCAATGGCATACTCCGCCACCACGGTCTTGCCTGCGGACGTGTGTGCCGCCACAAAGACATATTGACGCTGTTCCAGCTTGAGGATCGCCTGCTTTTGAAACACGTCCAGTTCAAAGGGGAACTCCAAAGCTGGCGCTGGAATTTGTTCCTTGAAATTGCCAATCGGTTGACTCATGTCCACCATCTCGGCCCAATCGCTGCTAAACGTCTGCTGTGTGGTGGATATATTCAATATGGGCTGGAGATTCGCCTTCATAATCTCATCATCGACATCTTGAAATTCCGCCGGAAATTGTAGATCACGTTGGGGATTGGCATTTGTTGTTGTTGTGGTTACACTCTCGCTGCGCGTCATTTGCAGCCACTGTTGCACATCCAGATCTTGCTCCAGATTCTCGAGCAGATCAACATTTGTTGCAGTTGTCGTCGGAACGTCATCTGGTTTCTTTTTGGACTCGGCAAAGTCGTGACCACTTGTGAATCCCGGCGGCACTGTCAACAGCCTCTCAAAGTCCAGCTCCACCTCCAGCTTATCAATCTCCGGCGGCTCGGCGTCGTCACTCGCATCAAAGCCGCCCGGCCAGAATGGATAATTTAAATGGGAACCTCGCGTTACTTCCTCCAATAAACCCGGTTCGCGGTGCATCGACATCGAGTTGAACGCATTGGCGCCCACATCCTCCACATCGATCTCAACAAACTCGAGTATTTCACCGGTCACAACATCTCGACGTGGTATCAGTTTTGTGCTCCCCGCACATTTCGGAATGTGCAACAAGCGCATTTCATTGAATTTACGCGGCAGCACATCGGGCAGTGGGTCATGTATCGATATGTCCGGATTGAGTATATATTCGCGCAGCTTCTCGCGGTTATCCTCACCACGAATTCTGTTCATTCTACACCTATTTGTTTAAATATTTATACAAAACAATAAATATAATTGAGAGTGAAAAAATGTTCATATACAAGTGCACATTAGTGATGGGCGATACTAACGTCACTGCTACTCGTCACAAGTATTTTTAAAAGTAATGATCAACAGTAACAGTGACAAAAAGCACTGAAAGCTTTTATGTCACTGCCAAGTATTTTGTACACAGTTAATAACCGTTTTATTAATTTATTATAAATTCATAAATTTTCGATTTGAATATATTCATAATTTTTATTGCTTGTCGTATATTTAGCGCTAACTACTTTGATTTTAAGAGTTTATAATAGACACCCTGTAAATGCCACATTTTAATTCCAGTTCCCTCTACCCGCGCCACCTGCTTTGCTTTCTTAATTATCCCTTATCTTCACCAAGCTAATAAAAAGCAGTTTTGTATGTTTGTTGTTGTAGATTTGTCAGTGGAAAATTACTGATGAATTGACTAATGAACTTTTAAATATAAGCCAAAGATACCTAAAAGGCATTCGACTACAAAAAAACAACACATACTGTACTATATATTGTATATTCTACCAGTATTTATAAAATATATTAAGTGCACATATTGGTGTTTTTTATTCCCAATTATAAGACAGGCTCTAATAATGTTCCCGAATCCATAACTGCACTCGGTGCCAGCCTTCGGCTGTCTGAATTTTAGTTTGATAAAGTTTAATTCGGGAGCCCGAGTGTCTGGTCCAAATTACTTGAAGAGAGCCAATTGCATTAGTATTCGAGGTTCACACGAAACTCACCAACACTAACAGAGTATTTATTGCTCTCTTTTTTTATAAGATCTCTCTTTCGTATTTTTAATAGTATTGTGGCTCACTCACACAACTAAACACTTTGCTGCTCTCCGCACACAGCGTCCTAAATGTGTGTTTGTATGCACTAACACTAACACAGTACCTGTTGCGCTCTCTACCTTAAGGCTCTCTGTTTACGTTTTGATATTGCGATTCGTGGAAAGCTTTTAACAGCTGTTCCAGCAAATAAACTGGAAGTGAATTGAGCTGCATTTAGAAATTTTAAATTTAATATTATTTAATTTATTTCAATTTAATTAGCATAAACATGTCGATCATTAAGCAATTACTTTTTTGCGGAAGATTTCCACCTTCAGCGGATGGCAATTCTCATCGGGAACCTCAGCGCCGACTGGAATAGAGACGTCTCCTTGGGGACAGGCACTTAAGGCCACCAATAAATTCATATCGGCTATAAACTCAATAAAGTCACCCTTGCGAGCCGGACTTGGTTTGCAGAAATATTGATCCGTATCCTTGGTGATGCCAGTGCACATGAATATGTTCCATACATCATGAACATCCTGTTCGGTCATTCCTCGTTCCTCCACGACGGCCTTCACGAGGGAACTGTGGCAGCTGCCCACACGATCCTTGCCAGTGATGAGCTTATATGTGTAATCATCGCAACGTGTGCCAATAACATCGTGCAAAGCACCGCCATCCTCATCGATTCCATACTTGGCAAGTGTATCGAACACAAAGGTGGCCATTGGACGCAGATATGGCAAACAGCTCCAAAGTCTATCGTACACTTTGAGATGCGCCGCATGCAATTGTCGCGTTTTGCCGGAATAGAAACGCTCCTGCGTGTTCTCCAAGTTCCACAAATTAACATCGCCCACCTGGGATCCTTCGTGGACTGTGATGCGACAGAGATCGCCTTCCTGCATGGTCCAGGTGCGTGCCTCCCGCTTGGGCACAATTAAAGTCTCCACAACGTCGCCTGTTAATGCATGGAATCGCTTATCCTGAGGGAGGTAATATAAATTTAACAATAACAAACTACTTTAATTAATCGATTACTATATCCATACATCGTAGACATCCTTGGAGACAAGAGCTGCCGCCGGCTTGTCATAGCAGATAATCGGTGTGTGCTTGTCAAAAGTGCGAGGTTTGTCTCCACGACCGCACCAGGAAATCGGTGTTGAGTTTTCCATATCGTATTGCTGATTAATGTTAATATTAGCGACCTATTTATTACGTTGCGCTCGTATCAAAAGACACTTAACGACTGATCGGAGCAGCAAGCACTTCTGCCTATCGACTGCAACAGGTGTGTCTCCAGTGCGATCGACATAAATTGTTATCGATAAGTTGTATATCGTTAAAAAAGCTTTCGCTTTGAATTCGAGCGTCTCTGGTGTTATCGATAAGTTTTATTTCGATTGCGCGGCTGTCACTTTAAATTCAAATTCGAGCTTCAATTTAATGTCATAAACAAATAGTAATTTTATTGTTTTTCGTAAATAAGAACTACATATATATATATATATTTATAAGCTGTTGAGCGATTAAAATGATAAACAAATTAACAATAATCATATTCAAATATTTGTAGTGGTTGTCTTTGTAACAAAGCATTTCTTATTATAAAATAGTATTTATTGATTTCTTTCCTTTATGTTTGTTGTCTTTGTGTGGGAGAAGTCCTAACAATTAATTCCATACACAAAACATTAATAAATCTTAATTAAATTGTGACCTAAGCTACACATCGTTTTTCATTTAATTATCTCCCGGTTTAGTATATCTAATAATTAAGATGATTTGCATTATTTAAATTGGTATCATTTGGCGATCGGCGGGACGCATTGAGGATTTCTCCGTGAATGGCGGCTGATTCTCAATCTTGTTCATAAGCTCATCGAGCAGACTGCTAAGCTCTTTGGTGGAGAATTCCTGAGGCATTGGTAGACGTTCAATGGCCATTTTTAATACGCAACATGGTTCAAGTTCCGGGCACACAATGCACATGCCATGCACCAGGCAGCTCAAACTCTTGGAGATCTCACTCTGACAGAGGCGATGCTTGGACGTGGGACATGGCAACAGGCTGATCCGTGAGCAGATCTCACTCAACTGTGGCTTCAGGTTCTCCCAGCGCGCATGAATATCCGCAATGCTATTGACATTATGGATTTGCTTGAACTTGGCGGTAATGTCTATAAAGTCCAGAAAGATTTGACCCTGATTTGTCCAATTTGGCACCTTCACATGGCTGCTGTCGTCCGTGCACTCAAACTGACTCAGCAGATTGTATAAATAATCCAATTTGCCTGTGAAAAACAAAAGTGTGAGGTTTAAATTCAGATCTAATTACACAATTGACTTACCATTAATGATGGCATCTGGTGCAATATACTGAAAGATGATCTCATGTGCCAGCACCCAGTGTTTGGCCTTCAGCAAATATTTGGCCTGCAAATGGCGTTGACCAATTGCACCCGCTCTTAGAGCCTTGGCATAATCCACCCACGATTCGGGCACTCCCAATTGTTGTATTATAAACTGCTCCTCATCGTTGAGAGCCACATCAATGGATACGATGACATGACGCTGCAGTGTATTTTGCACAGCGCGTTCACGTTGATTCCGCTCCTTAATATGCAACTGCACAAAGATCGCCCAATGCCAAAGACCCTCGTTCTCCAGTTGACTGGCAAAGTCCGCATTCAGTTGGGCATCGGCCAAGGGACTGCAGTGACGATAACCAAGGGCCTCCAATGTTTGCAAGAGAAGCCAGCTGTAAAGAGCAATTCATTTATTATATAATAATTTATACTCATCGTCATTATATGTAGTTATTTATAAATAATTAAGAAGTCATGTGACGCATAACATATTCTAATTAAAAAATATATTCATTTATTAATTAATTATTATTGTCATTAAATTTATTTTTAAATAATAAATAAGTAATTCATTTGACACATAACAAATTCTAATAAAAAAAGAACATTCATTGATTATTTAATAATTAATACTTCTCGACATTATATGTAGTTATGATTAATTAATTAATAAATCATGTGACGCATAACATATTCTAATAAAAAAACATTAATTTATTAATTAATTATTAATGTCATTATAGTTATTTTTAAATATTTAATTAGTAAGTCATGTAACCCACAACAAATTCTAATAAAAAAACAATCAATTATTAATTAATAATTAACACTCATTGTTAATATAAAATAATTCATTAGTAAGTCGTTTAACACATAACAAAATTCTAATAAACAAATTCATTTATTATTTAATAATTAATACTTATTATCATTATATGTAGTTATTATTAAATAATTAATTAGAAAGCCTTGTGACGCATTACAAATTAAAAAAAAAACTTTAATTTAAAAAATAATAATTATTTTAAGGTAATTTCAATTATTTTCAAAAAAATAATAATTATTTTTAGGTAATTTCAATTATTTTCTAGTAATTTTCCGTAATCCTAAAAATTATTGAAATTACCTAAATTAATTATTATATTTTTGATCATTTTTAGGTAACTTCAATTATTTTCTAGTAATTTTCCGTAATCCTAAAAATTATTGAAATTACCTAAAAATAATTATTATATAAATATTATATTTTATTATAATAATTATTTTTATGCAATTTCAATTATTTTCTAGTAATTTTCACTAATCCTAAAAATAATTGAAATTACCTAAATTAATTATTATATTTTTGATAATTTTTAGGTAACTTCAATTATTTTCTAGTAATTTTAGTAATCCTGATTATTTCGGATTACTTATAATCGTAAACAAAAAGTAATCATTAAATATTCTTAAGGTGATTATATAATCATTGTAATTCTTTTAAATTTATAATTCTAATTGATTACTAATTGTAATCCAAATTGATGGGAACTCACCTGAGACGAAAGTCCATGGGATCGGAGGTGTGTGTAATGGGATTGAGTGTCTGTTCCAGGGAATGCACACGCTGTGAGTAGAGTTGCAACAGATGATAGCGTAGATCATAGACTGATGATGATAATGATGATGATGATGTTACTGATCCCGATGCCTTGTAAGTTGGCTTGGGAGCCTCCGCATAGCATTCATCGGCCTGGAATGCCTTGTCATACTCGAGGAGAGCATCCGTTATGGTCGAGGTGGGTGCTGTGAAATACCAGAGTTGCATGGCGAGGACAGTTAACCAGTTGCTGTCCTCCATTAAATTGATGGCACCTTGCGATGATTGCATTAGAGGCACGCCAGCGGCCAACATGAACATCTTGAGACGTTCCATTGAAATGTATTTATCCGATTTACTTTGCTGCCAGGCAAACAGTTGCTCCTCCATTAGCATACGGAAGACGGCACCCGAACTCAGTTGGGACAAGATTAAAGCCAGATTGGCATCATCATACATAAAGGCCAATTCACAGGCTTCGGTTACACGATGACAGCTCAACAGATCAAGCATATGGGATAGATAACTATTGCTGCTGATCTTCTTTGAGAGTAGATCCTTGCTCACGAGTGTATTCTCCAGCCACTCGGATAGAAGATTACGTCGACACATGACCGCAAAGTGGCAGCTGGAATCCTGTCCACTCAACTCCTCGTGCTCTCCCCACAGCGCAAAGAGCAGGGACCAAACGGAAACCGCATAAGCAGAAACATTACTGGAGATGGAGTTGGAGTTGAAACTGGAACTGGAGCGGGATCGGGAGTTGCTGCTCAATTGGATGGCCTCGTTCAAATGCTTGGCTATCAATTGGGTGCCGG
Source organism: Drosophila kuntzei (assembly GCA_035042165.1). Lineage (NCBI taxonomy): Eukaryota > Metazoa > Arthropoda > Insecta > Diptera > Drosophilidae > Drosophila > Drosophila kuntzei. The sequence goes on from JAWNLU010000300.1 coordinate 1,565,056, forward strand.
CATTTGATTGCAGCCAGGGACAATCGCTGCCCTCCACCTGCTGCTTGTCGCATCCGTGCAGCAGTTGCACCTCCAAATGTGGCACAATGCTATCCGCAAAGTCCTCGTACATGTTGACCGTATTGAACTGCATCAGTTGCCACAAACTGGGCGAGAAATCATTCGCTGCACGTGGCTCAAAGGCAATCGACGTGGGCACAACATTGCCACCAGCTGAAATATCAAAAAAGAGACAATAATTAGGGTATAATTTGAAAAAATCAAGGAATACAATTAAATTAAATAATATAATTTGAATTTAATTATTTAAAAAATTGTAGAATAGTTTTTATTTCACAATTTTATTTGAAAATAATTTTTATTTTTTAGGGTATATTTTGAAAAAATCAAGGAATAAAATGAAAATAAAAATGATGTATAAAAAATATATTAAAAATTGAAAAATACAATTTAGTTTTAATTATTATTTTAAATATTGAAAAATAATTTTCATATTAAGAATTGAAAATAATTTGTATTTTTAAGGGATATTTTGAAAAAATCAAGTAATAAAATGAAAATAAAAATTACAAAATAAATATTATATGTTGATTTTAATTTTAAAAAATTGAAGAATAATTTTTGTTTCACATTTTTATTTTAAAAATTGAAAAATCATTTTTAATTACCATTTTCCTAATTCCTGGTAAAAAAAATTTGAGCAATATGTTTTTAATTTTGAATATTATTAATTTTTGTCTTCCCAATTTTATTTTTTAAATTTTTATCCTAAAACTTTAAAATTCATTTTTATTATAAAAATAATTTGATAAAATTGAATATTAATTTTTATTTTAAAAAAATAACTTTTTTTAATTTTAAAATTCAAAAATTTCAACTTTTGTTTGAATTGGCAAACTATAATATAATAAAGAATTAGCAAACTTCTAGGTTCTTTAAAAATATTTGTCACTTGATTAAAATTCCGTAAATAAAAAAAAACGACCAGGAAAATTTTTTTATTTTTGTTTCTATAATGAAAATAAAAATTAAAAACAGTTATTTACCAATTTAATTCAAATATTATTATTTTCCAATTTTTCAAGAATAATAAACTATTATCATTATTTTCCAAGAAATATAAATAAAAAATGAAAAAATAACAGTTATTTACCAATTTAATTTGAAAATTACAAATAATTGTAACCTTTTAAATAAAAATTTGACTTTTTTTAAAATTATTTTGCAAATTTACAAGAATAATAAAAAATCATAATTATTTTTCAAGTATTATAAAAAAAAATTGAAAAATAATTATTACATTGCAATTTTTATTTAGAAAACCAATAAAGAAATGGAAAAATTGTATAACTTACCCTCGTGTAAGCTGCGCAGATTGTTGTATGTGTTGGGCACCATCAGCATATTTTGTGGTCCAAAGCTGAGCTTGAATCCGCGTCCTTTGTAGAAGCCCAGATCGGCAAACCAATGATTGTAGTGGCCATGTGCAATGGATCGTGGCAAAGGCACAAGGGAGGCAAACAACTTTAGAGGCGCCACTCGGGGTTTTATAACAAAGTTGAAAGGTTTCAAGACACCCAAAACCTTCTGTTCAGCTGGTTTTACGCTTTCAGCTGCCATCGATGAAGCCTGCAAAAAGTATTTTAAATTTTATATTATTAGAATTATAAATAAACAAACAAGAAATTAAAATATTACAAAAAAATTACAAAAAGTATTGAATAAAGAAACCAGGAATAGTATTTGTTATAAGATTAAAAATAATAAGTGTAATCTAAGAATTATTTACAAATTTTTATTTAAAGTTTGTATTTTAGAAATGCAATATATTAATTAAATTAAAATTTTTTTTATAAGTTACACAATAAAACATATTTTTATTTCGACAATAATAATAAAATTTAAGAGTTATTTCTGATTTATATTTTATTTTAAAAATCAAAAATAAAAGTTAAACTGATTATTTGTAGTATTCTTTGGATCCTTAATATTCGTCACATTAAAGTACATGTGATTATACTTTAAAAGGTATTGAATCATAGATCAAGAATATTTAACAAATCTAAGTAATAAACCAATTGGTTCAAAAGATATTCAATTTAACTTTAATTTTTGATTTTTTAAATAAAAGTTACGGAATAACTCATTTGTAAATTTTAAAATAAAAGTTAAAAATAACTCTTATTTTTATTGAAAAAATAAAAAAAAACAATTATTATTTCGTAACTTTTAAATAAAAATTCGTCCTTAATATTTATTTTGAATTTTTAAATAAAAATTAAAAATTCGAATTAAGAATTAGGATTATATAAATTTTAAATAGAAGCTGATATCGCTAATTAAGACTAAACTGGGAATTTTAATGTATTACATGAAGCCATAAAATAATTCATTCACATCTATTTATTTAGTTAAAAAATGCATTTATAAAAATAGTTTACGGTCCTTGAAAATAACATTTAAAACATGTTTTATTTAATTTAATTCAAAATTCTTGAAAAATTAATGGTTTTTATATAAAAAATAAATTATAGAACCATCTTTCCTATAGATGGATTTAAAGAAAATCTGACTAAATGCATATTCTGTGAGATTGGCTGAGATATATTTTAAAAATCAGAGTACTAGTTAATTTTAAACTGATCTTTCCTGTTCCTGTAATCATACTTTATGGTGTCTGATGAAATAATAGGGTATAAACCATGTCGAACACTTACTTCCTCCGATTGCATCTCACGGATGATGCTGGTGACGGAGGCCGATGAGGATTCCTCCATGAGCGGCGACTGACGTCCACATTCACTGGACGTTTCTGAGGCGGCCGCATCCTTCCACAAATGTGTGTCCTGATTGAACATGTTCTTCTTAAGCTGCGACTCCGAATCTAACGAAATAAATAAAGGAATTTAATGGAATCTAATGAATTGAAGTGACATTTGGTTACACACCCATCTCATCATCACTGGCATGATCCTCGACAAAGAGTGAGGACTTCATTAGCTGCACCTTATGCGGTTGATTACCCACAACTTCCTGGGCCAATGCAGCTGTCGGACTCGTCACATTATTCCGTGCTGGAGCATCGAACATGGAGAAATCTGTGCCAGATCCCACTTGGAAGAACTCTGCAGAAGAAAACAAAAAAGAAAATATATCAAGTTTAGGTTTTAACTAAATAAAAGACTTTTATTGTATTACACAAAATTATTAATCAGAAATAAAAGTGTGTAGACTTTTATTTTATTCCTCAAAAATAATAGTCTTTTAAGACTTTTATTCAAATAAATCATCTGAAACTCTTATAAAAGACTGAAAAATAAAGTTCAGTAATAATAATTATTTTTAATTTTTTTAATCCAAAAAAAAATTATTTAAAGTCTTTAAAGAATTATTAAAAATGATTTTTTCACTTATTTCTCAAAATATATATGAAAAGAAATTTTGAAAAAATATGTTGAAAACACAATAAAATGCGTCAAATCTTCCAACTCTGTGGTGATTAGGAAATGACGAACAATTCTTATAGTTTTCAAGATTAAAATTCATAAACAATTCATTGAAATATTTAAAAGTTTCCTGCTAACTTATCTAATATACATAAAATACAATAAAAATTATTTTTAAGTCTAATTTTATACAAATTACAAAATAATTTGATCTAAAAATCATTTAGTAAAACTTGGATAAAAGTAATTTTTAATTTGTTCGGGGAAAATCGTAAGAATTTTTAATTTTTAAATATTCCAAAAAAAAAACTAACTTTTAAATATTTTAAGAATTTAAAATTAGCAGTTATTTGCTTATTTATATTATTCAATAAAATAAAAATAAATAGAAATGGAAATTTTATTATTATTTTGAAGGTTTGCAATAAAAATTTAATATGATTTCTTATTTCTTAAGCAATATTTATGGTTGTAAATTATTACAATAATTGTGTATAATAATTGTATGTTTTTATTTTGTTAACTTTAAAATGGAAATTTAAGTTGAATTATTATTTTGGAATTTATAGATAAAATGTTAAAATAAGAATTATTTTTCAAGCAGTATAATTAAAATTGGAAAATAAACCTTCTAAGTAAAATTAATTTAATTCGAAAATAATTATTGCTATAAATATTATTATGGATATTAATTTAATTTTTAATTTGTTCAACAAAAATCGTAGGAATTTTCCATATTTAAATTTTCCAAAAAAAAAACTAACTTTTTAATATTTTAAGAAATCAAAATTAGCAGTTATTTGCTTATTTATATTATTCAATAAAATAAAAATAATGAGAAACTGAAATTTAATTATAATTCTTAAGATTTTGAATAAATATTTAAAAATGATTTATTATTTAATATTTATTATTATTATTTGTGTATAATATAAAAATGTTTTTATTTTAACTTTAAAATGGAAATTTAAGTTGAATTATTATTTTGGAATTTATGAATAAAATAACAATTATTTTCCAAGCAGTATAATTAAAATTGGAAAATAAACCTTCTGAGTGAAATTAATTAAATTCGAAAAATAATTATAACAAGGATATTCCAAGTTAACTTACGTGTCTTATCCATGAGCATAAATTCAGCCGAGTTGTCCATGGGACGAAATCCGTTGGCGACTCCGGCAGCCAGAGATTTAGGATCCATGGAACGTGCAGCCTCCTCGGAGATTTTCTGCGCTGTGCGCAACGATGTCAATGTCATTTTATCGGTGGATGTGGCTGCAATGCGTTGTCCATCCATGGCAATCATTTTGGCCTTCTTGGGATCGGTGGGCAGCTGCTGCTCGTCCTCATCCTCCTCATCGCTATCGTTGAGACCGTATTTGGAGAAGTGCTTCACACGGAATACCCAACTGCCCGACTCCGGACGATATTCAATGAAGCGAGTTGCATTCTTCTCACAAACGCGACGCAGTTTTCCCTCCCAATCCACTTCGAGCAGACGCTGGGGATCCTTAATCGCCTCATGCTTCGTCTTATCCACGGGCCACACCTGATCCAGCGTAACCTGTGCCTCCCGATTCAAGCCACTGCCCACAGGCGGCTTATTGTCATCATCCGGATAAATGATGATCTCCTTGTTGCGAAAGTGAACTGCCGAAAAAAAAATGAAAATAAATTAAACTAATTATAATAAAATAAAAATACCCATTTATACTATTTAGGTAATATTGATATATTATTTATATTATTATTTTTTTATAACTCTAAATAAGAAAAAATTTGAAATAATCATTTTTCCATTTTTTTTTTTTTTTAATTCAAAATATTTCCTATTTTCAATATTCTTCTATAAGCATTAGAAAATGCCAGATTAATTTTGATTAAATTTCTAATATGCAATTTATTTTGTTTTTTAACATTATGATTTTTATAATTAAGATCAAAACAAAGGAACAATTATATTAAAATTTAAAAAATCCAAGCCAAATATTTGCATTACATTTTTATTTAATTTTTTAATAGACGAAATGGAAAAAACAACTTTTATGTATAATATTTAATTTTTGCATATAAATAAAAATACATTTTATTTTCACTTTTCTCTTAATGAAAATTAATGTTATTATCAATTTTTAGAATAAAATAGTAATTTCATTATTTCATATTAATTTAATTTATATTCAAATTAAGAAATATTAAATAATTTCTTGATAAAAATGAATTAATAATGTATCTTTGTATTTTCTTTCAATGAAAATTAAAAAATAAATGTTATTTTCAATTTGAGGTTCAAAATTCATTTTTATATACAATAAAAATAGAAATTTCATTAATTTAGATTAAAATAATGAAATATTTATTAATTTATTGATGAAAATTAATATCGTTGTATTTTGTTGTATTTTGATTTATTTAATTTCTGCATATAAATTTAAACTACACTTTATTTGCACGTTTCTTTTAAACTTTTTCTTTTAATGAAAATTAAAATAAGTTTAAATTTTATTAATTTAGAATAAAATAATGAAATATTTATTAGTTTAGGAACAAAAATGAAATATTAATGTATATTTGTATTATTAAATCATTAATTTCTGCATATAAATATACAAAACATTTTATTTTCACTTTTCTTTTAATGAAAATGAATAAATTAATGTTATTTTCAATTTGTAGCTTGAAATTCATTGTAAATTAAAATAGATTTCATTAATTTCGATTAAAATAATGAAATATTTATTAATTAATTAATAAAAATGAATTAGTAATTTATATTTGTATTTTCTTTTAATGAAAATGAATACATTAATGTTATTTTCAATTTGTGGTTAAAAATGGTAAATAATAATAGAAATTTCAATAATTTCGATTAAAATAATGAAATATTTATTAATTTATTGTTAAAAATGAATTAGTAATGTACATTTGTATATTCTTTTAATGAAAATTAATAATTTAATGTTATTTTAAATTTGTAGCTTGAAATTCATAGTAAATTAAAATAGAAATTTCATTAATTTTGATTAAAATAATGAAATATTAGCTAATTTATTGATAAAACTGAATAAATAATGTATCTTTGTATGTAAATAATGTTTTTTTTAATGAAAATTAAATATTAATATTATTTTCACTTCTTAGTTTAAAATTCATTGTAAATTAAAAAAGATATTTAATTAAATTCGTTTAAAATAATGAAATATTTATTAATTAATTGATAAAACTGAATAAATAATGTATCTTTGTATGTAAATAATGTGTCTTTTAATGAAAATTAAATATTAATATTATTTTTATTTCTTAGTTTAAAATTCATTGTAAATTAAAAAAGATATTAAATTAATTTTGATTAAAATAATGAAATATTAGATAATTTATTGATAAAACTGAATAAATAATGTATCTTTGTATTTTCTTTTAATGAAAATGAATAAATTGATGTTATTTTCAATTTATAGTTTAAAATTGTAAATAATAATAGAAATTACAATAATTTCGATTAAAATAATGAAATATTAGATAATTTATTGATAAAACTGAATAAATAATGTATATTTGTATTTTCTTTTAATGAAAATGAATAAATTTATGTTATTGTCAATTTGTAGTTTAAAATGGTAAATAACAATATAAGTTTCATTAATTTCGATTAAAATAATGAAATATTTGATCATTAATTGATGAAAATTAATTAAAATTGTATATTTGTATTTTCTTTTAATGAAAATGAATAAATTTATGTTATTGTCAATTTGTAGTTTAAAATGGTAAATAACAATAGAAATTTCATTAATTTCTATTAAAATAATGAAATATTTGATCATTAATTGATGAAAATTAATTAAAATTGTATATTTGTATTTTCTTTAAATGAAAATTAAATATTAAATTCACTTCTTAGTTTAAAATTCATTGTAAATTAAAATAGATATTTCAATAATTTCGATTAATATAATGAAATATTAGCTAATTTATTGATAAATCTGAATAAATAATGTATCTTTGTATTTTCTTTTAATGAAAATGAATAAATTGATGTTATTTTCAATTTGATGTTTAAAATTCATTGTAAATTAAAATAGATATTTTATTAAATTCGTTTAAAATAATGAAATATTTATTAATTAATTGATAAAACTGAATAAATAATGTATCTTTGTATGTAACTAATGTATCTTTTAATGAAAATTAAATATTAATATTATTTTCACTTCTTAGTTTAAAATCCATTGTAAATTAAAATAGATATTTCAATAATTTCGATTAAAATAATGAAATATTAGCTAATTTATTGATAAAACTGAATAAATAATGTATCTTTGTATATTTAAAATTATAATAATTACAATTAGTGGATAATAAGAGTGTGAATACTCACCAATCTCGTCGAGATTGAGACCCGAGACGTCCAACTCCTTGCCGAAGTAAACATTGCCGTAACCCTCGCGTCCGACTGTGAAATTGGGCACCACACAGGAACCATCCTCGGCGAGATACGACTTGAGATCGTCGAGTGTGGGGATTATGTAATAGCCGACGCGACGCAGCACAATTCCCGTGGGATGTGGTTCCGTGTCCACATCCGGATTGACATCGATATCCGCACGTGCTTCGATCGTGGATAGACGACGTTCCTCCTCCTGGATGCTATCATTTGCCTGCTCCGAGCTGAAAGTATCACGTCTGGCAATTGCAATTGCACTCGACTGATCCTCGAAGGGATTCTCCGGTATGGTGGAGACGGACAACCTCGAAGTGGGTGAATTCTTGTAGGTATCAAGTGGTTTACGCGGCACCAGCTCCGTTAGAGTAGTATTCAATGGTGTCTGATCCAATCCGGATTGCAGATTATGTTGACGCACCTTGGCCAGGTTATTCATGGGATGCAACCAGGACTCGCGACGACTGCTGTCCGGATTTCCAGCTGCTGCTGTTGCTGCTGCAACTGGAGAATTGCTTGCTCCCTCACTTGGTATGGCACCATTGAAGGATTCACGCTGGGAACGACTCGGATTACTCAGATTTGAAGCCTCTCCCGTGGCAGTGGGTTTAATCTTTGGCTTGATGACCAATCTCTTGACATTTGGCTTGAGATTGAAGCCCTCAACACTCGCATCGAACTCCTCCAGTCCATCAAACATGGACTTGTGATTCTTGGAACTGCCCAACGCCTTCACCCGTATGCCAACGGGACTCTCCTTCTGGGCAATCTTGAACTGATTGCTATTCATGTCCAGGAGCGCCTGCTGTGCCGCCGGATTTGTGGCCCGTGTGGCGTCCACATCATCGCCACGTTTCAGATCCTTGAATATGGGAGTATCACCATATGGTGAGGTGACTTTCGAGAGTATCTGCTGATGGATGGGCACCAGGACAACACCCTGCGAAGGTGGCGCACCCAATCCCATGCCAGACAATGCCGAATTGCCACCACCACCAAGTGTACCAAATCCACCGCCCAATGAGCTGCCAAATCCACCGCCCGTGTTGCTCGTACCAAAGAGTCCTCCACCGCCAACCGACGGATTGCCCGGCACCTGACCCAATGTGGTGGTGCCGCCAAACAAGCTGCCTCCAGGTTTGCCCGCATTACTGAACAACGAATTGCCGGCATTGAAGTTCAATGGAGCTGTCGACGTCGCACCAAATCCTCCAAATGCCGACGTCGCCGGTTTGTTGAGATTTGTGTTGAATAAACCACCTCCGGCTCCCACGCCACCCGCATTCGTGTTGCTCAGCGAAAAGTTGCTGAATCCCGTGTTCGCTGTGGATGTGGCTCCAAATGCTGGTGCCGCAAAACTTGTCGCCGGCTTGGAGCCAAAGATGCCGCCACCAGCGGTGCTCGTAGCAGCTGCTCCGAATCCCCCAAAGCCCGTGTTGGGTGCGGACACAGCGGCTCCCAGGCCAAAAGCGGGTTTGTTGGGATCCGCGGGATTTGTGGAACCAAACAGGGAGGTTTGTTGTGTCGGCGCCGCTTGTGTGCTGCCAAATCCACCGAATCCCGTGTTGGTCTGACCAAAAGCTGGAGCGGCACTGGTCGGAGCCGCCTGGCCAAACATGCTGCCACCGGTTTGACCAAATCCCACGGGCTTGGCACCAAAGGGATTGGCGGCATCTGTTGTGGTGCCACCAAATGCATTTGTTGTCGTCGCTCCAAATGGTTTCTGCATAAAGTTCTGTTGTTGATTCGCCGCACCAAAGGCGCTTCCCGCTCCCGGCTGCCCAAATGCCGAGCTGCCAAATAGACTCTTATTCTCCGTGCCGGCTGCCTGGCCAAATAAACCTGATCCCGGTTGTTGTTGTTGTTGCTGCTGCTGCTGGGCGGGGGAGCCAAAGAGTCCGGAGGCGGCACCTTGAGCGGATTGCGCTGGACTGCCAAAGCCAAAGGCGCCGGGAGCACTGCCAGCTTGTGGTCCCTTCCGTGAGCTTAGGTAATCCTCCATGCGCAGCTCCTCCAGCGATTTCATCTCGTATTCCTTCATGGCTGTAATGCAATGTTGCTTAGTATTCACATTATTGGGTTGTCCACCCTTCATCAACGTATCCGTGCCAATGGTGGGTTGATATTTGGCCAACGATGTGCCGGAATTAACGCCACCAACTCCTCCAACTCCTACACCAACACCAACTGCACCCACTCCCACTCCGACTTGCACATTCTGTGGCTGGCCAAATGCGGATGCAGCTCCACTGCCAAATACATTTGTTGTCGTCGGCGCCGCTTGGCCAAAACTCCCGAATCCTCCAGTGCCACTTGTGGCCACCGTCGCCTGCTGGCCAAACAACGATGCCGTCGGCTGCGCAGCCGAGGATTGCACAAAGCTGCCCATGCCCATCGTTGCCGGCTTGGCGGCTCCAAACGCACTGGGAGCTGCCTGGCCAAAGAGCGAAGTGTTCCCAGGTGCTTGAGAGGATCCGAAAATGTTGGACGTCTGCTGTGGTTGCGAAAATGCTGAAAAACAAACAAGATAAACAACATTAATATAAGTAAATCAAGGAATATGTGTTAAAAGCTGCAAGCGAGTGTGCACGACTTTCAGATACCCAGTAATGAAAATAAATAAATAAAATTTAATATTAAATATGATATTTTCAATTGTTAATTAATCATATTAATTTTAATATAATTATATGTTATAAATAAATCAAGTAATAAGTGTTAAAGCAAGCGAGTGTGCGCGACTGTGAGATACCCAGTAATAAAAATAAATACATTAATTTAATATTAAATATGATATTTTAAATTGCTAATGAATCTTATTAATTTTAATATAATTATATATTATAAATAAATCAAGTAATAAGTGTTAAAAGCAGCAAGCGAGTGTGCGCGACTGTCAGATACCCAGTACAACTTTCCATTAAAATAAATACATTAAATATTATTTTATATATGATATTTTAAATTGTTCATTAATCATAATAAGTGTTAAATGCAGCAAGTGAGTGTACGCGACTGTGAGATACCCAGTACAATATTTAATTTTAAAAAATACATTAAATTTAATATTAAATATGTTATTTTTAATTGTTAATTAATCAAATTATTTTTTATTTTAAATTATATTGTTTCTGCTGATTATAAATAAATAAACGAATTACAATAAATAAAATTTTAAATATGATATTTAAAATAGTCAATTAATATTATTTTTAATTTAAAAATAAATTGTGTCTGCTGATTATAAATCAATTAACTACTACTGTGAGATACCCATTGGAAAGCAATATTTAATACAAATAAATAATTTAAATATAATTTAAAATTTTAAAATATGATATTTAAATTTTAATTGCTAATCATATTATCAAATAAATATTATGTCTGCCAATTATATATAACTGAATTGATTAACAACTGCTCGACTGTGAGATATCCTGTGTATATAGAAAAGTATTTTCTTTCTAAAATATATGCACATAAAAATAAAATTGCAAAAATCAACTATTTTGTTAGTTAAAAAATAAATAGAAAAATAATTTTCATTGAATTTAACTATTTAAAAAAATAAAATATATGGTTTTTTTTTAAAACACTTTTTTGACTCCCTGCTACATACGCTTGCACAAAGTTAATATACCCTCCGCTACAGGGTATTTTGAGGTAAATATAAATGCAGTTCGTGTCTAACCTCCAAATGTACTAGGTGCTGTTGTGGTGCCACCAAAGGCACTTGAGGCTGTTGCGCCGCCAAAGAGTCCACCCGCCGGTTGAGTCGGTGCCGCCGAGCTGCCAAACATGGACGGCTGTGCGGGTTGTCCACCAAATGCGGGTGTGCCACCAAATGCCGGAGTTGCTGGCTTTCCAAATGCCGCTTGGCCAAAAGGCGTCGCCGCTTGGGAATTGCTAAATGTGCCAAATCCCGTTGTGCCGGCTCCAGTGCCGAATGTTGGTTTAGCGCCCCCAAACATTTTGCTCTCGTTCTTTTCGCTCTTGTCAGCTATTTAAGTAAACACAAATCACAAACATAAACTAAACAGATGACAAAATTCCTTTGGCGTCGCGCGTTCGCGATTTCACAATGTGTTTGTGTGTGTGTGCGTGTTTGTGAAATACGAAACTAGCGACGTGCCGTCCGTCTGTTGAGAGTATTAGCCGACAGTTGATCGCTCAACAATAATAACACTTAAGTCACTTAAAATTTAACTTTGATTAACTACAGCAAATGTTGCAAGTGCAGAAAAAAGGCAAACACAGAAATGGCGCGCCGAAATATTTTTCACGATGTCTGGAAGCAAGAAAACAGTGTGGCCGTTTTTAAGTTAGTGCTGCCAGACTTTCGATGACACTACAAATATATCGATACTTTTTGACACTATTTCTGCATGACAACTCGATATAGCATTGACATCACATTTCATTTCGTATCACAGTATAATCAAATTATTTCTCTTAAAGTCTCGACAATATCGCAAGCGGACTATATCGATAGTTTGCCAAGGCTGTGCAGCCCTGATTTTGATTTGTGATTCAAATTTCAAACTTTAGTATTTTATTTGGTCAACATATATGTATGAGTATTTTAAAGTTAGCCACGTCTGGTCACATTGCACAGTAGAAGTCGAGCAACAGTTGAAACGATTGCTGCGCGCGGGGTTCATTCCGGTTAATTAATTAATTGTGAACGAAACAGCGAAGTGGAAAATATGACCGCTCGAGTGTGTGCGTGTGTGCGTGCGGGAGCGTAAGCAGAGATTATGTGTGCGGCCAACTCCCAAAATGAGAACAAATTAACAAGAAATTAATAAAAAAAAAAATAATAAGAGTGAAAAACAAGAATGGAATTGTGCAATAAATGATCGTTATTTAAATCAGCAGAGAATGCAAATGTTGTTGTCGGCGTTGTGAACATTTCAAGTTGCAAAATTCAACTACGTGTTGCTTTTTATTGTTATTTATTGTGTTTATTTGCAAAATTTCGCATTGCGTTTTCTACTTTTTTTGCCAACGAAAGTGTATAGGAACATACATATATACGTACAATACGTATGTGTGTGTGTGTGTGCGTGTGATTATAAAAGTGTGTTTGTGTTTGTGGTAAAAGTGAACAACAGCAACAACAACAACAACAACAACCATTCAAGATGACTGTGTGGAGTGATTGCAATGCTAAGCAATCATTTGGCATTGGTAAGTAGTCTGAATTTAGCAAAATCAAAATTAAAAAAAACACTAAGACAACAACAATTCCAATGATACTTTTTGTTGTTGTTGTCGATGGAATGTTTAGCGCGAAACATGTATATTATTAATTAAACAAACAATAGCCCCAAAATGTTTAGACAAAGCGGTTAATTTAGTGCTTGCTGTTTTCCTAGAACATTCCCAACAATAGCAACAAGTACACGCTGTGTGAATCTCACTTCCAAAAACTTAACAAAAGATTTACAAAAGTATAAGAAACAACAACAATTTGCCGCAAATACTAATCCGTTGCGCTCTCTTTGCTTACCTTGCTCTCTTACGTTTGGATCTTTGTATCAGTGTTGCCAACTCTTCAGGACCAAAACAAGCTATATCAACACGTTAAAATAGCTAAAGAAAGCTAGAAAATCTGCAATGAAGCCAGATAAAAAGCTATTTAGGTGGATTTTATACCCTGGATCACTTGAAACTAGGCAAATGTATGTAACAGGTATAAGGAGGCATCTGCGACCCTGTAAAGCATATATTTATTCTATATCAAAAGAGCTAGAAACACAGAAATACACAATTTAATGCATATATCTTTATAAAAAATGAAATAAAAAATAAAAGTATTTACAACTATATTCAATAGTAATATAGCAATAATAATTTGTAATATTTTTAGTAGATTTATGAACTAAAAAAATGGCTAGAATTGCCGCCAGATCTTGCGCGATAAAAAAGCTGAGTTGGCAACACTGCTTTGGATCTTGGTTTCTTGTTCCCCTGCTGCGTTCATACGGTAACTTGTTGTTGTTGTCGTTGCATCTCCCTTGCACTCGGCGGCCATGTGGTCGCTGTGTCAACAAATCACTTCTTTTGCTCTTCCTCTTCTTTGATGCACATTCATTTCGTTTTTCTTTCAATCTCATCCTGTTTTACACAGCCTCTTTGCCTGTTGCTTTAACCTGTTTTTGTGTTGCTGTTGTTTTTGTTCTATCGCCCCGTCGCGCTCACTTACACTTACCTACATAAGTAAATGCATGCATGCGAGAACAAACACATTTATTTTCCATGCATTATTCCAGTCTATTCATTGGCAATGACATTGAAATGGCACTGTAACATTTTTCGAAATGCTCTCATCGACCCAAAACGTGTGTGTATGTACGTGTGAATTAATTTTTATTGTCGGCACTTTTGTTTGTTGACCTTTTCGATTGAATTATAGTTAGATAGATACACCTGAATGTATGTACATATATATGTGCAATTTATGGATGGGTAGTTGTTTGTGTATATGTATGTATGTATTACACTGTCGCAATTCACTTCCAACACAATTCGAGTTATAATTCCAGTGTATTCCAATTTCCACTCGCAATATTTGCTCTTGATATTTACACGTGTTTCTCTTGCAGTGTCGAAATTCCCGCTTCTCTCACTCTCTCACTCTCTTGATTTGCCTCCTTTCTGTGTCATAAACTTAATCAAATTTTTGCGTTATATTAAAAAACGATATCAAATTTGATTGCAAACGACATTGAGTTTAGTTTCATTTGTCGCACTTGTAATGAGAAACTAACACACACACACAGAGATACAAACAAAGATACATATGTACATATGTACAATGTATATAGATACATTTGTATCTTTTAAGTTTAAGGCTGTTTGCTCAACTTATTCTCAGTGCATTTGTTAGCCGTGAAATTTGAGACTTTAGTACTTCAATTTTTCTTGTTGCTTATCAGCAATAGTTTGTTGTTGTCTTATCGCTAGTTTCGTTTTTTTTGATACCCTGTAGTTCCAACATATAAGGGTATTATCACTATCGTTATCGTTACTATTATTATCTATAATGATTTCTGCTTTAAGAGTAACTGCTAGTCGGTCACTTTATTTGTTTATTCTTTTTTTTTTTGGTTACATTCGTATTTTATTTTAACGCCTGCGTCTTAAACTTAAACTAAGTAAATACGTAAATACGTAAATATGTATAACAACAACAACAACAACAATGCAAACGCATTTCGTAATGCGATAAAAATGCGATTCGCTGTCCCACTTTTGAGTAAATAATAGAAATAATTTCTTAAGCTTTTGTTTGTATTTCTATTATTTGTCATTTTGATGCTTTCAAAGGGTTCCAATTTGAATGCAAAAAAAAAACATAAAAAGAAGAGAGGGGGAGTGGGGATCGCTTCCAATGCTTCCAATGTGGCCCCTTGCAGTGCGTAGCGGGAGCACTTACACACACACACACACACGCACACAATCATACGCAGACACCCGCACTCTCTCAATCTTCACCTCTCTTCATCTCGCTCTTACTCTCGAGCTGTCTGTCTATTTGTGTTGATTTGTCGTCGTCGTCGTCTCGCTGTCTTTGCTACTCCACTGTTCATTGGCTTTAGTTGAGTGTCTGCTGCACCTGCAATAGTGGAAACACCCTCTCTCCTACCCTCCCCTCTTTGCTATACCCGCTGCAGTCCTTTGCTGTTTACACTTGACTCACCGCTTTGGGCACTACACTCAAAAAAATTGAAATGAACTTAAATGCTTTGTACTAGAAACAAGTAATTTTTGGAATATCCCGTCAAATTCTCATTTTGTGAAAAGACGAACTTGAAATGAGATTTGTAAACTGTTGAAATAGTTTTTATTTGAATATACGGTAGGGAAATCTTGATTTATTTTTTTGAGTGTACTTTCTTTGCATGCATCTCAGCACAGGGAGTGAGAGAGAGAGAGAGCGGGATAGTCAGTCATGCATTCTACTTCTAAATTTGAATAGCAACAACAACAACAACAACAAAAAGAAAAACAACAACATGAAAAGCAAACGTAAAACTTAATGAGGCTCTACATTGAAAAAGCTGGAGGAGTCGCCTCGATTCGGAGTTGAATTGAATTGATGAGTGGTTTTGACTCCAAGTTAGTTTTTTCTCAATTCAATTAAAATTTTCTTGCTCGTTAATTTTACGTGGCGCATGAAATGCCTCTTTATTTGCATAATTTCAAATGCTTTCTATTTTCAAGCACACACACAAACATATTTACAGATTTAACAATTGTTATCATACAGAGAGAGAGGGAGGGAGGCATATTCTACTTGCGGGGCAGCTGCACTCCTCTCCCCCAGTACCCAATTGCGCAAACTACTCAAAACGTTCAGATTCCACTTCCAGATGTCCACAATCCTCACAATCCACTTGCCTTCTCCTTCCATCTTCCAGCTTCCAGGCAGCTGTAACGCACTCTCTTTGGATTCTAATCTGCGCTTTCCATTTCGCAATCTCAATTGAAATTCAATCGTTTGTCTTCCCTTCCTCCTTCTTTACTACCCTCCCCTTTTTTGACATCTCTCAGTTTCTGTATTTGTAATTGACATTTCGAATCTTGAAAAGCAAAAGTTCGTTGCTGAAATTGCTTCTAATTAAGCATAAATTGTGTAGACCGCAATTTCTGTCCACTGTGGCGAATTGAATCCAAGTAGAAAGTAACGGCGCTTCACTTGTGGGCGGCCTTTGTATCGAAATCGGAATTAGCATTGGCATCGGTATCGGCATCGGTATCGTCATTGGTATCGGCATCGACATTGGTATCGGATGACTCATGCCTCAATATGTATGTGTGTGTGTTTCGGTTGAAACTGGTTTCTATTTATCGCCTCTTCTAGTATTACAGACCCCTGGGTTAAAGGTGCTAGATGAATCAGGAGAACACTCTTCCATTGAGTCATTATTCATGTACTATAGCTTATCATTTGCTACCATAGCTTAACTTTTAAGATGAATGCAAATTTGAGTATTATTTACAATGATTATTAAACCCATTCTTTAAAAAATAAGTATGTATTTATATTGTTTAATTTCCAATGCTTTTTTATTTTTGTATTAATGTTGCAAATTAATATAAAATTTAAATTTTTATTTCAAATTCACATTGCAACTAATTGTGTAAATACTTTTTATTTAAATTAAAAAGGCTATAAACTATAAATATTTCACAACTTTTAAATTTGAGTTTAAAATCCAAAATTATTAACCAATTCTTTTTATATTGCTTCTAAAATAAAATTATTAAATAAAAAATTTTAATTTATAATAATAAATCATGCTTAAAAATTAATAAATATTTAAAATTTTTATTTTAAAAGCTAAAATTAAAATATAAAATTTACATTTTTAATTTAGAGTCAACATGTAACAATTATTTGTAGTTTTCTGATCAAAAAAAATAGTTGTTGAATTTTGATTTAAATTATAAAAGTTATAAAAAAGATAAAAGTAAAGAAAACCAAAAATATCATAATAAAGATATTTAGTTACTTTCTGGGGATTGTGTTTATTATGAAATTGTTTTTATAGAAAAATCTTTAGATATATGTATCTATAACTGAAAATTTGATCAAAAAATGATAAGACTGGATATTCTTGTTATGTATCTTAATTTTCAAACACATTTTATTTTTTTTTGGTCAATTTAAATAGGTCTCCTAGTATTACGAACCCTACGATAAAAATGCTTTATAAATTTGAACATTCTTGAGAAAGTATCTTAAAGTATGTTTTTAGAAAGAGCACTTAAAATCTTATGTATTATCTGGAAAAAAGACTTGATATCCTTGTTTTGTATCTAGAATCTTTAGTGTTTTTTTTTCTTCAACTCAAATAGGTCAATTTTTGGTTTACATTCTCCAAAATTTATCACTGTGCTCTTTTTATGACTCGCTCCAAAATAATAATAACTTGTTTTTTTTTGTACTGTCTTTAATTTTTTATTTATTATATGTTGTTTGTTTTTTTTTGAGTAATTCTTTTAGTTGGGGTTTCTCTTCGTTTTCAAAGTAATTCTTCTAGTTGGATTTTATGAGCGCGGCGCCATTAACTGTAACTGTCAACTGGCCATAAAATCTTATCTACACTTTGGGGTTCATTCTTTTGTATTTTGTCTTTTGTCTTTGTTGTAGAACTTTATGCCAGCCACAAATATTATGTTTGTTTAATAACTTTTGCAAAATAACAACAACATGAAGAATAACAACATTAGATTAAATATAGAGGTAGAAGGAAAAGAAAAAAATACCAAATTTCTAAAATCAAGAACATTCAACTTACAATTTTGTTTTTAAAATAAAACCACTTTAAGACCTAATTACTAATACTATGAAAATTTATCTAATAAATCGCAGTTATTAATATAAGAATAAATATCTTAAATTGTTAGGAAAATATAAATATGTTATATTTTTGTGTGTAACAAATTCTGTTCCCTTGACGATCTGATTAAAGTCGCCGCTTCAGTTTGTGAAATTTATATTTAAGGAATCTATACATACATAAAACTCTTTGTCTTGGCTGACTCATTGAGACAATTTCATCGTGCAATAAGACGGAGTTTTGCAAAATTCCACCTGTAAGTGCCTCAAATTGGGGTCAGAGGGCATGGAATTGCTTTGTATGAAAAACTTTTTTGTTTCTTAAGATATCTTAAATGATATAGTAATCCGATTATGACCAAATTTGGTCAGAATGTAAAAGACAGTCGGATGCAAATTAACCTTTAGTATGAAAAACTTATTTCTTATCATAACTAATTTGCAAAGCGAGCCGAAGGTTGGCGAGCAAAGCGAGCAGGAGGCGGAGTCCCCTACTATTTATTTTATAAAAACGTATAAGCAAACATTATAAATTTTGAAACCTGACTTATTTTATTTTAAATTTGTTGTCTTAAAATATTAAAGAACATTTATTCTTATAGTTATAATTTTGGTTTTGAAAATATATGAATTTCTGAATTTCTATATTATTTGAAATGTTCTTAAAATCAAGATGTGTTTTCTAACTTTAAGAATTTTATGTTTATTATAGAACCTTTTTTTTTATCAGTGTTGGAATTTAATTTTCAACACGCCCATAAAAAGCCTGAGATGCCCGAGACAAATAAAGAATATATATTTAGAAAAAATAAAAATGAGTAGCTGCTGTTATTAGCCAGACGAGTTGCGTCTTAACTGTTTGAGGCACATTATAATTGACCCTCAAACTGAGCTCGCATTTATGTATCTGTATCTGTAAATGTATCTGTATCTATGTATGCGTGTATCTTGTATCTATGTATGCGTGTATCTTGTATCTATGTGTGTGTATTTTTCAGTTATAGATACAGATAGCTTAGCTCACAGCTTAGAACAAAACCGGGCGCCAAAACAACAACAAAAACAACATAACAAATAGTAAAAAAAAACAACAACGACAACAATAGAATTAGTGATGAGCAGGCGTCACAGTGAGACTGAAAAGTTGTGGTTCAATTAACAGAAATAATAAATATTATTTTTAAAAACTTTTATTTTTTTTTTTTCAGTTTTTAATATGTAATTTAACTGTTTATTTAAAATTTCAATTTGTAATATTTTTTAAATTTTTTAAAAACTTTGGTAAATAAATAAATTAATACACTCGAACAAATAAGCCCAATTTTCATGATATTTCAAATAATAATAAATCAATAATTAAATTGCTGCAAATATTATAATTCAAGACTACTTTAATAATTAATAAAAAAATATTTTAACTTTCATCTTAATTCCATTGAAATATAATTTTAAATTTAATCTAAAGCTGCATCAATTTATAACTTTGTGAAACTTAATTTTCAATTTGTGTTGTAAACAAGTTTCTATATTATATTCTACACTTTATATTTATGGTAAAAAATATATAGAAATTTAATTTTAATAAAGTTTTAGTATAATAAAATTACAACCTTTTATTTTAACAAATTTACGTTCTTTAATCTGTAAGAATAATGGTAGAAAACTAGGCAAATAAACTCTATAAAAATGCTAAATGCATTTTTAACTGTGACTTTGAATCAGACATTTAATTAAATTAAAATTACAATTTTTTGAAGACATTTATGTTTATTTACTTAAAATTTTTAATATTTAATTTAGCTGTTTATTTAGAATAATTTGTAATATAATTTTAATAATTGAAAAATGTTTGTCAACTGTTTTTAGTTGACATTAAATAAAATGAAATAAGGTAAAATGAAGTAAAGTTATCAAGCTTATCACTCATGTGTTGCGTGTATTCACATGTATTCATTTGTATTCATTTGTATTCGTTTGTATTCATACGCGTGCTATTCAAACCTGAAATTTGAAATGAGCCAAAAAAAAAAAAACGACGATGTTGTTGACGCTTTCGTTCATTTCATCCAGTCACGATCGTCGTTATGTATATATATATATAAATATATATATATATAATAAAATATATGTATGTATATAGAGTAGGTGACGAAGCGTCGTAGTTTTATTTTTTTTTGCTTGCTGGCAATTTTGTTGATATTTTTATTATATTTATTATGATTGTTTTGTTTTATTTAGTTTTGGTTGCATTTGCACTTGGATTCTTAATTTTTTAATTTGACTTTTAATTTTATTATCTAACATACCTCATAAATTAATGCACTAATCCAATTGAATAAATGTAATTAAACCTTTACACATTTTGATTCCTTAGCCATGTTTCATAAATTACCAAATGTGCAAACAATAATTTTCCTTTGAATTTTGCTTGTGCGCCTCTCTGGCGCCACTTACCAAATATATGTATTTATTTATTTATCTTTTAAAAAATTTCCTTAAAGATTCATAGCAATTTTTAAAGATCAATTCTTCTTTCTATTTTTAATTTTTTCAAAAAAAATAAAAATTAACTCATTTGTTATTTTCAAGTGTTATTTCTTAACTTATTAAAAATAAAAGTTAAACTGAATATATTTTGAACCAATTGGAGTACTAACAAAATTTAAAAATATTCTTAATTTATGATTTAATAACTTTCAAATGATTTATCACATGACGAATATTAAGGATCAAAAAAATACTACAAATAGTCCATTTAAATATTATTTTTGATTTTTAACATAAAAGTTACGGACAATTTGCAATTTTTAACATAAAAATAAGTTTTATTTCGTAACTTGTAAATACAAATTAAAATTTAATTATTTAATTATAAATAAAAATTAGATATAAGTGTTATATCGTAAGTTTTATACTTGGAAATAGTTCTTAGATTGCATTTTTAATTTTAAGACTTGTAACAATTACGAGGCGTGGTTTATATATTTTTATTTTATATTACTTTGTTATTTTTTTTATTATTTTTTACATTATTATTTTTTAAATTATTATTTCTTACCTGAGCAAGCACACGTGCCCCTTTTGTGATCAAGGGAGCACCATGAAGGTGGCAACATTTATTCAACTGCATCCGCCGCAAACAGAGTCGCCTTCAATTTCCACTTGCCACTTTAATGTTGCCTGTTGCTGTTGTTGTTAACTGTTGACTGTGGGTTGGCCATAAAGTTACCTTTATTTTTATTGTTGGCTACCTGAGTTACCTGTGTTCTACCCTTTTTGTATATACGTACTCTGTTTTATTTCTATTCTTTCTCATACCATTGAGCCGTGACTTTTCTTGCTCCCCTCCCCTTCCCTTCCCCCCTCTTGTTTATTTATAGCCCTGTTTGCATGCATTTCATTATTCACGATTGTTTCCGTTAGCCCAACACAAATTCCATTAAGGGTATTCCAATTGGTTTAGGTCTACACCGAAAAAAATGAGCACAAATTCCAAAATCAAAAACATATTTTGTTTTTAAAATAATACCAATTTAAAGACCAAATTCCTAAACCCAAAAAAAGGTTTAAAAATCGGGGACTGAAAATAATCATTATTGATCAAAAATTCAACTATATGAAATATACCAAATTTTTTTATATAAATATTCTTTAAAGACTTTTAAATTTGTTAATAAGAAATAAAAGTCTTTAAAGACTTTAAGCTTATTCCTCAAAAATAATATTCTTTAAAGACTTTTATTGAAAAAAGTCATCAAAAACTCTTATAAAATACTGAAAAAATATAAATAAATAACAATGAATATTTTTAATTTTCTTTTTAATCACAAATAAATATAAAATTAGATTTTTAAAATAAAAGTCTTTAAATAACCATTGACAAAGATTTTTTGGCTTATTCCTCATAACAGTTATGGTTACTGGTAAAAATTAAAATAAAATATTATACATTTTAAAACCTGCCTTATTTATTTTATTTTGTTTATTTTGAGTAATTAAGAACATTTATTTTTATACTTATATTTGCGGTCTTGAAAATATATGAATTTCTGATCTTATTAATAAGAACCTTGTCTTATTTGAAATGTTCTTAAATACTCAAGAAACCAAATTTTGAAAAATAAATAAGGCAGGTTTAAAAATATATAATTTATTTTTATTGTTGCTTTATTTTTATATTTACACTATTTTTTATTTTAAGAACATTTATTCTCATACTTAAATATGTAGCTTTGATAATATAAGAATTTCTGATCTTATTAATGAGAACTTGGTCTTATTCTTATTATTCTTAAAAACAAGATGTGTTTTTTAAATTTAAGAATTTATTGTTTTCGACAAATCTTTTAGTTCAAAATTCTAGATTCTTTTTTTTTCTGAGTGTAGCTTCTGCATTCTATCTTTAATCAAAAAGGAAATGAGTTCAATTTAATGACCTTTTGATTGGTAATATCCGAAGTGTAAGGTGTGTTCCCCACATTTCATGACTGATTGTCTGACCAGCGATGTTGTTGTTGTTGTTTTTGTCATCGTCATCGTCATCGATATGAATCATTCTCAATTTCCCAGTAATTACTTATGTATGTATTGGAGTACGTTTGCATAAGAACACTTTAAGTCGAAACTTATGTACAATCCAACATACATATATCTCCCTCTCTCTCTCTCTGAATTCATAGCA
Organism: Drosophila kuntzei; assembly: GCA_035042165.1. NCBI lineage: Eukaryota > Metazoa > Arthropoda > Insecta > Diptera > Drosophilidae > Drosophila > Drosophila kuntzei. The sequence continues at coordinate 1,587,975 of JAWNLU010000300.1, forward strand.
ATAAATAACAGATAATAATAAAAAAAAAGAACAGAGAAAGTCGATAAAGTAAATGTATCTCTTTAAGAATCTACGAGATCGAGAATTCTGCGCTTAACAGCGACAAACTCTTTTAAATAATATAATTTAAAAAATAGAATATAATTTTATAATATCAAAAAAATATAATATAATTTTATAATACAAAACAATATAATATAATTTTATAATATAAAACAATATAATATAATTTTATAATGTAAAAAAATATAACATAAAGAATATTATACAGTAGTCATATTCGCATGTTTTTTTATTTTTAAAAATAGTTAAAGCCTACAGACACAGTTTTTTTCTTGTTCTAAGTACCTTAAGCAACTATAGTAAAATATTGAAAAAAAATGTGTAAAAAAACAAGAAAATGTATTTATTTATATTTAATTTATATTTAATTTAATTATATTTAAAATTGTTTGTTTTTTTGTCATATGAATACGAAAATTGCAGTCTTCCAAGTCTCTTATAACTTCAGGAAAACTAAACAAATGTTCGCACAAATCAGAACTTTGGTCAAATTTTGACTTTTAAATTGATATAATACATAAATTTAAGGCAAATTGCTAAATATTCTTAAAAAGTATTCCTATATGGTTCCTCAGGCTTTCCACATACCATAACTTCAAAAAAATTATAATAAAAGATATTTATTTATATTTTATTATATGAAAACTTCATAACTTCAGAAAAACTAAACAGATATTAGCACAAATTAGAACTTTAATCATGGTTTGAATTTTAAATTGATAAAATAAATAAATGTAATGCAAATTGCTGGAAATTCTTATAAAGTATACGTTCTATATTCATACTAAATGGTTCTTCAGACATCCACAACTTCATAAAAACTCGTCTGATTTCAGCTAGCATTACGTTTTTATTTATGGATTGATATCTAGATGCGTTTTGCTATAAATTTAATTTGTTTATTGATTTTTCTATATTTAAACAATTGTTTGTCAAAATAAAAGCAATTTAATTTGAGTAAATTATTTATAATTATAATTGTAGTTTAATTAATTATAATATAAGTTATAATTGTAGTTTAATTAATTATAATATAAGTATTTTTGGGTAAAGTTTTCTTAGTTTTAATGTGGCAAAACAAGATACAGATACAAAATTTTCATTAACAATTTGAAATATGCATTTCCAAATTTGGTAGAACTTTTCTTTATATCTAATTCGTATTTTTTTCTTCATAATATTTTATTAAGGTGGAATCATAGTTCTGCAAATAGATTGTTTTTATCAGAATATTAAGTGTGGTTATGGTTATTAAATATATAGTAATAATTTTAATACTTTTTGTTTATATATTTATTATGCTTATAGGAAGTTTATAATTAATTTGTTAGCTTTTTTTGCTGCCGGCAACAAATAATTTCCTCATTTTAGTTGCATTCCATAAATATTGCAAGTGTTATGTCTATGTGAAAATCTTTGAATGAAAATTCGACTTGCTCGAGTGATTTCCTTTTTGTTTTTATTGTTGTTGTTAGTTTTCAATTGAGTGGGTCAAATTTCCCTGCAATTGGGCAGATTCCAAAAAAATTCTCACACAAACAGCGAGAGAAATAAATAAATACTTAACTTTTTTGTTGTTTTATTTTTGCAAATTGTTACTACTCATTGTAGTTTATGTGTTTATGTGCTGTGGAGGTCGTTCTCACTCTGGATTTCATATATATTTATATATATATATATACATATATTTATGCTTGTTCATCAACCACACATCGGTCATTGGACCGCGACGGTGGCAAGTGACGACGACGCGTCGACGTTACGTCGCTGCAACGCGAAGGCGGCGTCTCCTCTTTAGTGTAGCCCAGTATCTAAAAGATAAGCAGGCTTATGTGTCTGTGGCAATGTCTGGCTGTCCGTACACTGATAAACAATGCGTCGAGCGCATAAAATTCTAAAAGTTAGAAATTCTAAAAGTTATTGATTTTAAGGACTTTTCAAATAAGACCAAGTTCTTATTAAAATTATCAGAAATTCTTATATTTTCAAGATCACAAATATAAGTTTTAAAATACTCAAAACAAAAAAAAAAAAAGTTACGATTTAAATTTATAATACTTTTATTTTTCATATTTTGATATAAATAAACTTTTTCCGACTTTAATCTGATCGCCATGGGACCATAATTTGTTACACTTTAAAATATAAGATATTCATATTTTCCTAACAATTAAAGATTTTTATTTTTATATTAATCACTGCGATTTTTTAGATTAATATTCTTATTATTAGTAATTTGGTCTTAAAATGGTCTTATTTTAAGATCCAAATATATAAGATGAATGTTCTATATATTAGAAGTTGGTCTTTTTCAGTTTAAGCTCAAGTTTACTTTAGAATTTTTCTCAGTTTCCCTCCGTTACCTAAAATTTCAAAATCCAATTAATTAATATAGTTAAGTTAATTAATATATAGGTTATTTGTCTGCCAATATTTTAAAAATTAGAAAAATTAATTACAAAATTTTCAAATCGCGAAAAATATTTATTTTAGTGTAGCTTAGAATTAATCCAAAAGTGCAATATGATTTATACCGAGATAAACGAATGCCGTATGGCTATTTTTTATTTTTTTTATTTTAATATTTGTTTTAATAATTCTTTTTAATATTTACTTAAATTCTTTTAGTTCTTTAAAGATGTATCTATTTTTTGTTTGTGTTTCTTAAATTTTTTTTTAAAGTAGCGGATGTTTAATTTTCTTTTTTTAAATATTTGATATTTTAGCTCTTTTTTTTTTTTGGTTTTTTAAATACCTTTTTAATTTCAGCAAATTTTTAGTTTCTTAAATGTTATTTTTTTTTGTTTACAAATTTACTGCACGAATACTGGGCTTGCAACAGTCGAGCAGCTTGACTGCATCATTCTGACTTGTTGTTGCTTTTGTTGTTGCTTTTGTTGTTGTTGCCGCTTCTGCTTTTGCTGTGGCTTTTGGCGTCGCGTCGCCTGCAGCTGTGTGGCACAATTGTATCTACAAACATATATAAATATATATATATGTTATATATATGTACCCACAAGTGTATATATGTTTATATATATGGCTTTCATTATCGGGCGAGGAAGTGACGACGATGTCGCCATCAGAGCAGCGCCTGTTAAAACTCTGTCTCAATCCAATCTCACACTTTATTGCATTTCTTTCCTCGACTCGATCGAAATGCGTCATGTAACTAGAAGTTGATAAGTCAACTGAAATCATTGTAAATGCTGCAATTATAGGAAGTGTGCAGTTAGATAAATCTCACGTAGTTTTAGTCTTTAAGTTAGTTGAGTTACATAAAATAAATAGTTAATAAATTATTAAATGCAAATCCATAGGCCAAAAATTACTTTGCCCACAATTTTTAAATATAATTTTATTTTATGCTTTTTCTTATATTTAATATTTTTTTATCATTGATTATATTTTTATTTGTTGTTAACTTGTTTGCAAATTTAAATGTATTTAATCAAAAATCTATTTGCTTTTTTTTTTTAAAACTATTTATTTCAAATTTTTGTTTAACTTGTTTGTTTTTTAATTTTTTTATTTCAATTTTTTTTTTATTTCAATTTAATTTTTTTTTAACATATATATTTTTTATTTCAATTGTTCATATATTATTATTATTATTCGGTCGGCATAAAGATAATTGATCTAAATATAGATAATAAATTATTATGCTTATTCAAGGGCAAAAAATTATTTTGAAGGCCGACATTTTTTTATTATAATTTTATTTTTAGTTTTTTTATAATATTTAATATTTTGTTTAGCATTAATTATGTTTTTATTTTTTGTTCATATGTCTGCAAATATTTAAAATAAAACACGCATCATTTTTAAATGGCAATCAAAAATGTATATTAATTAAAATCTATTTAACTATTTTTTTAAATGTTGTATTTAATGTGTTTATTTTTTAATATTTTTTATTTATTTATTTTTGTCTAAATATTTTGATTATTATTTTTTAACATCTTTCTATTATTTGTATAGTTTCAATTGTCTGTTTTAAATATTTAAGTTAATATTTTTTACTATTAACTTAAATTTTAACTTGTATGTTTTTTAATAATTTTTTTATTTATTTTTCTCTAAATATTTTAATTTTTTTTGTTAACATCTTTCTATTATTTGTATAATTTCAATTGAATGTTTTAAATATTTTAGTTAATATTTTTTACTATTAACTTAAATTTTTATGTTGTTTGTTTTTTAATATTTTATTTAATTTTTTCTCTATCTATTTTAATTAATTTTTTTACATATTATTATTATTTGTTTTATTTAATTTGTCTGTTTTAAATATTTAAGTTAATATTTCTTACTGTTTATTTAAGTTTTATGTTATTTTCCTAACTTATTTATGATAATTGAATTGAAATAATTGTATTTACAAGCTGCAATTATAGGAAGTGTGTGTTTAGATAAATCTCACGTAGCCCCAACATCAACAACATCATTATTATTATTATTTTCATTATCTGAGGCAATGTCGAATGCGTTTATCCCCATCCGCTTGGCTAGTGATACTAGTTTCCCTAGTTTCCGATGATAACTAACTAACTAATTGATAACCCTCACCCCAAAACAAAAAAAAATGTCAGATGAACTACAAATGTAGAAACTTAGGGGCTTTTGTAGAGCTTTAATTTTGCCAGCTCAGCTCGGTTCAGTTTCGTTTAGTTGCTGAGCCGCGACAGGTGAACAAAATTCAACTAAATCATATTTATATTTATGTTTCTAGTATTTTAGATTATTATGTGTTATAAATTTATTTACTTAATAAGCATTTCCTACTTTACAGCCAAATGCAATTTTGATCAGGATACGAAGCCACATCGACTCAATTTGGATGTCGGCGATACAGTCATAATTCTCAAAGAGACCACACATTGGTATTACGGCTATAGACAAAAGTGAGTATCACAATTAATTATGCAAATCACATTAAATCTCTCATCTTGTTATCTATCATTTAAATCACAGCTTTCACTCTGTTTAGTATATATATTAAAGCTTTTAATCTCAGCTCGAGAGAGAGAGAGAGAGTAAAAAATGTTGAAAAAATATCACTTATTCCGGAATTTTGAAATTAAATTCGAAAATAAATTTAATTTTAGATCTTTTAAGTAAAAGTTGAAATATAATTATTACATTACCATTTTAAAATAAATAAATTCAAAATATATAAAACTCAATTTTAATTTTAAAGTTCAATAATAAATATATATGAAAACATGAAAATTTGATTTAAACTCAAAGTAACTCTTATAAAAAATCTTCAAATACGTAATTAGAAATGCGGTCAAATAATGCTCTAATTAATTTAAATACTTAATAATTAAGCTCAATTTAATCGTTTCATATACACCTACATAAATAAAAGACAATGAAGTTGATTACAGCTCTGAGATTGAAAAATTAATGAGTTTTTTGTAGACAGAGGCGGTAACAAATGAGAATGAATTTGTTTTCAAAAGCGACTGCTAAACTGAGAAATACCCTACAAGCTAATTATAATATATATAATATTATATATTTTATATATTTATTATATTATATTTACATATATTTATTATATTATAAAGATGAGACAGTTTCATCGTGCAATAAGACGGCGTTTTGCGAAATTCCACCTGTAAGTGCCTCTAATTCAGGTCTAAGGTCATGAAATTTGCGCTATAAAAACTTTTTTGTTTCTTAAGATATCCGAACCAAACTCACAGATTGTTCACAGTTCTTAAGCAATAGAAAATATAGAAAAAAGTTCAACAAACTAATTTTTTTTATTTTTTTCTACTGAATAATTTAAAATTTTCCAAACTTTTTTTCCTCTAAAAATGTGTGAGATTAATAAATCTTGCATCTACCTTAGATAATATTTTGTACTGTCTGATATACTTTTTCTACAGGGTATATAAACGGATCTTAAATTCAAATAAAATTATTTCTTTTTTCTTTTCTACTCTAAATAAGATTTTAAATATTTTCTACTGTCTGATATACTTTTTATACAGGATATACAAATAGATTTTAAATTCAATTCAAGTCATTTCCTTATTTTCTACATTAAACTATATTTTAAATATGCTCTACAGTCATATACACCCTTACAGCAATCTCTACAGGGTATTAAAGATTAAAATCTCATCTACTTTCGATTTCTGCATCAACTCCTCTTCTTCTGATTTTCTTTACATAAATTCAAAAGCAACAAATGGCTCGAAAGAACAATAACAATAACAAAAGGAAGAAGAATAGGAGAAATTTGTGGCATAGACAACGGAAATGATACAGAATTGTTGAGATGCATAAAAATCAGTTAACCAGCTGTTGGCCATGTTGTATTTGTATTTGTTTACAGACAAAGTCAGCTTGTTAGAATCTGTGCCAAGTTGCCTAATCGATGGATAGATAAATATGTAAATAAGTACACAGAGAGAAATATCCGTACTGAAATAAAGTTTAAAAAACTCGAATTAAATATTTTCAAAACTTACAATTTATATAAATAGTATAACATTTTTATGTATTTATATCAGGGATTATAACCTTAACCGAAACTGTTACCTTTAACCGTTGAAAACCGATTGAAATTTGTAACCGTAACTGAAACCGTAATCGAAAAAATTTGTTTCCGTTGTACCGAAACACATAAACCGAAATTCTTTAAACCGAAATAACCGTTTAGTAACCGATTCATTTATAAGGCTTAGTTTCAGTTACTTTGAACTGCCATAGCTTGGTCAAAACTCAATTAATTTCCATGCGCAATGTAAATTTTATTTATTTTTTTACGATTTTACCTCAAAATTCGTTTTGCATTTAAATTTTGTTAATTTTGAAAATTTTTAAAAATTCGAATTTTTCGAAAAATACAAAGGGGTTAGTATGTAAATTTTCGAAATTTTCGAAAAATTTCGAATTTACAAATTGGAAAAAATTTAAATGCAGAACGAATTTAGAGGTAAAGTCATGCTCAAATTTACATTGCTCACGAAAATTTATTGAGTTTTCACAAAATTATGGCAGTTCGAAATTATTAAACATCAGTAAAAATAATCGAAATGTTCAAACCATATTATCCAAATTTATATGAGATCAAATTATAATAAAATCGACATTACACTGGATCATTCCAGTAACCAGATAAAATTATTTTCCAGGCATTAAGTCTTTTTTGTAAAATACCGGTATTTTTAGACCGAAACCTATAAAACCCGACATCCGTTACGAAACCGATACTCCAAGATTTTGCATAACCGATAACCGAAAACCTTAACTGGAGCATAACCGAAACCGAAACTGAAACCGATATTCGTTTCGGCTTTAATCCCTGATTTGAAATCTTGATTATTATTTTTTCTGAGTGTATGTGTATACAAAAGAAATGCATTCTGGAATAACCCTTGCCCTCATCTTCTTCTTCTTCTACCTCTTTCTCTTCCTCTTCTTGAACTCAACACAGATGTGGCCATGTGGCCAAATGTGATTTGGAAATTCTCAATAGAAAATCTGTATATGTATCTGTAACTGACCCTTTGATTATGCGAGGGGGTTTTTTCTTTCCTCTATACATATTTATCTATCTATACGCTGTCTTGGCTCTTATCTATGAAGCTAGACAAGCACAAGAATCAAGATACAGTAGCTACAACATGGAACAACGAAACAACAAACAGAAAATCATATCAAGATTGACAAACTGACCTTTTCCAGTCTTATAAACTGACCCATAACACAAAAAACTTGTTGAAGAGTAAACAAAAGTGCTGTGAAATAAGTAAAAGATTAGATCAATTTAGAGTTTGTTAATGCTGGGGCAGACTGTAGTTTATACATTTATGTATTTATTGCTCTTGGCGATAAAAATGACTGTGAGTGTGAGACATTTTAAAAGAAATTCAATGCGTTCTGATAACCTTTTTATTTTATTGTTTTTCTGGTTCGTAATTCGTATTTGCTTTTGTTTTTGGCCTTCTTCTTTATTTTCATTTTGTTTTTGTTTATTTATTTATTGGAAATATATCAATTTTAATTGTGCATTTTCTCACGACTTTTCCAACGATAAGCAACTCAAATTCTAACTGAGCCCAGTAGCTAAAAAAAACAAAGGCTTATATGTTTAAATTTGTTGGTATACAAAACAGGATCTCAAAAACTAAAATAGTTAAAACTAGCTAATTATAATCTTTAATAGTGCGTGCCGATCAAGTTTATTTTAGAATGTTATCGATATAGAAATCAAATAATTAAACCAATTATCAAGCTATAGCTGCCAGATATGATACATGGAATGTTTTATAATATAATGGAAACAATTTGCTGAAAATTTCGTATCAATCGAAATTAATGAAGATAACTAAGTTACTTATATTTATTTATAGTTAGTTAGTTAGTTATAGTTATAGTTATAGGTAGTTATTTAATTCTGGTCCAAAGGCGAAAAATCACTTTGGGAATTTTTACTCCAATTTAATTCTTTTAATAGAAAAATTACTGAATATTTTTTTAATCATTAATAATATTTTTATTTGTTGTTCGTTTTTTTGCAAATATTAAAAAAAAACATGCCTCATTTTTAAATTTCAATCATAAATTTTTTTTAAAAGGAATCTATTTTGCGTAATTGACTTTTTTTAAACTATTTATTTAAAATTTGTTTATATTTAAATATTTTATTTAATTTTTATTCCTTAACATATATTTAAAATAATTTTTTTTTACATTATATTATTAATTTTATTTGATTTGTCTGTTTCAAATATTTAATTAAATTTTTTAAAATTTTTTTCCTTTTTTCTTAACTTTTTCTTATATTTTTTTCTGTGGCAAAGTAAAATATTTAATTCTTTTTTCTTAACTTTATTTTATTTTTATTTTTTTTTATATTTATGTATTTTTTTTTTTTTTTTTTTTTTATGGTGATCAGTTGTCTGCGAATATATGTAGGTACTGGGCATCTGACAGTCGAGCATCTCAACTGAGGCATTTTTTAACTTGTCTATTCAATCAATTCAAATTAATTGATGTGATCAATGCCCAAATTATTGAAATATCGAAGGTCAGTCCGAGTTGAGTTTCGTTACCTGCCTCAAGTTCAAAGGAATTATTTGTCACTCTAGAAATATTGGTTAACTATGCTGTGTCTCTATAGGAAGAATAGTTCCACTGATTGATAGATACATAGTTCTTGAATGATGGATGAATAAATAAATGAATGGATGTAGAATGAATGAATATTTGTTGCCGTCAAGTTAATTAATGCGGCCACCCCGCATGTCAAGTTGTTTGAATTGAGCCAAATTAAAGCATTCCATTTCATTTGCGAGTGTCACACTTTGTGCGTACTTCCCTCCTGTCCCCTACTCCCCTTCTTCTGTCAGACCCAATGGTAACCACATACCCTGCCCCAAGTCGAGGGTTGAGTTGAGTTGATTTGAGTTGAGTAATTCATCAGCGGCGACGATGAATTGTGTCATATTGCTGCATATCGTGCATAAGTCATATAAAAATACCATGCATAAATATATCTCTGCATATGCATGTTGTATTCGAGGGCAGCTCTTAAAGTTACAGAACTAAAAATAAAGTAAAGACTATTGTTGTACATCAATCAATAAATGCATCAAGTTAGGCAACTTCTATGATAAAATCTATAAAAATAAAATCGATTTTTCCTATACAAATTTTAAAAATTCTAGAAAGTCAAATATGATTTTTAATATTTATCGGCCATTCAAATTTTCTTTTGTTTCTTGTTGAAAATTATTCAAAAAAAGAAATCTAGTGATTTGTCAAATTGTAAAAAATTAAAGTAGTTAAATTTCGCTTTCATGAAAAATGCTACATCGATGTATTTTCACAACACTATTAAAGGTTAAAGCAGAGTTGAGCATCTTAATTTTGATATCAAACCTAATTCGTGCATATTTGTACACTGACAGAAAGAAGAAACTCTAAAAAAAAGGAGATATGTTTATAATTCAACGAGTCATTTATTAACTTTTCAATTAGCGAATATTTTTTGGTCGACGAGGACGAAGACGACATTGTGCCGCCAATTTAAAAAAGTAAAGGAAATGAGTGTAAAGTAAAATCTAATATGTATTTATTTTGAAAAACAATGTTAAAAAAACTCGTACTTTCTACTAAATTTAATAATTTAGTTTGGTTTGATATCTGAAGAAACAAAAAAGTTTTTTTTACTAAAGGTTAATTTGCATCCGATTGTTCCTATGGCAGCTATATGATATCGTAAATCCAAATTTGGTCAGAATGTAAGAGACAGTCCCAAGCATAATCTGTAAGTTTGGTTAAGATATCTTAAGAAACAAAAAAGTTTTTTCATACAAAGCAATTCCATGACCTCTGACCTGAATTTGAGGCACTTACAATTCTTATTTTAATTTTATATATTTACTAAAATGTTAAGTAATGAAAAACAATGAGAAAAAATCTTTAAAATATTTTTGATTTTACAAAAATGTTTTTTTTTAACTAGTGCCCTGTATTAATTTAATAATAAAATATACAGTTTTTCAAGTAATTGTTTTGACAAAGTTAAAAATTCAATAAGTATAATTCAGAAAATAAAGCAATTTTGCTCTTCAATTTGTATTTAATTTAATAATATTTAAGCTTACAATTCCCATTTTATTTATTTAATTACTAAAATATTAATTGTCAAACATAAATTGTATTGTAAAGCTGCCCTCGCATTTCTATATATACATAATTATCAATGTATGTCTTTTATTTGTTGTTGTTGATTTTGCCAGCATATATGTATATACTATTTACCATATGCAGGCCACATTTTTAATCTGGTTGTCTTTTATTTTATAATTGTTATTTTCTTTCTTTTTTTTTGTCTGGTTTCGTTTCCGCTGCAGGGCGAAGGAAACACGCGGCATCTTTCCCAAGAGCTATGTGCATCTCTGTGAATATAATATTGTGAACGGGGAGTTTTGCATGCAGAGAACCGACATCGTCGAGGAGATCACCAAAGTGCTGCTGGAGTGGGGAGGAATCGCCAAGAGTTACTTTCTGGTAAGACAACTTAACTCTGATCAATTTAAAATATAAATTGCAATCTAAGAATTATTAACAAATTTGTATTTATAAGTTACGAAATAATACGTATTCAGAAAAGAATAAACATTTTATTATCATTTTGTATTTTTAAAATATAAACTAAAAATAAGTGTTATTTCATAACTTTTATACACAAAATTAAAAACTTCGGAATAACTCTTTTTTGTGTCTTTTAAAATAAAAATAAAATTCGTATTTTTATTGAAATTATCAAAAATAAGTGTTAATTCGCAATTTTTAATTAAATTTTTTTTTTTAACCGTTTTGAATTGTTTTTAGCAGTCCGCGCTAGTGACGAAAGCAGCAAGAAGTGTGCAAAAGGCGACTAGCAATATTTACATAACACGCCAAACTTTTTTTTTATAATAATGTACATTTTAAATTTAATGTCGTTCGTCACAAAATGGGAAATCAGAAATTTTGGGGCAGGGAAAGGCTTTCGTCACTAGACTTTTACTTTATAAAAACGTTTTTTTTTTGGATGTTCTATATAAAAATTAGAAGTTTTTATCTGATATCGCTAATTGAGACTAAAATTGGAATTTTAGTGTATTCCATTTTCCATTTTTCCTTCACATTGATTTATTTAATTAAAATTTGCATTCATCATTTTTATCTTCGCTCCTTGAACTAAACCGATGAATTAATTTAATTTAATTATTAATTTTTTAGAGCACAAATCCGAGCTTTCAGAAGATTCGTCGAAAGATGAATGAGCTAAATAATAATCGATCTGCATTAATATCCGGCAATCTGCCGCTGGACGAGATGCGCAAGGTGAAACTGCCAGGCGACGGCACAGATTGACACTGGGAACAAGCTCCTGGGTCTGGACATGGTGGTGAGGGATGAGAGTGGTGACATCCTGGACACAAATGCCATTTGCACCACCGAACTCTATGAGAACCACGTGAATGCGGTGCAACGCATTGAAAAGGCAAATGTAAGTTTTGTGAATTATATTATAAATTTCTTATTTGAAGTCAATTAACGTAGTTAAAAACTGAGATTATATTTATAATAAAATATAATTTAATTTCACAATTTATTACTTACAATTTACACAAATTTATTCATTATAAAACTTGAAAATAAAAAGAACAGTATCAAATTAATATTTTAAAACCAAAATGCAGTTGAAAATTAAAATCTAAATAGAAATTTAAAACAAATTCGCCTGGAGCAAGCAGAGTTTTAAAAAAACATTTTGAATCCAGCACATGAAGTAAAAAGAATAATAAAAAAAAAAAAAAATAAATAAATATATATATATATATATATATATAACAGAAATACATTTAGTTTATATGTACGATCCAGCGATCTTGAAAAGATTAAAATACAAATTTAAATATTACAAAAAATTAACTTTCAATATACAATATTTGATATCTTAAATTAAAAAAAAAACACTTGATTAATCGCATTTAAAATTCTCTTCTTTCTAAAAATAAAATTTTAAATAAATAGTAGGAATATTGAATTGGAAAACTAAAATTTTGTAATAAGAATTTAAATATTCAGTTAATTAATCTGAATCTTTATTCCTTTTTTTAGAATTATCCTTCCTTATCAAAGTAACATTTTAAATGAAATTAAATAAAGCAAAACAGTAGTAAAAATACATTTCAAAATATTGTATTTTAAACAGGGATTATAACCGAAACGAATATCGGTTTCAGTTACGGTTTCGATTATGCTCGAATTAATGTTTTGGGTTATGCAAATGTTGGAGTATCGGTTTCGTAACAGTTATCGGTTTTGTGTAAGTTTCGGTTTACCTCTAAACTCGTTCTGCATTTAAATTTTGTTCATATCAAAGTTGCTCAGTAGCTGCGACGGCCGGAACCGAAATTAACCCTTATAAATGAATCGGTTACTTAACGGTTATTTCGGTTTAAAGAGTTTCGGTACAGCGGAACAATTTTCTTTGATTACGGTTTCAGTTACGGTGACAAATTTCAATCGGTTTTTATCGGTTAAAGGCTACGGTTTCGGTTAAGGTTTTAATCCTTGTTTAAAATTAAATAGTCAGGTTATTAAAATGATTAATTTATATAATCCGATTCTTGATTTCCTTTCTTATAGCGCCTGTCGAGCGATCGTGATTTGTTGCGGGGTCACAACAAATATTCGCACAACATCCTGCTGCATGTGAATGCATTTGTGTGCAAGTTTATGGAGGATTCGGATCTGCTTTTCACACTCTTCGATGGGGAGACACACAAGCCGATCAGTGAGAATTATGTGGTGAAATGGTCACGCACCGGCATTGCCCGTGACATTGATCAGTTTGATAATAATCGTGTGTTATTCACCGATCTCAGTCGCAATGATTTGAGTATCTCAAAGATGTATCTGGTGTGTTATGCGATACGCATTGGTTCCATGGAGGTGAAGGACTCAACGGAATCGAAGCGAACCAGCATGAGTATTGCCAACAGTGTCCTCACAGCTGCCAGTCGAAAGCATTCACAATTATCGGTGAACTCCAATGGATCGGGAAGCAGTACAAGTGAATATCTAATGCGTCGTCCCTTTGGCGTTGCCTGCAAGGATCTTACGCCGATCATTAGCAAGCCGGAGGACTTTCGTGGCAATCTCGATTTGCCCTTCATCATGTGCGAGAAGGATACGTTGGATGGGACACTCCGCAAGCTCATTTCCAACAAGGATATCGATAAAATCGAATCGAAAATGGCCGTCACCTTTGAGGTGCTGCGTGGCGATATTAAACAAATCAAGGAGGATTTTCCACGACTCGTCCACACCAATGTCCCTGTGGCACGAAAGATGGGATTTCCCGAGGTTATCCTGCCCGGAGATGTGCGCAATGATCTCTATTTAACAATTTGCAGTGGGGAATTTGCACGCATTGCCAAAACATCGGAGAAAAATGTGGAGGTCACCGTTTGTGTGGCCAATGATCAGGGTCAATTGGTTCCTGGAGTGATGAGCATTGGCGCTGGACATGCACCGATCGATGAATATAAATCGGTTGTTTATTATCACGATGACAAGCCCAAGTGGCAGGAGACCTTTAAGATTCATGTGCCCATCGAGGAGTTTAAACAATGCCATCTACGATTTACACTCAAACATCGCAGCAGCAATGAGCAAAAGGATCGTTCCGAGAAACCCTTTGGTCTCGCCTATGTGAGACTCATGCAGGCCAATGGCACGACCATTCCACAGGGTCAACACATCCTCGCCGTCTACAAGATCGATCACAAGAAGTACGACAAGACGGTGGGCAACAGCTACATGGAACTGCCCGCCACCACAGCTGAACTCCTCGGCACAAAGCCATCGATGAGCGGCCTCAGTCTCCTGCCCAAGGATCAGCTCACGATCTGTGTCAATCTCTGCAGCACGAAG